>OX451740.1:934114880-934617891 GCA_948472305.1 Vicia faba | reverse complement strand
TGGTTCAGCTGGAGCCTTGGTCCCAACCGGTGTAATGACAACATTACAATGCTCCATTTCACACTTCTTCAATATCTCAATGGCATATCTCCTCTGATGCATAAGCAGTCCCCTTTTAGACTTGTGGAACTCTATGCCAAAAAAGTACGTCATGATTACCAATGCGGCTCATCTCGAATTCTTTCATAAGCTCACTCTTGAACTTAGAAATACTCTTCTCGTTGTTGTCCGTGATCAACAAATCATCTACGTATAGACAAAGCATGATCATCTCTTCATCTATATTCATCTTCACATAAACTCCATGTTTAGACACACATTTCTTAAAGTCAACCTCAATTATGAAGTCGTTTATCCTTTTGTTCCAAGCTCTCTGAGCTTACTTCAACCCGTATAACACTTTCTCAACTTCTAGAATCTTCCTTATTGGTTTTTTACAACAAAATCAGGGGGTTGTTCTACATACACTTCTTTTTTAAGCGGACTATTCAAAAATGTAGATTTCACATCTATTTGATAGATAGACAAATTGTTGTTATTCGTAATACCAACAATTAGCCTTATGGTTTCGATCTTAGCAACCGGTGCAAATACCTCATCAAATTATATATCTTCTCTTTGCAAAATCCTTTGCAACTAGTCGATCCTTACACTTGATTATTTCACCTTTGGAATTTGCCTTCACATTATAGACCCATCTTACACCAATCAACTTCTTTCCTTTCGGTAGATTAACCAACTCCCAAGTACCATTTTTTTCAATCGATTCCCAGCTCCTCTTTCATAGCATAAATCCACTTTGGATCACTCAAGGCTTCTTCCGTCTTAACGGGCTCAGATTCAGTCATAAGTACAGAATAGACGAAATCACCATCATCAATAATTCCGATATTACAAAATATCTCACAATCTTGGACTCTTTGAGGCAAACCTCTTTGCCTAGTCGGTCTTTGAAATTTTGGTATACATATGATATGTGTCGAACCAGATGTCACGACACTGATATCAGATCAGTCACAACAACAGAAACAAATATGCAAGTAAAAGTAAACTGTTGAAAGTAAATAACACAGATAATTGTTAACCCAGTTCGGTGCAACATCAGCTACATCTGGGGGCATCCAAGGCAGGGAGGAAATCCATTAAAATAGTATTAGTTTGAAGCCTAAGTAAACAACCTCTGGTTTACAATCTTCTCACCTAATCACAATCTGTGCTATTTCTATCTAAGATACTCCTAGATGTGTGACCCCTCTCAATTCCCTTCAATCACACAAACAATGACAAACTAACAATGATAATAGAAAGATGAAGACACTATTTAAAGACACATAATCAGCTCTGCTTAAAAGCTTATGACTGATTAACAAAGTACAACTCAAACTCAGACCAACTCTAACATCAAGGTGAAAAGAGAGTGTCTCACAATAAACAATGAACAATGAACACCTAAAAACTCTAATACTCCTTTGATTGCACAACTTCTCCAATTGCATTAGGTTTAGAATGTCATTTTAAAAGACTTTGGCAACCATGGGCTTTGGGCTCTTCAACCAATTAGATATAAGTCCACAACCTGATTATTGCATAATTTATGCAGAAAACTTCTCCTTGAAACAAGGAACAACATCACATGTTTCCTAAAATGTCTCAACATCCTATTTAATGAAACAAGTGCACATCTAGAATAGAAACAGTTGTTCCAAAAACAACCCTTCTTGAACTGCAAAAATATGTGAGATAAAATAGCAGAAAATCTCACAATAAATAAACCAAATATTCTAAGAAGTAAAATTGAGCTTGCTATAATGTCTGATCAAGATGTCACGACATCTTGCTCAACATCTAGCTGTGATACATGTTTTAACAAAATTGTTGCCAATCATAAAATCACAGACCTAACAATTTCTCCCTTTGACAAATTTTCACTAAAACAACCTTTGCATAATATAGCTGGAGAATAGGAATAAAACAACAACAAACAACCACAAGACACAAGATACATAAAACACATGCATACATGGTATATAAGCACAAACAGATCAGAGGCACACGCAACAAAGCAAACATACAAGCACACTGAGAGAAATAAACTCTTACACTCCAGAATTCATTCATAGACCAGATGTCTGACATCACAGCAACTCGATTACAACACAAAAGAGAAATAAACTCTCAACACAATAACACCATGCTCCCCTTATCACAAAACTCCTCCTGCCACACATGATCAAATACTCCCCCTAAAGGGAACATCCTTCACACATACATCATCATCATAACACCAAACCAAACATGATCAAACATGCACAAATTCAAACATCCAATCAAAACAGGTCCATAGGAGAACAAGAGAAACCAATACCACAAACAATACTATTACTCCCTTTTTTTAGCAATAATTTAGACAACAACTATAAATGTAACATTAGTAGCAGCAACATCTTGTTCTTTCTCTCCTTCTGCAATAACACTAACTTATTGTTCCTAAAAAATGCAGATCCCTAGTTCACCCCTTAATTTTTCAAATTGATCCGCATCCAATGCCTTGGTGAAAATATTAGCCAATTGCTTCTCAGCGGCCACATGCTCTAGAGTAACTACTCTGTCTTTAACAAGATCCTTGATAAAATGATGACATATGTCAATGTGCTTAGTTCTGCTACGTTGAATGAGATTTCTGGAAATATTGATGACACTCAGGTTGTCACAGAATAGTGTCATGACATCTTGCTTGACATTATACTTAGCCTCAGCAGTGGATAGAGACATACAATTCTGCTTCTTGATGAACCAAGATATGAGATTATTCCCTAAGAAGAAGCAACCTCCTGAAGTGCTTTTCCTATCATCAACACTACTTACTCAATCAACATCACAATATCCTACTAGCATGGAATCAGAACCATGAAAATATAACATGCCACAGTCACTAGTACCATTGATGTACTTCAAAATCCTCTTCCATTGATTGATGTGACTTATTTTGGGCTCATCTTGATATCTTGTGCAAACACCTAACGCAAATGTGATGTCAGGTCTGCTAGCTGTAAAGTGTAACAAGTTATCAATCATGCTTCAGTACAGACTTTGGTCCACATTAACACCTTTTCATCTTTAGGTAACTTCAAATGAGTAGGTGCAAGCGTCCTCTTGTGACTAGCATTCTCCATACCAAACTTCTTCACTATGTTCTTGACATACTAACTTTGAGAGATGAAGATAGAATCATCCATATGTTTTACTTGAAGTCCAAGAAAATAAGTTAATTTACCAATAAGACTCATCTCAAATTCAAATTGCATTTTCTTGACAAAATGTTGAACCATCTCACTTGACATTCCACCAAAAAATAATGCCATCCACATATATCTGAGCAATCATGAGTTTGCCATCCTTCTCCTTAACAAATAAGGTCTTGTCTATTCCTCATTTCCTGTAGCCATTGTTGACAAGAAATTATGTCAATCTTTCATACCAAATCCTAGGAGCTTGCTTTAATTCATAAAGAGCCTTCTTCAGTTTGAACACATGATCTGGAAAAGAAGGATCAATGAACCTCTTTAGCTGTTCAACGTAGACTTCTTCATGTAAGTACCCATTCAGAAAGACACTTTTCACATCCATCTGAAACATCTTGAACTTCAGTGAACATGCCACTCTTAATAGTAGTCTGATGGATTCAAGACAAACAACTGGATCAAAGGTCTCATCAAAATCTACTCCTTCAATTTGAGTGTATCCTTGAGCCACAAGTCGCCTTATTTCTGATGACAACTCCACTTTCATTAGATTTATTTTTGTACACCCATTTCGTAGCAATGATATTTGTTCCCTTAGGTCTAAGAACTAAATCCCATGCTTCATTCCTCTTGGATTGACTCAGTTCTTCTTGCATGATATTAATCTAGAATTCATCAGTTAAAGCTTCCTTCACATTCTTGGGTTCAAACTTAGAGTCAAAGCAAGAGTTAGAAACCACCTCTCTTGATCTAGTAGTAACCCATTCATTTAGATTTCATATAATGAGTTCTTCAGGATGATCTTTTTGAATTCTGATTGAAGGACCTTTGTTGGTTGGATTGTCATCAAGTTCAATATCAGTAGTCTCAGTATTGGTATCAACATCTACCACATTCTTTGAATCATGATTCATCTGAAATGATGTTCCACTCTCCATAATTGAGTCGTCAACCACAACATTTATAGATTCCATCATGACTTTGATTATGGAATTAAAGACTCTATAGACTCTTCTGTTAGTAGAGTAGCCCAAAAATATTCTTTCATCACTCTTGAGATCCATTTTTCTTCTTTGTTCACGATAAGCCAAAATGTAACATGTACTTCCCAAAACATGAAAGTATTTGACAGTAGACTTTCTTCCTTTCCATAACTCATGGAGTGTAGCTGAAGTGTCAGTCCTCAAAGTAACCATATTATGAATATATCATGCAATATTCATTGCTTCAGCCCAAAAATAATACGGCAGATGCTTAGCATGAAACAAGACCCTAGCTGATTCTTGTAGAGTCCTATTCTTGTGCTCAACAACTCCATTTTGATTAGGGGTGATGAGAGAAGAAAATTCATGGCTAATACCTTCAAAGAAGCAAAATTAAGCAAATTTGCTGTTTTCAAATTCCTTTCCGTGATCACTTCTAATCCTTACAATTCGACTTTCTTTCTTTCTTTGAAGCTTTAGACATAGACCTTTGAACACCTCAAAGACATTTGATTTTTCTTTGATGAAATTCACCTAGTGTATCTTGAGAAATCATCAACAACAACATAAACATACTTTTTTCCACCAAGACTTTCAACTTGCATATGCCTCATTAAATCCATATGAAGCAATTTCAGAACTTTTGAAGTAGTCAGATGTTGAATCCTCTGTGACATCTTGGTCTGCTTCCCAATTTGACACTCACCACAGATTCTTCCTTCCTCAATTTTGAGCTTAGGAATGTCTGCTAGCTTCTCTAGACACAATCTTCTTCATAGCTTTTAGATGCAAATCACCAAGTTTTTATGCCACAACTTGACTTCATCTTCCTTGGACATCATACATGTGGAGGAATAAGTAATTGCTTGAGGTGTCTGTAAGTAACAATTATCCTTAGACCTGGCTTTTCTCATCAACACTTCATTCTCCTCTTTAGTGACCACACATTCAGACTTAGTGAAATTAACTTTAAAGCCTTGATCACATAACTAACTGATACTTATTAGATTAACAGTCATACCTTTTATAAGGACACTTTTAAGTTTAGGGGACCCCTCACAGGCTAGTCTTCCAACTCCTATAATTTCTCCTTTGGCACTGTTGTACCCCAAAATTTGCCCTCGCATTTTTCCACAAGCAATCTCAGCTTCAGGCGTTTCCTGATTTTTTCAAACTGGCTCAAGAATCGGTCAAACAGACTTTTCTCGTCAGTCAGGACACAATTAGGGTTTTACTGATTTTCAGGGCTCCGGAATGTTTCGCCCAAGTTGGCTTAGGGTTTTGGTTGACTTTGACTGAATTTTGATCAGGTGAACGTTCTTTGGTATTTAATCAGGAATTAAGGTTTTATGGGCATATTCTCAGAAAAATTAAAATTCCACAGCACTTTGCAAGTTATTCCAAGATTCGGGTTGAATTCGCATTGTTTTGATTTAATCAGTAAAAGAGGCAGTTGGTTTGAATTCATGTTGTTTTGTTTGAGCCAGTCAAAAGAAATACGCAGTTTGGATTTACAGTGTTTGTTGAAAATCAGTGAAAAGGGAATGCGCCTGATCAGTGTTTTGATTAACTGTTGATTTGCTTTGGAGATACCAGGTTTAATTGATCAATGTGCTAAGGCATTGTTTATTTTAATTATTTATTATTCTAAATTAAATGATTGAAATTTATTTTTCAATTATTTTTATTCAAAGAGTTTTAAATAATAAATAAACAATAAAGAGAAAACAGAATTAAATTGGATAATGGAAACTTTTATTTATTCTTAAATTAACTGTACAATTATTGTTTATAATTTAATTACAAACAATGGTTTTACATTGATTTAAATTTAAATAAAAAGAAAAACTATCCTATTTTTTTTCTAATTCTTCATTCTTCACTTTGTTCCTCTCCATCCAAATATTCATCTGCAAAAGAAAAGGAGAAAAGTCAAATAACAGTTAAATTGAAAAGACAGATAAAGGACAGTTCATCATTAAGGGCCACTGATTGGGATCAGTTAACCCTCTCTGCAAATCACGGGACTTCTCCCGGTTCACAAAGAGGGAAGAATTTTTATGCAAAGTTGAAAAAATGCAAAGTGTCAAATACATAAGTTCAAAATGTCAAACTGCACAAACTCAATCTCAAACTCCAAGTTCAAACCAAACTGAAAAAATCCAGATTACAACTTTCTATCAAAATCCAAAAAATACAGTTTACTGTCAAAATGCCAAAAAGTCCACCCAAGCTGTCAAAGAAAAGAGGATTGGGCAAAGATATCAAAAGGAGAAAAGTACAAAAGCTGTCAAAAGAAAAGATAAAATATGCAGAGGAAATTTGTTAAGCAAGCAAGACACTCTCTTTTCATCATTTCCCAACAAATGGCCACTTTCAGAACTGAAAGTACAGAAAAGAAACATATTTTAACATCTTCAACTGTACTGAGAGAAGAAAAGAGAGAAAAGTAAGCAGTTTTTTAGGCTTTAGGCAGGAAGACAGAAGGACAAAAACAAAACACAGTGGATAAGGCATAGATAGAAAAGATATACAAAAAGAACAACACAGTTCAGGACAAAGAAAAAGAGAAAACAATACAAACTGAGATACAAACTGCTAAGCATCCACCTGCACAAAACCTCAAGCAAAACCTGCATATGCAAGTTACACACATAACCTGCTGAAACAAAAACCCTTACCTACTGTCAAACATAAAAGCTTGCATCAGCTTAACCAGAACCTCAAAACACATAACATGCTGAAGCTCAAGCCTACATATGCCAGTTAAAGCATAAACTACAGACACCCAAACCTGCCTCAGCCTCAAAAAGCCTTAAGACTTCACAAGCCTGAAGAACCTGTATTGGCTAAAACCTGGCCTAACCATCAAACCCCTAGCAAACCAGTAAAAACCTGCTGAGCCATAAACCATTACCTAATGTCAAATTCAACCCTGCAAAAAGCTTTAGTCAAGCCTGAAGCAGCATATCTGCTAAGGCCATAAGCCTCATAACCAGTCCAACCAACCAAAAGCATCAAGCCTAAACACTTACCATTCAATGCCAAAGCCTCATACTACCAAAAAGCCTTACGAAAACTGAAAACCTGTGAATATCACAAGCTCAAGCTCACCTCAGCATCATATGACCTAAATCAATTTCCAAACTCCAATACCAAACCCTCAGATTTACATCATCATAGGGTGTTTCAGAAGCACATTCTAAGCAAGCATACACAAGAAGGCAAAGAATATACACAGGCAGGCCTCAGAAGGTATCATCACTGGCCATTAAGAGAAGCAAGCATTCTAAGCTAACAACGAGGCAACAAATAGTCAAAAGCACACCAAACTCAGAGGCGACAGAAGTGAGCATCAAAGAAGCAACAAGCATACAGTGGTAAAGAAGAAGAAGAAAGAATACACAAGCAAGAAGCTTTCAGCCATCAACATCATAAAGCTTAAAGAAAATATACGAGATACCAGATAAAGCCCCTCATCGCGCGTCACGCCCTTGGCCTCCTAGCTTTCCTCATCTCTCTCCTCCATCTCCAAAGGTAACTCTTTCCTTCTTTCTTTTTAAACCTCCAACAACCATTAACAAACGAGGGAATCAGAATCAAAAAAGGTGAATAAATCAATGCATGTAAAACCAAAACGAATAAGGAAATGAATGTACCGTATATCCGTTGCCCCCTAGCGTCCGGTTGGAGGGAGGAGGAAGATGGAGAACCGGTGGCCTTGGGCTGACAAATTCACGCTGAACACTCAGAAGCAACGAGGAAGACGATGAACCTTCATAAACGCGCCGCTGTACACAAACCCTAGAATTCGTTTCCAAATGAAAACACAAATGAAACCCTAAAATGGCTTGAGCCTGAACGTGGGCCTTGCCCGTTCTGCATGCCCAAAGCCCATTAAAATGCTTACTTTTTTTAACAAAACATTTTATTAACACTAACTTCTTTTTTTTATATAAACAATATATTCTTTTTTTTTTATTTATTCTTTACAAAATCATATTAATAATAATACATAAAAACACATTTTATTTAAAATATCTAATTTAAAATTTCTTTGCTATATACTTAATTCAATTAATTTAAAACATTTTTTTTGAATACATATCGAAATATTAAACACATAAGTAATAAAATACATTTTATTGCACCATAATAAATATTGAAATTAATTGTCATTTAATTTGTTTATAATAAATATTGAAAATACTTTTCATTTAATTTGTACATAATAAATAACAATACTCTTTTTTACACGATTTAAATTCCTAGCATTTAATGAGGATATTCTTTTGTATATATTAAACACAAACTACAAAGATACATTTTTATACACAATATAATTAAATGGAAAACATTTTCTTTTCATTAAAACATTCTTTTCATACATATCAAAATACAAGATTACAAGACCAATTAATTAAATAGACGTTTAATTTTTCTTTAGGTCAAAACAAATACCTAACAATACCTTCTTAAATTCATATTGTCGCACATGTAAATAATCACTTACACAATACATCTCATACTTACACAATACATTCACATTGCCCCTATACACATTTGCTTATATATTGATATTCATTATTTACATTTGATCGCAAATTCGATTTGGTTGTAACTTATTGGATACTATAAGTCTCATCCCCATTTGTGAATATTGTACCCCCACTCCCGGATACTATTTTGTAATAGCGTAGACTTTACATTTTCGCCATTTACCGCTTTCAATTATACCATGGTTAGACCTAGGGTTTGCATGTACATAAAATCAAACGCTAGATGACCTAATACAAGACAAATACAGGAAATCAATACACAATCACACTTGCACCCTCTAGGGTAATCCCACATGTTGCCTTCCGAAATGGGCCATGCTTGCACATCGAGTATCTTTGGCAAAACGAATTCAAAATGATCATAGTCCCTCGATAATACTTTCAAAATGTTGCCTAAACAAATGATCAAGTCCCTCAAAGCAAATTGCCAAAGACACTTGGCATCATTGCATTCATGGTCCATACGATGACCCGCGCCCGTCCCGAATAAACTTCCTAAACGCAAGATTGCCCATCCAATTCAATGGTGGAACAAAATTGTTAAAAAGGGGTTAAAACATAACAAAAACCTTTGAGTACAATAGGGTAGATAAAACTTTTAGTTACTTGAGATCAACTTGCAAAAACACTTGCCTTCTTTTAAAAAAAAACACAATCCACAACACTTTCAAACAAACTCTCAAAAACATTTGAAACATCTTTTCGAAAAGATACACACTTTTGTAAAACACTCAAACATGAGTCAAATACATTGGTCGCCTAAGACAAGGCATCTTTTTCAAAAACATTTTCAAAACACACACACACACACACCATTTTCAAGCAATCAAAAATCAAGGCAAGTGATCTAAAAAACCAAGTAACTAAGAGCCCATGGATAACCATGGATGAAGAGGGTGCTAATACCTTCCCTTTTCATAATCTACCCCCCGAACCCACGAAATATCTCAAAAGGTTTTTGCTGTGCTTTTTTTAACCTTTCCTTTAGGATAAAATAAAAAGTCGGTGGCGACTCTTGCTCAACCGCACAAGTGCGAATACGAACGCAAAACCACAGTCAGTTCTCCCACCGTATCACAGAACTGGCGACTCTGCTGAGGAATTATTTAAAAGTGGGGTTACCTTAGGGTTTAGATCACTTTTACTTTCAATTGATTGCTTTGTTTGCTTTACATTTGTGGGCTTTTGTATCGGAGTTTCATAGATCCTAACCCGGATCTGGGGATACCTTCTTAGAAAGTAGCAACAAGGCTGTGAGGGAACTGTGCGGGGTATACCGACATGGTTGAAACAGTCTGCTACGTTGATGTGGCACTTTGGTGTGTACTGGTAACCCTTGAGTTCAGTCAAGGAGAGTACGGGGCCGCCGCGTGGTGTCGTGAAGCATCAACTGACCTTAGGAACCTTAATTGAACCATCTTGGCCTCTTTAGGGTAGTGAGATAACTGACTTTGGTGCAGTCCGAGGTTGGTTGATACTCGATACTACACCCAATTAAGGGTTGCTTTCCTGGAATATTTCGGTCGCCAGTTCAGTGGCTAAATCGAAACGATGAACAGTGAAAGCAATCTAGTGATATTGGGACCCTTAGAACCCGGTTGCTTCTAATAGGACAGGTTGAGCCAACTAACTTCAAGAGGGTAGTACCTGAACCTTATGCAAGCCTAAACCTAAGGCCTTGTTTGCTTGGTGTGAATATGTTTGCCTGTATATACACTCACTTGCTTTTTGCATACATGTACGTAACATCATGACATCACACCATAGCATTTTCAATAACCACTTCAAGGATCTCGAGGGTTCTGTTGATGCAGGGTTACGTTGAACCAGACATCTATCAAGGGGCAAGAGGTTTCTCCTCTAACCAATACAATCAAAGTTCAAGAACAACAACTTGAATCAGTGGCTATGACCCACTTGACATGGTGAGCTCGATTCTCGTGGAAAGACATCCACCGATACAAAGTTCTCCAGTCAAAGATCAAGTGCAACAGCTTGAATCAGTGGCTATGACCCGCTCGACATGGTGAGTTTGATTCTCGTGGAAGGACGTCCACCGGTGCAGAGATCTCCAATCCAAGAGCAAAGTTCAATCTCTAACATTTTCTTGTGTTTACCCCAAGAAATCCTTGAAAGCATGCATCCACATATCATGCATTGCATTTTGACAGTCTTTCCTTTTTCAGGTTTCCTTACTCTCCTGCTGTTTATTTCAGCAAGAGATGGCTTTAGAAAGGTCTGTCAAAGACATCCAAGACCAGACTGCTCAGCTGCAGGAGATGTTCCTAAACTTGTCTCTGGAACAAGAAGAGATGAAAGCTCTCCTCACAAGGGGCTTGGAGAATTCCACCAACGCCAGGAGTGATCAGCTTGCGGAGCTGCAGTTTGATCTGACAACCTTGAGGACCCAAATGATGGGACTGTTGGTGGGCCAGATGGCTCTCACCCAAGACCTATCTCAAAGACAAGAGGAACTCAGAGTTCTTGTCCGCCAACTGCTTCCAAATAACCAACTGGGGCAAACATCTAAAGTTGAAGAACAAGTCACCGCTCAGCCTCCATCCGCTCAAGAAGACAAAGGGAAAGATCCCTTGCTTGCTTCAGGGTCACGAGCCCATCAACGACCTCGCCAGCGTCAACGGGGCAATCGGCGTAAGCAAGAAACGTCGGGAAGACAGTTCACGGAGACTGAAATACCATCATTCTTTATACTGAAGCGCCTGATAGAGGTCAACTTGCTTACCTTAAAGGACCCTCCTCAAAAGCCCAATATCTCCTCTCCTCACTATCATCCCGACGCATTCTGTGTTTACCACTCCTACAGCCCGGGACACGACACCAACGACTGTTGGGCCTTGAAGAACAAGATTCAAGATCTGATCGACATTGGGGTGCTGGAATTCATGCCAGACGGCGAGATGAAAATCTTCCGTTAAAGGGTTCTCCGCTTGAAGTGACGAAGCTCAAGCTGAAAGACTTTTGCTTCTTTTTGAATTTTCAAAGTTGTAATTTCTTTTGCTGTCAAACGATTATCTGTTGATGTTAAACTCTGTTTTCATTAATGTATTGCATATGTTTGTCTTGAATTCATCCATTCGTTTCACTACTCTTATGCTTTTCTTTATGATATTTGACTCTTGATAAAAAGCTGTAAGCCTTTGGAGGGAGGATGACGAAACAATACCACGATCTTACACAGTATGCTTTTGAACAGACCTTGCTGATGATGTACAGGCATTTCTTTCAAATCCCAAACACTGGAGTTATAAGGAAGTTAATCCCTACTCAACCTCTTCGAGCCAAAGAAGTAGGAGTTTTCTGTTCTGAAACAATCGAAACCTTTGATATACCTGGGGCAGGGTAGTATCTCAGTTAGTTCAAAAGAAAATGCGCATTGAAGTCACAAACTCTCAGTTCGTAATACAACGAACGATGTAAAAAAAAAGAGAAGAAATCATTCCTTTGAAATCAAAAGACAAGGGTGGTTCCCTATCACATAGACAGTCAATCTCTCAAAAGAGAAAAGCCCGCCAAGCCAAAACCTATAAAGGAGGCTTAAGAAAGCTGGGGCATCCCGCTGACAGTAATCCCGGAAAACGTTAACAGTCAGGCAAAAGTTAGGGATAACAAATCAAAATCAAAATAGTGAGGTCATTACAAAATCCTCAACAACATGAAAAAGGAGATGATGACCGTCTCCCCCAAATTCAACTGGTGAACCATCGCCCAAAAGTCGTTCCAAACTCAAAATAGAGTATGACGCACAATTAACTGAGCTTAGGTTGAAGAACATCACGAAGAGCGGGTGGGTACAAATATACTTTGAGCCTTTATCCTTTGTTTCTTAAACCGTGAACCAGGCCACGTTACAACCCTTTCAAAAGTCCTAATTGAAGCATGGGTTAGTTCAAAAGCATACTGTTACAAAAGGTATCCTGACTCCTGTAGGGATTTACTCTAAATCTTGTGTTGACTTGTCTTACGAAAAGTTTTCTGCTAAAAACGCATTTTTCAAAACAAAAAAAAAACTTCGAGACAAACATAAACTTTGTATTGCTTGAATATCACTGTCAGCATTTGGCTTTTTGTTTGACAGCGAAGAATTTCATACCACGAATGTTCGGAGGAACGAAAGCTCTCTCAGTAAGTAAAAATCACTTCAAGAGGATAACACTTCCATCAAATTTCCTATCAGCAAGAGGCATGACATGTCACAATTCAATTAACCTGGGGCAGTCCAGTCAAGGTCCAACAGGTCTTTCAAAGTTCAGTTAACCTGGGGCAGTCCAGTCAAAGATTTCAAGAAATCTCTCAATATGCAGAATAATCTGATTCAAGACTCCTTCTCCACCACTTGGGGCATTCGAATGTCAAAAGTGTTCAACAAATCAACTATTACAATTCCAGACTCAATTCCTGTATCTAGCCAGGGCACGTTTGAAGAGTTCGAAGATTCGATTCCTGTATCCACCCAGGGCACATCTATCAACTACAACATTTCCAGATTCGATTCCTGTATCCAGCCAGGGCATATCTGTTGACGACTGTTTTCCAAACTCGATTCCTGTATCCAGCCAGGGCACGTCTGAAGAATTCCAGATCAACACCTGCAACAAGCCAGGAAAGCATCTGTGGACGACCGATTGTAGACCAACACCTGTAACAAGCCAGGAAATTATCTACATCACCACTTGGGGCATTCGAATGTCAAAAGTGTTCAAAAACCCGATGCAGTTTTACACGGACTCATCGTCAGGAAATCCTACGCAGATCTCCTCAAAACAGGAAGACCCCAGTAGTTTGGCATACAACCCAAGCTTCTGATTCTCCCAACAGAGGTCCCAAGACCTCTCATTTTCAACAATTGAAGACTCTTGCCCTTTACAGCAGCAGCCAAGGATTTATTTTCCCCGGCAGCAATCAAGATTCTTTTATCTTTCAGCCGTCCAGGATTCATCTATCCTCAGCAAGATAACTCATCAGCTTACACGCGCATTCATCACATTCATGTCATAAACATTGATGTCACATACATTGCATCATGCATCATAACATTGCATACAACTAACCCTTTACCTTTTCAGGTAAGATCAGTCGGCAGACAAAGATCATCTTCCAAGTATACTCAGATGTGACCCGGACACGGCGACCTTCTGATACTTATTCCAGATTCATCCAAATGCAGCTTTACACAAGCTCATCATCAGGAAACCCTACACCGGTTCCTCTTCAAGACGTCTGAAAATAGTTTACGGATTCTTCCCAACAACGGATGTTAATCTACAGATTTGTTCAGACTCTTCTCAACTTCTGAAAACAGTTTACGGATTCTTCCCAACAACGGATGTTAATCTACCAACTTGTTCAGACTCTTCTCAACTTCTGAAAACAGTTTACGGATTCTTCCCAACAACGGATGTTAATCTACCGATTTGTTCAGACTCTTCTCAACTTCTGAAAACAGTTTACGGATTCTTCCCGACAACGGATGTTAATCTACCGATTTGTTCAGACTCTTCTCAACTTTTGAAAACAGTTTACGGATGCTTCCCAACAACGGATGCTGCTCTATTGCTTATTCCGTCTCAACTCCTGAAAATAGTTTACGGATTCTCCGAAACGTGGATGTCAATCTGTTGCTTGCTCAGACTCCCGATTCAGAGATGTTCCAAAATATGGGTGGCTTTCTGATACTTGTCCACTCACCATTAACATACAGTTCAACATAACCAGATGGCATCTTTAAGCCCATCCTCCTACCAGCAGTCACCAGATGGCATCTTTAAGCCCATCACCAAATGGCATCTCTAAGCCCATCCCCCGACAAGATTCTATCGCACCAGATGGCATCTTTAAGCCCGTCTCCAAATGGCATTTTTTAAGACCATTCACCTCTACCATCACATCGTCGAGTGCAAATTTTCTGGGTACTTTAGTGTCCAATCTTCTTTTACCTTCAAGTCGCGAAAGGCAAGCTTGCCAATCTAACTCTTCAGGTCCAAGAAGATTGAACAGGGGCAACTGTTGTACCCCAAAATTTACCCTCGCATTTTTCCACAAGCAATCTCAGCTTCAGGCGTTTCCTGATTTTTTCAAACTGGCTCAAGAATCGGTCAAACAGACTTTTCTCGTCAGTCAGGACACAATTAGGGTTTTACTAATTTTCAGGGCTCCGGAATGTTTCGCCCAAGTTGGCTTAGGGTTTTGGTTGACTTTGACTGAATTTTGATCAGGTGAACGTTCTTTGGTATTTAATCAGGAATTAAGGTTTTATGGGCATATTCTCAGAAAAATTAAAATTCCACAGCACTTTGCAAGTTATTCCAAGATTCGGGTTGAATTCGCATTGTTTTGATTTAATCAGTAAAAGAGGCAGTTGGTTTGAATTCATGTTGTTTTGTTTGAGCCAGTCAAAAGAAATACGCAGTTTGGATTTACAGTGTTTGTTGAAAATCAGTGAAAAGGGAATGCGCCTGATCAGTGTTTTGATTAACTGTTGATTTGCTTTGGAGATACCAGGTTTAATTGATCAATGTGCTAAGGCATTGTTTATTTTAATTATTTATTATTCTAAATTAAATGATTGAAATTTATTTTTCAATTATTTTTATTCAAAGAGTTTTAAATAATAAATAAACAATAAAGAGAAAACAGAATTAAATTGGATAATGGAAACTTTTATTTATTCTTAAATTAACTGTACAATTATTGTTTATAATTTAATTACAAACAATGGTTTTACATTGATTTAAATTTAAATAAAAAGAAAAACTATCCTATTTTTTTTCTAATTCTTCATTCTTCACTTTGTTCCTCTCCATCCAAATATTCATCTGCAAAAGAAAAGGAGAAAAGTCAAATAACAGTTAAATTGAAAAGACGGATAAAGGACAGTTCATCATTAAGGGCCACTGATTGGGATCAGTTAACCCTCTCTGCAAATCACGGGACTTCTCCCGGTTCACAAAGAGGGAAGAATTTTTATGCAAAGTTGAAAAAATGCAAAGTGTCAAATACATAAGTTCAAAATGTCAAACTGCACAAACTCAATCTCAAACTCCAAGTTCAAACCAAACTGAAAAAATTCAGATTACGACTTTCTATCAAAATCCAAAAAGTACAGTTTACTGTCAAAATGCCAAAAAGTCCACCCAAGCTGTCAAAGAAAAGAGGATTGGGCAAAGATATCAAAAGGAGAAAAGTACAAAAGTTGTCAAAAGAAAAGATAAAATATGCAGAGGAAATTTGTTAAGCAAGCAAGACACTCTCTTTTCATCATTTCCCAACAAATGGCCACTTTCAGAACTGAAAGTACAGAAAAGAAACATATTTTAACATCTTCAACTGTACTGAGAGAAGAAAAGAGAGAAAAGTAAGCAGTTTTTTAGGCTTTAGGCAGGAAGACAGAAGGACAAAAACAAAACACAGTGGATAAGGCATAGATAGAAAAGATATACAAAAAGAACAACACAGTTCAGGACAAAGAAAAAGAGAACAATACAAACTGAGATACAAACTGCTAAGCATCCACCTGCACAAAACCTCAAGCAAAACCTGCATATGCAAGTTACACACATAACCTGCTGAAACAAAAACCCTTACCTACTGTCAAACATAAAAGCTTGCATCAGCTTAACCAGAACCTCAAAACACATAACATGCTGAAGCCCAAGCCTACATATGCCAGTTAAAGCATAAACTGCAGACACCCAAACCTGCCTCAGCCTCAAAAAGCCTTAAGACTTCACAAGCCTGAAGAACCTGTATTGGCTAAAACCTGGCCTAACCATCAAACCCCTAGCAAACCAGTAAAAACCTGCTGAGCCATAAACCATTACCTACTGTCAAATTCAACCCTGCAAAAAGCTTTAGTCAAGCCTGAAGCAGCATATCTGCTAAGGCCATAAGCCTCATAACCAGTCCAACCAACCAAAAGCATCAAGCCTAAACACTTACCATTCAATGCCAAAGCCTCATACTACCAAAAAGCCTTACGAAAACTGAAAACCTGTGAATATCACAAGCTCAAGCTCACCTCAGCATCATATGACCTAAATCAATTTCCAAACCCCAATACCAAACCCTCAGATTTACATCATCATAGGGTGTTTCAGAAGCACATTCTAAGCAAGCATACACAAGAAGGCAAAGAATATACACAGGCAGGCCTCAGAAGGTATCATCACTGGCCATTAAGAGAAGCAAGCATTCTAAGCTAACAACGAGGCAACAAATAGTCAAAAGCACACCAAACTCAGAGGCGACAGAAGTGAGCATCAAAGAAGCAACAAGCATACAGTGGTAAAGAAGAAGAAGAAAGAATACACAAGTAAGAAGCTTTCAGCCATCAACATCATAAAGCTTAAAGAAAATATACGAGATACCAGATAAAGCCCCTCATCGCGCGTCACGCCCTTGGCCTCCTAGCTTTCCTCATCTCTCTCCTCCATCTCCAAAGGTAACTCTTTCCTTCTTTCTTTTTAAACCTCCAACAACCATTAACAAACGAGGGAATCAGAATCAAAAAAGGTGAATAAATCAATGCATGTAAAACCAAAACGAATAAGGAAATGAATGTACCGTATATCCGTTGCCCCCTAGCGTCCGGTTGGAGGGAGGAGGAAGATGGAGAACCGATGGCCTTGGGCTGACAAATTCACGCTGAACACTCAGAAGCAACGAGGAAGACGATGAACCTTCATAAACGCGCCGCTGTACACAAACCCTAGAATTCGTTCCCAAATGAAAACACAAATGAAACCCTAAAATGGCTTGAGCCTGAACGTGGGCCTTGCCCGTTCTGCATGCCCAAAGCCCATTAAAATGCTTACTTTTTTTAACAAAACATTTTATTAACACTAACTTCTTTTTTTTATATAAACAATATATTCTTTTTTATTTATTTATTCTTTACAAAATCATATTAATAATAATACATAAAAACACATTTTATTTAAAATATCTAATTTAAAATTTCTTTGCTATATACTTAATTCAATTAATTTAAAACATTTTTTTTGAATACATATCGAAATATTAAACACATAAGTAATAAAATACATTTTATTGCACCATAATAAATATTGAAATTAATTGTCATTTAATTTGTTTATAATAAATATTGAAAATACTTTTCATTTAATTTGTACATAATAAATAACAATACTCTTTTTTACACGATTTAAATTCCTAGCATTTAATGAGGATATTCTTTTGTATATATTAAACACAAACTACAAAGATACATTTTTATACACAATATAATTAAATGGAAAACATTTTCTTTTCATTAAAACATTCTTTTCATACATATCAAAATACAAGATTACAAGACCAATTAATTAAATAGACGTTTAATTTTTCTTTAGGTCAAAACAAATACCTAACAATACATTCTTAAATTCATATTGTCGCACATGTAAATAATCACTTACACAATACATCTCATACTTACACAATACATTCACATTGCCCCTATACACATTTGCTTATATATTGATATTCATTATTTACATTTGATCGCAAATTCGATTTGGTTGTAACTTATTGGATACTATAAGTCTCATCCCCATTTGTGAATATTGTACCCCCACTCCCGGATACTATTTTGTAATAGCGTAGACTTTACATTTTCGCCATTTACCGCTTTCAATTATACCATGGTTAGACCTAGGGTTTGCATGTACATAAAATCAAACGCTAGATGACCTAATACAAGACAGATACAGGAAATCAATACACAATCACACTTGCACCCTCTAGGGTAATCCCACATGTTGCCTTCCGTAATGGGCCATGCTTGCACGTCGAGTATCTTTGGCAAAACGAATTCAAAATGATCATAGTCCCTCGATAATACTTTCAAAATGTTGCCTAAACAAATGATCAAGTCCCTCAAAGCAAATTGCCAAAGACACTTGGCATCATTGCATTCATGGTCCATACGATGACCCGCGCCCGTCCCGAATAAACTTCCTAAACGCAAGATTTCCCATCCAATTCAATGGTGGAACAAAATTGTTAAAAAGGGGTTAAAACATAACAAAAACCTTTGAGTACAATAGGGTAGATAAAACTTTTAGTTACTTGAGATCAACTTGCAAAAACACTTGCCTTCTTTTAAAAAAAAAACACAATCCACAACACTTTCAAACAAACTCTCAAAAACATTTGAAACATCTTTTCGAAAAGATACACACTTTTGTAAAACACTCAAACATGAGTCAAATACATTGGTCGCCTAAGACAAGGCATCTTCTTCAAAAACATTTTCAAAACACACACACACACACACCATTTTCAAGCAATCAAAAATCAAGGCAAGTGATCTAAAAACCCAAGTAACTAAGAGCCCATGGATAACCATGGATGAAGAGGGTGCTAATACCTTCCCTTTTCATAATCTACCCCCCGAACCCACGAAATATCTCAAAAGGTTTTTGCTGTGCTTTTTTTAACCTTTCCTTTAGGATAAAATAAAAAGTCGGTGGCGACTCTTGCTCAGCCGCACAAGTGCGAATACGAACGCAAAACCACAGTCAGTTCTCCCACCGTATCACAGGCACCATCTTCAAAAGTTACATAATTAGTGGTGTCAGACTTTATGTCCACCAGGAAGTTCTTCACGCCTGTCATATGCCTAGAACATCCACTGTTAAATACCAGTATTCTTTAGATGAGACTAGTGACATCATCCTTCACTTTCCACTCCTTTCTAGTTTTAATTCTTACATGATTAACCATAGGTTGAGGTGAGTGTTTTGGACAACCATACAGTCTGTAATAAAATGGTTTTATGTGATCATAATTCCCACAATGATGAAATTTCCAAGGCTGGAGCTTGGTTCTGGTATGAGTTTTCTGAAACCTGACAGAATATTGTGACATTTGGTCAAACATTATGCTCTCCTCCTTCACTTCAGCAAAAATAAATTTCATCACATGATTTTTTCTTCTATTTTTTAATGACTGATCATTAAACGCTATACTAGTAGATCTTCTACCCCCTTCTACATCTTGCGTAGTTTCACCCAGCACCTCAGACCCATTGTTCGACATCCTTATGGACTTGGTCATATTTTCAAGTTTTGAGGTTAGCAGGGTCACTTCATCCTGTAGATCAGAGATATCAGCTAAGCATTCTTTCTTTTCAGCCTGCAGTTTAGCTATGATTTCCTTCCGCTTTTCTCCTAGTTGACAACCTTTTTCACTTTTGATGCACAATTCTTTGTAAGCGGTCAGTTCATCATATGACATTTCTTCAACATATAAGTCTTCATCAGAGTCCCACTTTCCAGTTAAAACAGTTACAAGTTTAGCATATTCACTCTCAGGTTCACTTTCATATGTATCATCATCTGACCAAGAAATAAACAACCCCTTATGTTGTTTCTTGAGATATGTAGGACACTCTGCTCTAATGTGCCCAAAGCCTTCACATTCATGACATTGAATGCCTTTACTTTGGCTGGACTTCTCTTCAGTTCTGGTTTTTCTCTGAAAGTCATAGTTCTTGTTGATGTCAGATGAAATGTTTTTGACATTAGATCTTGCCCTCGTGTCCATTCTCTTCAGCACTTTGTTGAATTGCCTCCCAAGTAATACAATGGCATTTGACATTCCTTCCTTAGTATCCAAGTCACAATGACCCTCTTCATCTTCAGTGTTGGATACAAAAGCTATGCTTTTGTTCTTTAGTTCAAATTTATCACTAATAGCCAATTCAAATGTTTGAAGTGACTCAACAAGTTCATCTATTCTCATGCTGCTGATGTCTTGGGCTTCTTCAATGACTGTCACCTTCATGTCAAATCTCTTAGGTAGAGACCTGAGAATCTTTCTAACCAGTTTTTCTTCTGACATCTTTTCCCCCAAGGCACTAGATGAGTTTGTTATCTCAAGAATATTCATGTGAAAGTCATGAATGCTTTCATCATCTTTCATCCTTAGATTCTCAATCTGTCAGTGAGAAGCTAAGTCCATACATCTTTACTTTAGATGTGCCTTCATGAGTGGTTCTGAGAATTTCCCAAGCATCTTTGGCCACAGTACAAGTGTTTATTAACTTGAAAATGTTTTTGTCAACTCCATTTAATAATGCATTTAAAGCTTTAGAATTTCTAAGAGCAAGTTCATTTTCATCTTTAGACCAGTCCTCTTTTGGCTTCAAAGTCTCCTTCCCATCTTTGTCCTTCACATCAGGATGGTCCCAACCCTTTATGATAACTTTTCAAGTTTTGCTATCCATATATTTTAGGAATGCCAACATACGAGCCTTCCAATAGTTATAGTTGGTGCCATGTAAGATTGGTGGTCAGTTAGTGAATCCTCCTTCCTTGTCCATGGAACTAGAAAGTATCTTCCCTTGAGCTCATCTAAAACTGAACAAGGTGCATGCTCTGATGCCATTTGAAATTCAGGTATACAGATGACAAATATCAAACCAGATGTCACGACACTGATATCAAATCAATCACAACAATTTGAACAAATATGCAAGTAAAGTAAACTGTTGAAAGTAAATAACACAGATAATTGTTAACCCAGTTCGGTGCAATATCACCTACATCTGGGGGCATCCAAACAAGGGAGGAAATCCTCTAAAATAGTATTAGTTTGAAGCCTAAGTAAACAACATCTGGTTTACAATCTTCTCACCTAATCATTACATGTGCTATTTCTATCTAAGACACTCCTAGATGTGAGACCTCTCTCACTTCCCTTCAATCACACAAACAGTGACAAACTAGCATTGCTAATAGAAAGATGAAGACACTCTTCAAAGACACATAATCAGCTCTGCTTAAAAGCTTATGTCTGATTAACAAAGTGCAACTCAAACTCAGTCCAACTCTAATATCAATGTGATAAGAGAGTGGCTCACTATAAACAATGAACAACCTAAAAACCCTAATACTCATTTGATAACATAACTTCTCCAATTGCATTAGGTTTAGAATGTCATTTTAAAAGAATTTGGCAAGCACGAGCTTCAGGTTCTTCAACCAATAGATATAAATCCACAACCTGATTGCTGCATAATTTATGCAGAAAACTTCTCCTTGAAATAAGGAGCAAAATCACATGTTTCCTAAAATGTCTCAACATCCTATTTTATGAAACAAGTGCACAACTGGAATAGAAACAATTGTTCCTAAAATAACCCTTCTTGAATCGCCAAAAACATGTGAGATAAAATAGCAGAGAATCTCACAATAAATAAACCAAATCTTCCAAAAAGTAAAACTGAGCCCGCTATAATGTTTGATCAAGATGTCATGACATCTTGCTCAATATCTGGATGTGATACATGTTTTAACAAAATTGCTGCTAATCATAAAATCATAGACCAAACAGTGTTTTCACATTTTCATTAGTTCAAGCTTCAACGTGTGGCGCTTCTGCACTTTCATTTTCTTTAAAATCTGGAAATTCGAAGCTGTAACTAATTACTGGTTTCCTGTAACCGGTTAACGGCTGCATGTAATCGATTAACGACTGTCTGTAACCGATTAAGCTACTCCACTTGCTTCAATTCATCGACCATAATGTCTCGGATGATCTCAATCCTCTTGTTTGCAACATCAAACAACTTGAAACCTCGAGTAGGGTAACACCCTACAAAGTATCATCATCTCCCCTTTGTCATCCAACTTTTTTCTGAGTTGGCTCGAAACATATCGATATGCCACGAAACTGAAAACTCTCAAATGGGTTAGATTTAGTTTGAATCTAGACCATGCCTCTTCTAGTGTTATCTTCCCAAGCTTCTTTGTAGGACACTTATTCAACAAATAGACAGTCGTGTATACTTCTTCTCCCCACAACTCTTTAGGCAAGTTCTTCTCTTTTAACATGCTTCTTACCAAGTTCTTTCATTTAATACCAGATTTCCCTCTTGCGTCTCTCTTGGCTTCACCTTGGAGGCATTGTCCACCAACATCGCCCATTCTGAAGATGGGTTTTTTTCGACGGGTGAGCTGAGTTCGACTACAAAGTTGGCCAGGGCTTGAGACTTGATGCTTCCTCTCAGAACATACTAGATATCGTATTTCGAGAGCTCTACCGACCAAGATACCATTCTTCTTGTCAGACCGAGTTTCTTCAACACTTGGCGGACATGATAATTGGTTTTCGCTATAATGGAGTTCCCCTTAGAAATAGAGTCAGAGTTTTCTCGTTGCGGTGACAACTACTAATGCAAGCTTCTCAATCTTCTGGTAGTGTGTCTCTGCGCCCTTGACACTTTGCTCATGAAATACTCAAGTCTCTCTACTTTGTCTATTTATTGGACAAGGACTGAGCTCATCGCTCGCTTAGGGACCTAGAGGTAGAGGAGCAAGGGTGAAACCTCCTTCGGGTGAGTGTTGAAACACTTTTACAGGGTAAGTATTTTCTTTATCGTATCCATAGGGATTGGGTGATACTACCACCATTCTACAATTGAAATTATTTTAAGCAAAGGATATAAAAGGGTTTTAGTTTCACAACGTAACAATTGCATGAAAAGTGATAACTAACGATAAAAAGAGTTTAGGATTTTAAACGATTTGTAAAAGCATGTCAAGAGTAGGGTTCATTAACCTAATCCGTACATATTTTCTTAATAAAGCGTGTGAACTTATTAACAATCAATATAAACAAATATCCTCTCAATATGTTTTATCTCTAAAATGATATTATGAGTTTTACCATATTGATCCTTAGATGATATCTCAAACTAACTATCAATATGATAACTTTGAAAGCTTGATACAAGTGAATATCAGCTCACAAAACTATTTCCAGAGTTTAGTTGTTGATAGATGAAAACTTAGGTCAAGATTTGAAACATATTTGTCAATAATGATCCAAATCAAACATATGTCATAAAAAACAAAGATATTCACCACATATTAATCATTAACTTGTTCACATACAAATATCAAAATAAATTCATACAAAATAAAGGTTAACTACCTCTAATATTGACATAAGGAAGGATTTAGCTACCCATAACCATGCTAGCTTGAGAAACAAGTAAAAGACAAAGCTTTAGAAGCATCAAACTTGAAAGGATCAAAGATTGAAGCTTGAAAGCTTTGGATTTGAGTTACAAATGAATAAAATTGGCCTTTTGACCTAAAGGTGCAATTTTGGGTCTTTTGAGAAAGTAGAATGATCACAAAAATATCTTCAAGGACCACTTATACAAGTGCCAAAAAGTAACGTCCCGCTAAGCGGGCTGACCACGCATAGCACGACTCGCGGAAATATATTGGTTTGTACAAGGGACCGCTAAGTACACACTCATCAATAGATGAGAAACAAATACGAGGTCTTTTTCACTCATCTAACAATCATGTCAACATCTAGATCAAATCATGCATTCATCACACACAAAGCATCAACAGTGCAAACATGAGAATCACAAGGCCTTACAAAGGTTGTATCTTGGCTTGGGTTACAAGGAAGGTCATTTATCAAAGACATTGAAACTAAATTGCCTAATCCTATGAGAGCATTCACATCCCACATTATTACACAATTCATACTCTTTTATTCACTTGTTCTTTTTCTTTGAAGCAATAATACAACCTTGAGCTCTTTTTATTCGCATATTGCCTTCTTTCTATCTTTTTAGAGCTCTATTTTTTTACAAATCTTTTTAGAGCTCTTCTATTCAATGTTTCTCTTTTTTTCCACATATCTTTTCCACCTTATTTTTCTCTCCCCAACTTGAATTCAACCTAACCTGATATCAAGAATGCTCCCATACTTTCTAAGGCAAGGGAATACAATTTCAACCATAAGTTGTGGTTGAGGGTTCAAGTGCTTTCAAACAAAAATCAAGATCCATTTCAAAACAATGTTGAACTAACTATTTATGCACAACTTACATAGTTCAATCATTAAAGTGAATCTTGACACAAGCTCAAAGGGGTTTATCAAATGCTCACACACTTATAAGATATATTGATTCATTTTCAGGCCAAGTGGTTTTTCTCAAAATAAAAAAATTGAATGCCTTGATCACTTCCAAACTTTTAGCACAAGTTAACACACAAGCATGATTAAACATAATAAGATCGAGTTAACTAGAATGTTAGTTTTCACATTTAGTGCACAATGGAAAGCTACCTCACATAAGGCTAAGTTATAAAGTGGTTCACATTTGACATGTATTAAAAAAGAATTAATGGCATGATATTTTGCACAAATCACAAGTTTCGTATCCATGCTAAGTTTAAAAAGCAATAAACATGTACCTTGAATTTGTTACTTCAATTTATTCATATCATCACCACTCAATTGCAAGTTGAATCACATCTTGACAAGTTCACTTGGTTCCTTCAAAGTTGTTTAAACTTAGGAACAAGCATCACACTTTTGATTTAAAAAAAAAACTACACATTGAACTTGGAACAAACTAAAAAGTAAACAACTATCTATACAAATTAAACTTAAACCAAAATGCATTAAAATTAAAAACACCCCAAAATGGTGTACCAAAAATACAAATGGCATGAAATGTCTCCAAAAGTATCAACATCTCACCCTTAAGAGGATGGAATCAAAATACAATCAAACAAATACTAAAACCACATAAAACTAAACAGTTTCAAACATAATACTAAAACAACAAAAACATAAGCAAAAAACATAAAAGATACAACCAAACCCAAAGTCATCAATCCTCTTCACTCTCCAACTCCTCCTGAGAATTCGACATATGAGCATCCTCTTTATCACCAACAACCTCAGCTGCCACCCTGTAGCGGTAGAAATGTTCAAGACTAAGCCATTGGATTGACTAGACTTTATACAAATCAAAATAAAAATTGCCACCGCGCTTTATTGTTTCCAAAGGAATGAGAAAAGAGCGAATAACCCAAAAAAGGGGGAAAGATTCAAGGTAAGGGGGTTGGTTATGCAAAGGGAAGGTATTAGCACCTTAAACATCTACAGTACTCCGCAGGAACCTCTTTGTAAAATCTGTATATTTTGGCTATATAAAAATGTGTTGTATATAAAATGGATAATGGAGGTGAGAAGAGAAATATTTTTTTATGATTTTTGCACCCGTCGCGGTTGCGAACCTTTAGTGCCTACGTACCACCTTTCATGCAATAGGGGATCAGGGTACACGTAGTTACTCTTTTAAAAATTTGAAACATAAGTGTGTTGGTTAATTTTATGAGATAAGATATCATCGTCATTGTCCGTGTGGAAAACATACTTACTACCCACAATCATGAGAAAGGAGAATTTGCATCATCTCAAAGTGGAGGATAATGGCTTGGATTTTAAAATCAACAATGCCTCACTCAACACCCAAGTGGAAAATATCTCACTTCACTACATATTGTAGAAGTATAGTTGTTTACATCACTACAAGGATTGACAAGAGTCTAATTTTTTTGAGAAAAGTTTAAAGATAAAAGCCAAAGTGGAAAAAATGGTTTGGAATGAGATTGATTGACTTTTAGTCTTCTCATAAAAAAATGTCAAGGTATTATTAAATTGATTGAAGTTTATTTATGAAAATATTTTGAAAATGTATGGACATAAGTCCAAGTTTATTATGAAAGTGGTTCAAGTTTAGAAACAAGAAAAGTTTAAAAAGGAGAGAGAAGATTTTTGAAATTAAAGAAGATGGAAGGAGAAGAAGAGACTATCCTAGAGCATAAGGTAAAAGCTAAGGATAAGGACCATCTAACCAACAAGAAGCCAAAATTTGACATTATGAGCCAAGACAAAATTCCCATTCTTTGGATTAAAACCAAGCAAGCAAAGATACTAGACCTCTTCAAGTGTATTAAGTCTCACAAAAATTGGGCAGAGTAACAGCTGTATGCGGGTGAATTCCAGATTACAAACAAAAGATGTAATCACAAAAACCTGCACACAAAAACAAACAAGCAACCCAATGTCTTGAGATAAACCTCAAGAGCTTCAGAAAAAATAATCAGATAAGATCACAAGGTCTCCAAGATATGCCAATGTTTCTAATCCTAAGTCGAAGAAATAGTCCACTGCTACATAATGCCAAGGATAGTAACCAAATAGTCCAAGTACCCTTAAGAGTTTTTTTAGGGTTTATGTTAATTATTAAGTGTCTTAGGAAAAGAAAAAGAAAAGCTCAAGTGAGCAAAGTAAAAATGATAAGAATATAAATGCTCAAATGAGCAAAGATGAAAATGGCATGAAATAAAAAATGCTAAAAAATAAATAGTGCATAAAGCATAAAAGAAATAAAAGCATTAAATAATACAAGTCAATAATTAGTGGTTAGTTGGATGACCATCTTGAAACTTGCATTTGGAACTCATTAGAGGATTGGTAGAATCAAAGCCTCCACACAACAAGTTGCATTTGCTTTTTGTCAAGTATATCATCCATTTGGAATTCTCACAAGTACCATTTAATGATCAACGATGTTTAAGTGATCCGCATTGACCAAAGGTGTTGTAGATCCATTAGAGGTGAAATTCTGGCTGCAGATACTTAATGTCACAGTGAATATTATGACACCGTATCTGACACTCTTCAAGACAGTAAATCTAAAAACAGTAAAGAACACAGTCAATTGTTTATCCAGTTCAGTGTGTAACAACACCTACTCTGGGGGCTACCAAGCCAGGGAGGAAATCCACTATAAGAGATATTAATTCAGGAATAAACCAACCAATTTATCTCCTTCACTTAAGACCTACCCAATGCAACTTCAATCTAAGTTCAACTTAAACCTGAGTTCCTACTCACTCCCCTCAATCACAGCAGTGATACTAAACAATTGACTAATGAAATTATGAAGACACTCTTCAGAACATACACTTGATTTTGCTTCACAACTTTTAATCAAGTAACACAAACACTCGTGCTTCAAAGCTTTGAGTGATACACAACCCTAACTTGACTTTGTTTCAAAGCTTTAATCAAGTGACACAAACACTCGTGCTTCAAAGCTTTGGGTGATACACAACCCTTACAATCAAATCCTACTCCAAGTCACTTATCACAATGATAATTGCTTGGATTACAGTAGTTACAACTATACAGTCCCTTATTGATCTTCTGTCAAAAGTGTCTTTCACCAACAATCTTCATGAGGAATATATAGACTGCTATTCTTTAGTTAGGGCTTCCACGAAAATAGCCAGGGTTAATTAGGATTAACCTCAAGACTTGGTCATAGGACTTTAACAACTAGATTAGGGTTAAGCAAAGTTACCCTAAGTCCACGTGAGAATCTGATCTGGACTGAATAAACCAGATTCCTGAAAAATCTCAGAATTAACAAATCTGCATTAATGTTAGTTCAGTACAGGATGTCTTAACATTGGTTATGACAACAAGAATCCTATTTACTGATTTTGGTAGAATGCAATAAATATGATCATTGCATAATGATCAGTTAAACACTCATATTGAGCAGCTCCTGTAAGACATTCTTTTTCTGCAGAATGAACCTTGTATCCCAGAATGTTATGACATTAGTCATGACATTCACACAACTGGTTTTACCAAAAAACATGCCAACAACCAAACACTTACAAGAGGATAGGTAGAACCAAAGCCTCCACACAATGAATCTCAAGGTTATTGAATCAAAGAGATCAAATTAACATACTTGGGCTTGCAATCATAAGTTTGGGCCACGAATGATCATTTATTCGAATCGGGACAAAATTTAGCGCTATGTTAAGCAATCGTAAGTGAACTTATATAGAAGTCACACCTATTTTGAGGCCGGTCAATAGCAATCTATGCACCATTTGTTTTGAGACATGATATAGAGATCATGCTCTAACAACACTTAGTGCAATAAAAAGGAGATGTGATGAAGAGGATTAGGGCAAAAGATGAATAAACCACTTTTGAATTAAAAATTTAATCAAACTATTATTAAAATCATTCATCTATTTTTTTGTGGAGTTAAACTCAACACCATGGATCCAATGATGTTAATGAAGTCATGATCAAAAAATCAACCCAAGACAACCTCAAAATAATCACAAAAAGAATAATATATTTAATATATACATTAAAAGGTTTAAAAAATGTTTAAAAAATGTTTAAAAAATGGAAAATGATGAGGAAAATATCAATTATGTTCAAATTAATCAAGAAATGAAAAATAAAGCCATAGAAAAATCAGAAATGGGTCCAAATATTTTTATAAAATTTTTGGTAATTTTTAAAAGTCAGAAACTATTTTTAAAAATTAAATTAAATGGATAATTTAAACAAAAATAGTAAAAAATAGTAAATTCAGAAACAAAAATAAAATAAGGTCACCAATATTTGTCACAATATCATTGGATCATTCCATAATTTTTTCAGAATTTAAAAATGTGTAAAAGTATTTTTAAACATTTTAAACAAATCAAATAAGTGTAAAATTCATAAAAAATACCAAAACACAAAATTAAATTGTGAAAAAATAAAAAACAGAAAGAGAATAATCAAAAATATTTTTCATAATTTTTTCAGATTTTTTGGACTAAAAATTAAATTTCTATGATTTTTTGAAATTTAAAACAATTAAAATATAAAAATAAGAAAAAGAAAATAAAAAGAAAAGATGTGGACCATTGGATGAGAGTCAAAACGCGTTAGTAATCAAATCCAAAGGATCTGGCGCGCTGTGCATATCATGGTCTTTAATGAATAATGTACAAAATCATTAATAAAATCAAAATTTGAAAATAACAAATGCCACGCTTTCATTGGTTAGAAGATGACACATTGGTCATCTTCAACCTCCAGCCTTCACGAATTGCAGGTCTCTCAAACTGTAAAATTAGAAGCTCAGACCTATGCCATTCGTTTCATCTCTTCAGGACGAAGACAACCACACCCTCGCGCCAAATTTTTATAAACTATAACTCAAGCAATTTGGAAAGAAAGTTTTGAAAAGGGATTTGAAAATTCATGGTCAAAACGTGCTTCCAGATGAAAGTAAGTGTTGCGACTAGAACCAGGGCAATGAGAGCAACACAATGATACCAAAGTTTTGAAGAATTAATGAAGGAATCTACCTATTGAAGTTGAGTTGCAGAACTCTGAAACTGGACTTCTATGGAGAAATATATGGCACGATTCTTGAATGTGATTATATGGTTAGCTTCAGGGAAGATCAAAGAAGGTGAATTGATGAAAAAAATGGATTGAAAAAGGCTTGAGAATAGGATTCGAAGTAGCTGAATTCTGAGTTGTGAAGCAAGTTTGGCAGGTGATTCTGGCTATCTAAGCTTGGGAAATTGAATGGGGGATGACCCTCTATTTATAGGGAATCAAATGGAATGTTCAAGCGTGTGGAATGATGCAAATTAGAGGGAAATCGTGTGAACCTGATGCACGAGCAAAGTGTGATCTAATTTGCATCAAAACTCATCTAATCCTTGCGTTTCAAGGGTCTAATCCACTTTGGCAACTTGGTTAAACATGTTTAGATCACAAACGCGTGCTAATTTGATGTTTAAAGGCCAAAACATGAATTTCAAATTCTGACTTATGGAGAAACTTCACTTCCAAGTTACCAAGTTCAATCCAATGGCATTTCCACCTCAAGGGGTCTTAGGGCAAAATTCTTGATGCTTTGGAAAGATGAGGTAACAAGCTTTGTAATGGAAAAATAATGGAATCAAATGGATGCTTGAGCTGAAAGTTACATGAAGTCAAAGTTGAAGAAAAATAGTTGATTTTCCATATTTAGAAATATTTCAAATTCTTCTTTAAAAATGATCTATAATCTCTTGCATCCAAACACGGCCTTCCACTTAGAATTTGCTCTTGACCAAAAAAGATGGAATGAAGTAGATCTCTTGAATGACATTTTGCAATTTGAACCACTCAAAATCTCCAAAAATTGAGCAAGTTATGACTTGTTGAAGTTGGCCAAAAATCATAAAATAACCTATAATCTTATGCATTCTTAAGGCAACTTCCATCCATTTTTTCACTTTGCACATAAAAGAAGGCATGAAGTACACATCCTTAGGATCATCATGAAAAACGAATGGGCTCAAGGTGATAAAAATTGACCAAGTTATGACCATTTGAAGTCACATATGAAAAATTGGGGATTCATCTGGATGACTTTAAACTTCTTTCTTCACCAAGTTCCTTCCACATGAAAACTCCTTCGAACTTTTGAAGTGATTTATTGGTAACTCTTTGAAGAGAAGAATATTTTTGGAATCACTCAAAAATACCAAAAAATGAGCAAGATATGCCCCTTTGAAGTCCAAAACCCTAGCCTCTAGATGAAGAGAATGCTTGGTGAAACTTTGCCAAGATTGAACAAACTTTTTGTGCCAATATTCTTCCTTTGTGAATAGAAATTGTTGAGGATGATGATGAGGACTCATGGCCACAAAAACCACTTCCATACCAACTTCAAAACAACTTCCATGGTGAGGTTCAAATTTCTCAAGCTTTTGACTAGGGCATAGAAATAAACTCATGAACCCATGAAGCAACTTGCTAAACCTCATTGCATTTACCTACATTATTAACAAGTAAGACAAACCAATATTGCATTTTGTTAATTAGAGCAAAATATCCATGATCACAAAAGAAAACAAGTTAAGGTGCTTGGTAATTCCTCAGAAGAGCAAGGCTAAAGATAGGGAGAAGAACCAAAAGCCCTAATGTGATTTTGTTGTGATTAAAACAAAATGGTATGATGAAGGGATCTTAGAGGCAAAAATTGGGGTACTACAGCTGCCCTTATTTAAGTTTCTTCTATCTGGAGATACGAAGGTTAAAAATCTTCGTGTCGACGTGATCGAAGACACTTAAATATAAAACAAACCCTATTTTTGGCCCTAAGATGCCATGCAAATGCTTATGAACGCATATGAACAGAACCAAAGAAACGCAAAGTAGCATTGGGGATGCAACAAAAAATGTAGAAACAAAAGAGCAACCCCACCAGGAAAATAAATCACTGGTGAACCACGAGAACAGAATCAGAGAGGATGATAACAAGCATCGACGTTCACTGCCGATGTACTACCAACGTTCACTAAAGGTAGAAAGAGTAAATATCATACCACCGCCGTTCACTGATGATGAATTATCAACGTTCACTAAAGATAGCAAAAAGATAAGAAACACTGACGTTCACTGCCGATGTACTACCAACGTTCACTGAAGGTAGAAAGAGTAAATATCATACCATCACCGTTCACTGACGGTGAACTATCAACGTTCACTGAAGATAGCAAAAAGATAAGAAACACCGATGTTCAGTGCTGATGTACTACCAACGTTCACTGAAGGTAGAAAGAGTAAATATCATACCACCGCCGTTCACTGATGATGAATTATCAACGTTCACTGAAGATAGCAAAAACATAAGAAACACCGACGTTCACTGCCGATGTACTACCAACGTTCACTGAAGGTAGAAAGAGTAAATATCATACCACCGCCGTTCACTGACGATGAACTATCAACATTCACTGAAGATAGCAAAAAGATAAGAAACACCGATGTTCAGTGCTGATGTACTACCAACGTTCACTGAAGGTAGAAAGAGTAAATATCATACCACCACCGTTCACTGACGATGAACTATCAACGTTCACTGAAGATAGCAAAAAGATAAGAAACACCGACGTTCACTGCCGATGTACTACCAACGTTCACTGAAGGTAGAAAGAGTAAATATCATACCACCGCCGTTCACTGACGATGAACTATCAACGTTCATTGAAGATAGCAAAAGGATAAGAAACACCGATGTTCACTGCTGATGTACTACCAACGTTCACTGAAGGTAGAAAGAGTAAATATCATACCACCGCTGTTCATTGACGATGAACTATCAACGTTCACTGAAGATAGAAAAAAGATAAGAAACACCGACGTTCACTGCCGATGCACTACCAACATTCACTGAAGGTAGAAAGAGTAATTATCATACCACCGTTGTTCACTGACGATGAACTATCAACGTTCACTGAAGATAGCAAAAAGATAAGAAACACCGACGTTCACTGCTGATGTACTACCAACGTTCACTGAAGGTAGAAAGAGTAAATATCATACCACCGCCGTTCACTGACGCTGAACTATCAACGTTCACTAAAGATAGCAAAAATATAAGAAACACCGACGTTCACTGCCGATGTACTACCAACATTCACTGAAGGTAGAAAGAGTAAATATCATACCACCACCATTCACTGACGATGAACTATCAACGTTCACTGAAGATAGGAAAAAGATAAGAAATACCTACGTTCACTGAAGATAGGAAAAAGATAAGAAACACCGACGTTCACTGCCGATGTTCTACCAACATTCACTGAAGATAGAAAGAGTAAATATCATACCATCGCCGTTCACTGACGATGAACTATCAATGTTCACTGAAGATAGCAAAAAGATAAGAAATACCGACGTTCACTGCCGATGTACTACCAACGTTCACTGAAGGTAGAAAGAGTAAATATCAAGTTTCCCCAAGATTTTGGTGTTTTGCCAAGAACGGGTCTCAACTTCTTCTTTAACCAAGGAAATCTGCCTGGAAAGGGTAATACACAATCTGTCTCAAATAAAGAGACTTCCACTTACTGTCAAGGGGAATTGCAAAGAGAAATGACTTTCTAGGGATAGAAATATGACTTCCCGGGGAAATGCCACGATATTCCTACCGAGGAGATGAAGTCTTCATGTGCAAAATAAATGCACAAACCAAAACTCAAAGTTTTCAGAAATCCATAATAAATGATATTGTGATGTAGCCACAAATCCAATTCAGAAATAAACTAGAGCAAGACGGCCAATGCAGATTCATCCTTTGAGAAATAAACTCAAGAGGGAAAACCAAATTCAACTAAGCAAAGAGCGCTGCCGGAAAGGTCAGAACACAATGTCAATGAATGATGATTTTTAGCAATGCATGATGTATGTTTGAATGTATGAGTGCTATTGTGCATGTGCTGGTAAAAAGGATACATAATCAGCGCAGACAAACAAAACTGCCTAAGGTACTAACAACATTGGGCTAAGCTTCAACCAGAAAGATCTATCCTAGAAGGGTAAAAGCAACTGCAGAAACCAAACTTATTGCTTTAACTTCACTAAGGAGGAACATAATCCGGATGTAGCTAAATCAAACAGATACCGGGACATAACATCCTTCTTCCGGTTTCAACAGAGAAAATGGTTTTCCAAAAGCAACATGCCTACTGGTGATTGCAAGACCAGCCTCAAATAAAGGAGACTGACGCCGACACAGTCAAACCTCACTGGGGAATTCAAGCCTATCTCCCTGGAGAAAAAACTGTGGATTGAAAATTTCATCATGAATACTCATTCCAACAAGAGATACCCTGGGATAACCTTCCCGGGAAGTCAAGAAGTCAATATTAATGCCAAAACTGCAAAAAGAGCGACATCCCAACACACCAAGGGAATAAAACCTTTCATAATATGAGGAAAGACTTCGTTGGGGAATCTGGGATAAAAGCTTATGATCATGCAAACCCGTAAAAAATGAACCAAGACTTGACTGGGGATAGTGGGGTCACAAACCCAATACTGTACCTTGTACCCACTGATATCGTCTTTAACTATCTGAGAAACACACAAAAATTGCGCATACCAGCAAAACGAACTGAGAAATCCTTCATGAAAGAAGTAAATCCTCTTAAAACAAATGGAGTTTGTTCATTCTTGGGATCACCATCTTTGTTGTCATTGTTTCATCACAAATCCCAAAGTGAATTGAATTGTAAAGATCTCTTCTCTTTTTTTTGAAAAGTTAATTTTGCTTCTTTTAATCTTTTTGCTTTAACAATTATTATCAGTAATAAATGAAGTCTTTGCAAGCTAAATAAAAATAAGAACACAAAGAATTGGGTAAAAGCTCGAATTTCATTAATAGAATGGTAGTCTACGAATGGTGAGACTCCATGGATGATTACAAAGTTTGGGAAATGGTAATACATAATGGAAAAGATACATTGAGATACAATGACCACTATCCCCCTACCAACTTTTGAAATCCTGAGCATGCAGCTTTTGTTGAAGTATGGTAAGGATCCGAGAAGATTGTTGCTTCAATGACCATGTCTTGTCTGATGTAGTTACTTGCCAAGAAAATCCCTAACTTTTGCCTTAGCTGCCCTTGCGGGTTTTCAACTTAGCGGGAAATTTATTCTGTTTATGTCTCTAATTTTTGCCTAGACCGCCCTTTTGGGTTTTCGGCCTACCGGGACGCTCCTTTTTTGCCTAAGCTGCCCTTTCGGGTTTTCAACTTAGCGAGTTGTTCTTTTATTTCTTCAGGCGAAGTATTTCTTGACTGCGTCAGCATTCATGGGACGTGGGAACTCCTCGCCATCCATAGTTTCAAGAATTAATGCACCACCAGAGAAGGCTTTCTTGACAACATACGGGCCTTCAAAATTGGGAGTCCACTTGCCCCTAAAATCAGTGTTGAAAGTCATGATCTTCCTGAGCACGAGGCCGCCTTCTCTGAATTCACGAGGTTTGACCTTTTTGTCAAATGATTTCTTCATTCTTTTCTAATATAACTGCCCATGACACAAAGCTGTCATTCTCTTCTCCTCAATCAAATTCAATTGGTCAAACCTGTTCTGAACCCATTCAGCCTCTGTCAATTTGGCTTCCATTATCACACGCAACAAAGGAATCTCTACCTCGACAGGGAGTACAACTTCCATTCCATACACTAGGGAAAACGGGGTTGCTCCTGTTGAAGTGAGAACAAATGTTCGATATCCATGCAGAGCAAAAGGGAGCATTTCATGCCAATCCTTATAAGTGACAACCATTTTCTGGATAATTCTCTTGATATTCTTATTAGCAGCTTCAACAGCCCCATTCATCTTTGGCCTGTATGGAGATGAATTGTGATGGACAATCTTGAATTCTTCGCACAGTTCAGTCATCATCTTGTTGTTCAAATTCGAGCCATTGTCAGTGATGATTCTGCTCGGCACACCATACCAGCATATAAGATTGTTTTTGATGAAACGCACAACCACCTGTTTGGTAACATTGGCATATGAAGCAGCCTCTACCCATTTGGTAAAGTAGTCAATTGCTACTAAGATGAAACAATGTCCATTCTAAGTTTTGGGTTCTATCATCCCGATCATGTCAATATCCCACATAGAGAAAGGCCACGGGGAGGAAATCACATTGAGAAGTGTCGGAGGTACATGGATCTTATCTGCGTAAATCTGGCATTTATGGCACTTCTTTGCAAATTTGCAACAATCAGATTCCATTGTCAACCAATAATAACCTGCCATTAGAATCTTTTTAGCCATTGAATGTCCGTTAGCATGAGTGCCAAATGAACCTTCATGGATCTCATGCATCAACATGTCTGCTTCGTGTCTATCCACGCATCTGAGCAAGACCATATCAATATTTCTCTTGTATAACACATTTTCATTGAGGAAGAAACTGCTTGTCAATCTTCTTAGTGTCTTTCTATCTTTCTTGGACGCACCAAACTGGTATTCCTGAGTCTGAAGAAAATGCTTGATATCATAATACCAAGGTTTTTCATTTGCTACCTCCTCTGTCGCAAACACATGAGCGGGCCTATCTAGTCATCGAACTGTAATTCGGGGTATATCGTTTCAAGAATTTACTTGGTACATGGAAGCCAGAGTTTCCAGAGCATCTGCCATTTGATTTTCATCCCTAGGAATGTGATGGAATTCAACTTTATTAAAGAAGGGTAGTAATCTTCTAGCATAATCTTTGTAAGGGATGAAGCCAGGGTGACGAGTATCCCATTCTCCTTTAATTTGATTTATCACAGAGCTGAATCACCATACACATCCAGAATCTTGATCCTGAGATCAATAGCTTCCTCAAGACCCATGATGCAAGCCTCATATTCTGCCATATTATTAGTGCAATCAAATGTTAACCTTGCGGTAAAAGGAATATGTGATCCATGAGGAGTGACGATCACAATACCAATTCCTTTACCATAAGCATTCACAGCTCCATCAAATACCATACTCCAACGAGATTCAGGGTCGGGGCCCTCCTCATGCAATGGTTCATCATAATCTTTCGCTTTCAAGAACATCACATCTTCATCGGGGAATTCATATTCTGCAGATTGATGATCTTCCACCGGCTGCTGAGCAAGGTAATCTGCCAACACACTACTTTTTATAGCCTTTTGAGTGCGGTACTCGATATCATATTCAGATAACAACATCTGCCAGCGGGCAATTCTCCCAGTAAGAGCAGGCTTCTCAAAAATATACTTGATTGGATCCATTTTGGAGATCAACCAAGTAGTATGATTCAACATATACTGCCGCAAATGCTTTGCCGCCCAAGCCAAAGCACAACATGTTTTTTATAGCATAGAATACCTCAACTCACAATCAGTGAACTTTTTTTTGAGATAATAAATGGCGAACTCTTTCTTTCCTGTTTCATCCTGTTGTCCCAAAATACAACCCATAGATTTATCTAACACTGTTAGATACATAATCAACGATCTTCCTTCTACGGGAGGGAGCAAGATATGAGGTTCAAGCAAATACTCTTTAATACTTTCAAATGCCCTTTGACATTCATCCGTCCACACACAACCTTGATCTTTCTTTAACAACTTAAAGATCGGTTCACACGTTGCAGTCATGTGAGAAATGAATCTGGAGATATAATTCATACGCCTGAGGAAACCCCTGACTTGCTTTTCAGTTCTTGGTGCTGGCATTTCTTGAATTTCTTTGACTTTATCAGGGTCAACTTCAATTCCTTTATGGCTAACAATAAAACCCAACAATTTCCCCGATCTAACTCCGAGGGTGCATTTATTTGGATTCAGGCGGAGACGATACTTCCTCAAACGCTGAAACAACTTCAACAAATCTTCTATATGCCTTTCTTCAGTTTGGGATTTGGCAATCATATCATTAATATATACTTCGATTTCTTTGTGCATCAGATCATGGAATAGGGTTGTCATAGCCCTCTGGTACGTTTCACCAGCGTTCTTCAACCCGAAGGGCATCACTCTGTAACAGAATATTTTCCAGGGTGTGATAAACGTTGTTTTTTTCCATGTCCTCTAGAGCCATTCTTATTTGATTATACCCAGAAAATACATCCATGAACGAGAATACTTTGAATTTTGTTGTGCTATCCACTAATATGTCGATGTGAGGCAATGGAAAATCATCTTTTGGACTAGCTTTATTTAGATCTCTGTAATCTACGCACATGCAGACTTTTCCGTCTTTTTTTGGTACTGGGACAATATTGGCAATCCATTGAGGATACACTGATGTCACAAGAAAACCCGCATTAATCTGCTTTAGGACCTCCTCTTTGATCTTTACTGCCATATCCGGGTGGGTTCTTCTCAACTTTTATTTAACTGGCGGACACTCTGACTTCAATGGCAAACGATGCTCGACAATGTCTATATCTAGACCAGGCATATCTCGGTAAGACCAAGAAAAAATATCCACATACTCTTTCAATAGATCAATCAAACCGCTCTTTACATCAGGATGCAACGATGCTCCAATCTTAACTTCCTTCGGATCTTCTTCTGAACCCAAATTAACCACTTCCAAAGGCTCTTTATATGGCTGAATGGTATTTTCCTCGTGCTCAAGCAACCGTGAGACCTCTTCTGGAATCTCATCATAATCTTCTTCTTCAGCCCCAAACACAGGACATTCAAAGTTGGGAGAGGGTGCAGGGTCATTGTATTTAATAGGTTTTTTAATTAATCTGCACATATGATTTATGATTGCTTTTAGAAACTGACACATATAACAAGTGATCATGCAGATTAATTTTCAGTTATTATTTATTTTGAAAAGTTTTTTATTTATTTCCATTTCCCAGGAAAAAGCAGAAAATTAAAGACATAATTTAGAAGCAAAGACAACTTTCATTAATGATCTTAACAGTTATAGCAAACAGATAAGCCCTACAACATTAATACTTCCATCTTGGGTAGAGTGAAAGCTTTTCAAAAGAAAGAAATAGATTAACAGAACAAATTACTTTGAAACATGTATGCAAGAAGGAACATTAATGGTGACCTAATTCTGAACTCGGACTCCATGCGTCACATAATTCGGTACTTCCTGCTCTGCTTCATCCTCTTCAACAACATTAATTCCAGAACCAATTGGATGGAGGTATCCTCTGCTGCAGAAAACATCATGATAGCTGTTCACAGAAGATTTTGACTTCAAATTTTCGCCTTTGCCATTCCTCGAAGAGAAACCCAAACCAATTCCGTTCTTGTTCACAGGTGGATCCACAAGTCGTCCCCAAACTGCATTATGACCATTGCGCACAACCTGCTGCACGTCCTTTAGGAAAACTACAGAATTCTCATTCTTCCTTATGTTGTCAATGGATAAGGCTTGGAACTGGGTTCCAACAGCAACTTCATCCGCTTCTACAATACTGAAAGAGGATAGATGGGATATCAATAACGCCTGCTCCCCATTTATGTACCTTCCCTTCACGCACAAACTTTAGCTTCTGATGCAGAGTTGAAGTGACAACCCCTGCTTCGTGTATCCACGGTCGTCCTAGCAAACAACTATATGCGGAAATAATGTCCATTACCTGGAAAGTTATCAAGAACAAATGTGGTCATATGTGGATAGGTAAGTCCACCTCACCGATGACAGATTTCCTCAACCCATCAAAAGCCTTCACAATGATGCCACTCGGGCGCATAGGTGTTCCTTGATATTTCAACTTCATGAGAGTACTCCTTGGTATCACATTCAACGCAGGTCCGTTATCAATCAGCATATTGGATAGCGAGTCATTCTTGTAGTTCATAGATATGTGCAGGGCCAGGTTGTGATTCCTCCCTTCATCTGGTAACTCATCATCGCAGAAACTTAAGTTGTTACATGATGCAATGTTTCCAATTACGCTGCTGAATTAATCTAACGGCATGTCATTCTCTACAAAAGCTTGGTCTAGTACTCTCATTAGTGATTCTTTATGAACGGAGGAATTCATTAATAAAGCTAGAATGGATATCTTTGAAGGAGTCTGCAATAGCTGGTCTACAATTTTGTAGTCGCTCATTTTAATTATCTTCAAGATATCATCCACTTCTTTCTCCAATGTAGCTCCACTAGTCTCTCCTGCAGCCTTCTTAGACTCATTGTTCTCAGCAATTTTCTTTCCAACAACAACATCTCTTCGAATAACCGGTGCAAACACACGATCACTATGAGTCACCCTGCTATTATCAGCTATATTTCAAACATCTGGCATTGGCTGGATGGGAATTTCCACCCCATCTTCTAAGATTGTAGCGTTGTATTTGTAAGGCACGACCTTATCTGATTTATAGGGAACAAGTCCTGGCAGACTAATTACCAATGGGGTAACAACTGGTTTGCTATGGTACTCCACCTCAAGATGAGAGGGTGCACCAAAATAAGGTACAATAACGTTTACACCTTTCTCGACACAATCAACCTTCAAAAGGTCATTTCCGGAAAACAAATCTTCGTCTGAAGAGAAATACTCATCCGCAGAGGCATACTCTTCCTCTGACTCTTCTTCCATCAAACAAACTTCAACCATATCAATCTCGTGATAATCATCTCTCTGACCTATGATCTTGATAGTTCCATTGTCTAACAGCAGCTGAATACCCTCTCTCACAATAGAACATCCTCGGGGGTCTTGACAGCAGACTACACATGATCCATATTGGTGTTCCACCTAACTAGCAGTATGGCAGAAAGTAGCATGCAACTGCACGAGATCTTCATTCAAATGCTCTACTTCAAAAATTCTAAATTCACCTGGACATCCAGAAACCATATTCACTTCCTCTTCATATTCTGCCCTAGGCCTGATTATATGAATTAGACCTTCATCCATCATCTCCTGTAAATCAGCCTTTATCTTCTCGCAACCCTGTATGTTTATACTGCAAATAGCACAACCGGCATGGTCATGCGTATAATAACTGAATTCACAGAGGTCTGCGTGCATCTTCACCAAATCCCCTCTAACCAGATTAATGTCAAAAATCCGGAAGTCACCTGGACAACCGACCACCATATTCACAGTATTCACTCCCCCGTGCTTGGGTAGATGATTGTCTTGCACATTAGGTCCCATGTCTTTGAAAGATAAAATTCCAGACTTCACCAACCTTTGCACTTCAGTCCTCAAAGGACAACAATTTTCAACACTATACCCTGGTGCTCCATGATGAAAGGCACACGTCTGGTCTGCTTTGTAATACCAAGGGAATGGTGATGGTACCGCTGGAGGTGGTCGTGTCTGGACCAACTTCTTCTGAATCAATGCTGGTAGTAGCTCTGCATAACTCATGGGAATATGGTCGTAGTTCTCCCTTCTCTGATTATTCCCTTGGTTCCCCTACTGGGACTATCTTTGATAAGCAACGGTAGTCAGAGCGGCATTCATAACAGGAGTCACTGAAGCAACTTGCTGGTGACGATGATAATTCCTTCTAGGAGCATTTACTTTCCTCTCTTGTATGACAATATTTGTATCCCCCTCGTATGACAATATTTGTATCCCCTTCTTTCTTCTTTGTAAACGCATAAGCTGGCTTCTTCACACCTCCGGATCCTTCACCCTTTGTCTAACGACCTTCTCTTACTGCCTCTTCTAGGCGGACACCCATCCCTACCATCTCTATAAAATCACTTGAGGCACTTGCTACCATTCTTTCGTAGTAGAAAGCGCCTAACGTCTTCAGAAATTTTTTAGTCATTTCCTTCTCTTCCATAGGAGGAATCACTTGTGCAGCCACTTCGCGCCATCTCTGCGCGTACTCTTTGAACGATTCTCTGTCTTTTTGAACCATGGCCCTAAGCTGGTCATAGTCAGGCGCCATGTCCACATTGTACTTGTATTGTTTTATGAATGCTTCTCCCAAATCATTAAAGGTATGGATGTTGGCGTTGTCTAAACTCATGTACCATTTCAACGCTGCGCCGGTCAGACTATCTTGGAAAAAGTGAATAAGCAGACGCTGATCATCGGTGTGGGTAGACATTCTCCTCACGTACATCACCAGGTGAGCATGAGGGCAAGTGTTACCCTTGTACTTCTCAAACTCCGGGACCTTGAACTTAGCTGGCACTTTAACGTTCGGGACCAAACACAACTCATTCACATTCTGCCCAAATAGCTCTTTTCCCCTAAGAGCTTTCATCTCTCTTTGCATTCTATCAAACTGCTCTTGGAAGTCATCTATTCTGTCATAAAGACCAAAGTCTTCACTCGGCGGAGGGAAAGGACGACATACATCTTCATTAACAAATGGAACCAAATTCACCGAAGGAGGTGCAACAGGAACAATATGCACCACAGGAGGTACTGGAGTAACAACATTTGGAACCACTGGAGCATCTTGGGGGCCCAAATTGAAACCTTCAGGTGCAAAATTCTCTGGCATTCTCCATGAATAACCTTGAGGCATACGGTTTTAAACAACAGTCGGAGTAGCGGATACAAGAATAGTAGGAACTTCAGCATTTTCCCTTGTTGGTTGAGGTTGAACACTCGGTGGCTGATTCTGAGCAACCACCAGAGCTTCCATCAGAGTAGTCAAATTGGCTAAGCCGGCCTTCAAAGCAGAAACTTCTTCGCGTAGCTCGTGATTTTCCTGTTCTAAATTGTCCATCTTCTTTTTGAAGTTAGCCCGAGTGTTGTAGTGATGAGTCAACTTGCTGAACGAAGCAAAAAGCTGGGTAAGGCACCTGGATATGCATAATAAATGCAAGAAATACGTGCAATATGTTGCATGACATGCAATGCACGTGATTATTTTACTTTATCATTTAATATTTCAAGCGGTTTAACGTTTATAGACACATTGCAAACATCAAAATAATAACACATTTGAAATACTGAAAAACTTTTATTATAATAACTTCAAAAAATGGATTACAAGTTTCAATGATCCCAAGTACAAGATGAGAATACAATATAAAAATCCTGAGAGAAAGAAACTGATAGAGATCAATCTGTACGCTGGCGCTTCCCTGTGAGCCTGGCAATCTGAGCTCTCAACCTTTGGTTTTCTTCCACCTGTCTGATGGCAACCTCCTTCCAATCATCTAGATCAGGAAATGAGCAATCAACACCTGTTGGAGGTTTAGGGGAAAATAAATCCCCTTGCCTCTCCATAGACTCCACCGCCCGACTCTTAATGATCTCGATCAAATCATCTTTCTCCTTCAAGTCTGCTTTGTAGGAACTCTTTAAAGTCTGGAACTTGTTCTTCCAAGCATCTCTTTCCTGTTGCATCCTAACCAAAGCAAGCTGCAATTCTTCTAGATCATCTAATAAAGGAGGAGTGGTCTTCACAAACAGGTTAGGCATGGGTGTCTCCCGAGTATACGACATCTTCAACTGAACGACTCTCGATCGGACCCACTGAAGATATGGCTCCAAAGAAACAGCACCCCTAGGTCCCAAATCCTTCATACTCTTCTTATGAATATGACGCCAGGCCTTCACAATCTGCTCCCTAGCTTCCCTGTGGTCTTCTCCTTCCTTCAGAAAGAAATTACTCAAATGAATACTGTTCGATTTATCCCTCATTGGATAACCAAGCCGTCACCGGGCAAGAACAAGGTTATAGTTAATTCCTCCCTTTGTACCAAGAAGAGGTACGTTGGGGAAACTACCACAACTATCAATAATCTCCACATCTTAGTAAGCTCGATGATACCAATCAATATCCGAGTGAGTAAGTGCCATGATCTTAGGATCCCAACGAGGTTCCTTCTTGACATCCCAAAAAGCATCAGACTGAGGCATATGAGAGATGAACCATCGGTACAACAAAGGCGTGCAACAGATAATCATTCCCCCATGATAAGAACTCCAAAGATGAACAGAGTAATAAGCATCACCCAACAGTGTCGGAACCGGGTTTCCAATCATGAAAATCCTGATAGCCTTAACGTCGATAAACTTGTACACATTAGGGAATAAGAATAATCCATAAGCAAGTAAAGCAAAGATGGCCTCAAAAGAAACCGTACTCTTCATCCTGGCAAAGTAACGAGCTTTCTCCAATAAGAACTGAGCTGGTAATCCTCTAATCTCTCATTTGGTAGTCATATGGGCTTCCACCTCAGACTTCCCGAGATGAATCAAAACAACAATCTCATGTGGTTTTGGATCACCCTCCAAACCAGTAAAAGGAACACGATCAGTAACAGGTAAATCCAAGAGATAAGAATACTCTTCCATTGTAGGCATCAACTGATAATCGGGAAAAGTAAAATAGTGATACATCGGATCATAGAATTGGACCAAGGTCGAGAGAATACCCTCCTTCATCTTCAGCTTCATGAGAGGAATAATGGATCCATACTTCTTCCGAAAGTCTACAGGACACTCAATCTCTAGAATTAGACTGATCAACTCATCTATCTTGGGATCCTTGAAACTGTATTTTTCGGTCTTTCTCTTTCCAGAATCCATGGTTAAAAGTACCTGAGATATTCACAAATAGTCAACCTTTAAATCCCTTGAAATATTATTTCCTCCAAAAGATGCTTATGAGTGCATGGATGCATGATGCAACAATCACACACAAAATCACACATAAGGTTCATAGGTTCAACGTCACGAGCATGAGGTCGATGGTACTACCCATAAGGTGTTGGTCTAAGAGTTATCACATGCCGAACAAGGTTCTAGAGGTTCCCAGAGTCTACATCCTTCCTTCGGATATTACCAATTTCCCGATTAACTCAGTAATTAGTAATATTCTCAAGAAAGACTCGTTCGAGCGTAGTATCGCGTGACAACTATTTCCGGATTACTCCGTCATAGCTTCCGCACTACACCTAAAAGGCCAAGACGGGTTTGGTATTCTACGGTCCTCGGTTTCAGCAGGCTCCCAAGTCGAAAGCAGTACGTCTTCCCGATTACTCGGTAAACGATAGTACAATCAAAGGGGCCTCCACTGAGTGGGGGATCTCATGCCTCCTTTTTTGGGATTACTCCCTCAAAGTTAACATGACTATACCGCCCGTCCTATCTTAAAGTTTTCCCAAGTCCGGGTATAGGACTTATGAGTAATCACCAAGCACCATAAAAAGCAGGAAACTTCAAACAAACATATATACAACATATAACACATAAACAACAATAACATATTGTGATCGGTGGATCTGGAACTGACTGTTTTAAAGCTGGTTCGCGAAATGTCGCGGAAGCAAGAGTCGCCACCGTCTTTTATTTTTTCCAAATGGAAAGGACAAAAGCACAGAAAAATTCCTTAAAGAGATTGCTCTCGGTTCGGGAGGTAGGTTATAGAAAGGGAAGGTGTTAGCACCCTTTCTATCCATGGTTATCCATGGGCTCTTAGGTACTTGCTCAATGTGTTTTCAAAAATGTTTGTTTGCTTTTCAATTGTGGGTTTTAAAAAAGTTTCTTTGAAAAATTTCAGTTCGACTCGTACGTCAGAGTGTTTGAAAAGTTTGTTTTGAAAGCTTTTGAAAATGTGTTGGTGTGAAAAGTATTTTTGTTTGAAATTAGAGCAAGTATCCTTGAGAACCTACCTACCCTAAGGAATTCGTCTGTGTAAAAGTCCTTTAAAGTAGTGCCATCCCACCATTGAGAGGTAGGTAGCACCACCGTTGGAGGTGTTCGGGTCAATTCGAGTTTGTAGGGACATGGTGATCACCGGAGTAATGGGAAGACACCTTAGAAGCTACCCTCATGCCAGGTTCCCGGATCATGAGGACTTACTAAGACGTCCTCTACTCGACGACCACCTTTCGAAAGGCAACAGGTGAGGCGTACCCTAGGGGTGGTGTGTGCGAATTGTGCGTCATGTTTCAGTTATTTGTCTTGTCATGTTTATTTGTGTTCTACGCTTGATTTTAATTAAGACATTCATTCTTGCATGCTTTTTAACAGTTATATATTTGCGGGAAAATAAATCTAAACTATTACAAATGACGCGGGTCCACATCGCCAAAATTAAACCGGACCCGATTTGGACTGAAAAATAAATAAAGCGAATAAAAATGCAAGAAATAAAATTATTACAAGGCTTTGGGACATGTACATAATTATAATAAGCGACAAAGTAAAATGCGCGAAACAAAATAATTAAAGCGACGGGCGTTGGACCCTTTTGCAAAATATCAAATTAATGAGGAATTAAAATGAAAGTTAAAAATTAAATGTTTTTTGGTATTTTTGTGTTTTTTAAGATTTAAAAGAAAAAGAACTTTTTAGAATGAAATTTGAAATGCAAATCCTAATTCTAATGTTTTTTAGTTATTGTGAAAATGTTATATTAATCTAAATTAAACCCTAATTTTTACTTATGTACATTTAATTATAAAAATAAAATAAATAAATAAATAATGTTATGATAAAAAAAAGGAAAATTTAAAAGGTATAAAAAGTCATTAAACCTAATGCTATATTTTTGGATTTTTAGTTATTAAGAAAGTAATAAAATCTAACCTAAATGCAACCCTAATTAGTTTACAAGTTTAATTATGAAAATTACTAATATTATGGCAAAAAACAAGGAAAGTTAAAAGGAATAAAAAAAAGTCATTAACCTAATGCTATATTTTTGGATTTTTTTTTATGGAAGAAAGAATTAAAGTTAAAACCTATTTTACTAAATTTATTTACATGTAATTTATTTATAAAAGTAATTAAAATAAAAAATATATTTTTTGCCTTTTTCTGATTTTTTATGATGTTTTTATATTTTGTAAAGAAAACAATTAATTAATTAAAACAATGAAAATAAATAAAAAATAAATTATGAAAAGCAAAGCAAACCAAGGGGGGGTGACCCCAGAACTGGAGGTGCAGGCCCTAGAACTCTGGCCCATTAAGCTGCAAATTTGTTGGACTTTTTGAATCATATGTGACACGTTTGACTAAGGCGTAGCATGTTCTTCAATCCTAGCCTTTGATGTGGATACCCTGGGACGCGTGTAGGCTTGATCATTGAGGATGCATGGTATGCCTACGTCACTGAAGCGCATAGGAATTGTGAATGAAAAATAATATGGAATTTGTTCAGACCTGGGATTCGAACCCAGGTCTTTGATGCTACAAGTACGTCCACCTGCCAGCTGAGCTACCACGCGTTAATTAACATATTATAATAAACAAATAACAAAAGAAAAGAACAAATGCGTTAGTGGCTAAGCGCGAAAATTTAAAATTGGCCAATCACTGCTAGACAGCACATCATCTCCTTCGTTGTTCATTCTTTTTTTCTGAAACAAAAGTCTATGGAAACGGTTTTCACGCGTGGCTTAAAGTAGCTTTTAGAAAAATAGCGACTAGCGCTATAGGACCAATAAATTGAGCGCGAGTGGTGCTTTTCCTTCGTCTAGGCTTGCTGAATATGACTATCATGGTTTGGAAGGCTAATTTTACAGTATTGAGAAAGCCCTAAAATCACAACCTGAAAACCCTAAAATGTGAACATGGTGAAATCGCGTATGGTCAACAAAAATGCAATTAAACACCATGGTTAGCTTAGAAACTTTGTAAGGAACAAGAATTCATCAATAAAAATGCAAAAGGACGTATGAATTGTGATATGCGATTTCAAAAGTTATGTGACACAGTTTGAGTTCTCCCTACCAATTCCTGGAGTTTTGAAAGATGTTTGGAATTGGGATGTGTTCAGAAATGGTCCAGGAAGCTATTAGAAAAAGAATTAAGGCTTAAAACTCCCCCCAACCTTGATTTCAGATTTGTGTTTTTATGGCAAATTTTCAATGTTGCAATAAGCTTTTGAGCGCAGCATATGGTGTGTTATGGTTAGGGTTTGACTTGGTGCTTATGAGGGAAGAGAATTGGCTCGCTAGCTGACCTAGATTCATGCTCATGAGAGAACTAGTCCTAGGGTTTTTTCATTAACAAATTTTTCCTTCTTTTAAGCCAAGACCAAGACTTAGTGTGCAATTTAACCCTAGCCTGAGTTTTTGAGTTGGCCCATGATATATGGAAGTTGTCCAAATTCAAATGACACTATTCCATTGGTTTTTGAATTTTATTTGAATTTTTAAAGATTTAAAATGAATTAAATTATCAAAAATTAAATAAAATAAAAAAATCAATATTTGGTCTTGAAATTAATCATGGGACACGTGTGTGGCATGACAAGGATGAATCAAATGGAAGAAAGTGGGCCCTTTTGTCAAAAATTGGAGTTTCAAGGATAGTTGACTTTTGCCATTTCACAAAAATTTCCCAACTTCTACAAGGCATAACTTGCTCAATTTTTAAGATTTTCACATGTTCTTGGACATTTTGAAAAGGTCTTTGAGTCCTTTAACCAATGCCTTTGGTCCCATGTCATTTTGATTTACCAATATCAAGTTATGGTCTTTGACTTAAAGTCCCTTTTTGTTGACTTTTGAAAATGACCTATAATGTTGAAATTGATAACTTTTTGTGAGAGCATTTCTTGGACTTGAAGTATGAAGATGAGTTGTAGGAAATGTCTTTCTATGCAAAATGAGCTTTGGATGGAATTTTTCTGATAATCCATGTGAAAGTTATGCCCTGGTCAATTTCAGTTGACTTTTTCAACTGTCCAAATATAGCAACTTTTGCATCTTTGATGATTTCTGAGCCAAATTTTGAGAATCATGATCAAGCATTGATCAAATGATGTTTGTGGCTTCAAAATGATATGTTGACCAAAAATTTGAACTTTTGACTGTCAAATGACCATTTTGCCCCTACAGTTGACTGTAGTGCAATTTAGGGTTTTGACTGTGCAATTTTGAGCTGAATGCCTTGAAACTTGATATGAGGATGCTTGAACATGTTTGTAAGCATATGAGACTTGATTGAACCTTTGAACACTTCATTTTCTTGATCAGAACCCAAACCCTAGTTTTGACTGTATGGGAGACTGTTGCACTGCACAACCCTTGGGGAATTTTGTAGCTTGGCTTGGCAATTTCTCGAGGAATACGGGAGGGCAAATTTTGGGGTATAACACATATAAACATATATAAACAAAGATAGGCTTAACCCACTTAGGGATGGACCAACAAGAGGTCAATCTTTCCCTAGTGAAGTCGCCATTTTTCTGTCGCGGTAGAAATGTTCAAGGCTAAGCCATTGGATTGACTAGTCTTTATACAAATCAAAATAAAAATCGCCACCGCGCTTTATTATTTCCAAAGGAATGAGAAAAGAGCGAATAACCCAAAAAAGGGGGAAAGATTCAAGGTAAGGGGGTTGGTTATGCAAAAGGAAGGTATTAGCACCCTAATCATCTACGGTACTCCGCAGGAACCTCTTTGTAAAATCTGTATATTTTGGCTATATAAAAATTTGTTGTATATAAAATGGATAATGGAGGTGAGAAGAAAAATATTTTTTATGAGTTTTGCACCCGCCGCGGTTGCGAACCTTTAGTGTCTATGTACCACCTTTCGTGCAATAGGGGATCAGGGTACACAAATAGTTCCTCTTTTAAAAATTTGAAACATAAGTGTGTTGGTTAATTTTATGAGATAAGACATCATCGTCATTGTCCGTATGGAAAACATACTTACTACCCACAATCATGAGAAAGGAGAATTTACATCATCTCAAAGTGGAGGATAATGGCTTGGATTTTAAAATCAACAATGCCTCACTCAACACCCAAGTGGAAAATATCTCACTTCACTACATATTGTAGAAGTATAGTTATTTGCATCACTACAAGGATTGATAAGAGTCTAATCTTTTGAGAAAAAAAAAGATAAAAGCCAAAGTGGCAAAAATGGTTTGGAATGAGATTGATTGACTTTTAGTCTTCTCACAAAAAATATCAAGGTATTATTAAATTGATTGAAGTTTATTTATGAAAATATTTTGAAAATGCATGGACATAAGTCCAAGTTTATTAAGAAAGTGGTTCAAGTTTAGAAACAAGAAGAGTTTAAAAAGGAGAGAGAAGATTTTTGAAATTAAAGAAGATGAGAGGAGAAGAAGAGACTATCCTAGAGAATAAGGTAAAAGCTAAGGATAAGGACCATCTAACCAACAAGAAGCCAAAATTTGACATTATGAGCCAAGACAGAATTCCCATTCTTTGGATTAAAACCAAGCAAGCAAAGATACTAGACCTCTTCAAGTGTATTAAGTCTTCACAAAAATTGGGCAGAGTAATGACTATATGCGGGTGAATTCCAGATTACAAACAAAGGATGTAATCACAAAAAACCTGCACACAAAAACAAACAAGCAACCCAATGTCTTGAGGTAAACCTCAAGAGCTCCAGACAAAATAATCAGATAAGATCACAAGGTCTCCAAGATAGGCCAAGGTTTCTAATCCTAAGTCCAAGAAATAGTCCACTGTTCCATAATGCCAAGGATAGTAATCAAATAGTCTAAGTACCATTAAGAGTTTTTTAGGGTTGATGTTGATTATTAAGTGTCTTAGGAAAAGAAAAAGAAAATCTCAAGTGAGCAAAGTAAAAATGACAAGAATATAAATGCTCAAATGAGCAAAGATGAAAATGGCATGAAATGAAAAATGCTAAAAAATAAATAGTGCATAAAGCATAAAAGAAATAAAAGCATAAAATAATACAAGTCAATAATTAGTGGTTAGTTGGATGACCATCTTGAAACTTGCATTTGGAACTCATTAGAGGATTGGTAGAACCAAAGCCTTTACACAACAAGTTACATTTGCTTTTTGTCAAGTATATCATCCATTTGGAATTCTCACAAGTACCATTTAATGATCAATGATGTTTAAGTTATCCGCAGTGACCAAAAGTGTTGTAGATCCATTAGAGGATTGGTAGAACCAAAGCCTCCACACAATGAATCTCAAGGTTATTGGATCAAAGAGGTCAAATTAACATACATGGGCTTGCAATCATAAGTTTGGGCCACGAATGATCATTTATTCGAATCGGGACAAAATTTAGTGCTATGTTAAGCAATCGTAAGTGGACTTATATAGAAGTCACACCTATTTTGAGGCCGGTCAATAGCAATCTATGCACCATTTGTTTTGAGACATGATATAGAGATCATGCTCTAACAACACTTAGTGGAATAAGAAGAGGATGAGATGAAGATGATTAGGACAAAAGATGAATAAACCACTTTTGAATTAAAAATTTAATCAAACTATTATTAAAATCATTCATCTATTTTTTGTGGAGTTAAACTCAACACCATGAATCCAATGATGTTAATAAAGTCATGATCAAAAAATCAACCCAAGACAGCCAGAAAATAATCACAAAAATAATAATATATTTAATATATACATTAAAAGGTTTAAAAAATGTTTAAAAAATGGAAAATGATGAGAAAAATATCAATTATGTTCTAATTAATCAAGAAATAAAAAATAAAGCCATAGAAAAATCAGAAATGGGTCCAAATATTTTTATAAAATTTTTGGTAATTTTTAAAAGTCAGAAACTATTTTTAAAAATAAAATTAGTTGGGTAATTTAAACAAAAATAGTAAAAAATAGTAAAGTCAGAAACAAAAATAAAATAAGGTCACCAATATTTGTCACAATATCATTGGATCATTCTATAATTTTTTCAGAATTTAAAAATGTGTAAAAGTATTTTTAAACATTTTAAACAAATCAAATAAGTGTAAAATTCACAAAAATACCAAAACACAAAATTAAATTGTGAAAAAATAAAAAATAGAAAGAGAATAATCAAAAATATTTTTCATAATTTTTTCAGATTTTTTGGACTAAAAATGAATTTTCTATGATTTTTTGAAATTTAAAACAATTAAAATATAAAAATCAGAAAAAGAAAATAAAAGGAAAAGATGTGGACCATTGGATGAGAGTCAAAATGCGTTAGTAATCAAATTCAAAGGATCTGGCGTGCTGTGCATATCATGGTCTTTTAATGAATAATGTACATAATCATTAATAAAATCAGAATTTGAAAATAACAAATGTCACGCTTTCATTGGTTAGAAGATGACACGTTGGTCATCTTCAACCTCCAGCCTTCACGAATTGCATTCTTAAGGCAACTTCCATCCATTTTTTCACTTTGCACATAAAAGAAGGCATGAAGTACACATCCTTAGGATCATAATGAAAAACGAATGGGCTCAAGGTGATAAAAAGTGACCAAGTTATGACCATTTGAAGTCACATATGAAAAATTGGGGATTCATCTGGATGACTTATAATATTCTTTCTTCACCAAGTTCCTTCCACATGAAAACTCCTTGTAACTTTTGAAGTGATTTGTTGGTAACTCTTTGAAGAGAAGAATTTTTTTGGAATCACTCAAAAATACCAAAAAATGAGCAAGATATGCCCCTCTGAAGTCCAAAACCCTAGTCTCTAGATGAAGAGAATGCTTGGTGGAACTTTGCCAAGATTGAACAAACTTTTTGTGCCAATGCCACCAAAACCACTTCCATATCAACTTCAAAACAACTTCAATAGTGAGGTTTGAATTTCTCAAGCTTTTGACTAGGGCATGGAAATAAACTCATGAACCCATGAAGCAACTTGCTAAACCTCATTGCCTTTACCTACATTATTAACAAGTAAGACAAACCAATATTGCATTTTGTTAATTAGAGCAAAATATCCATGATCAAAAAAGAAAACAAGTTAAGGTGCTTGGTAATTCCTCAGAAGAGCAAGGCTAAAGATATAGAGAAGAACCAAAAGCCCTAATGTGATTTTGTTGTGATTAAAACAAAATGGTATGATGAAGGGATCTTAGGGGCAAAAATTGGGGTACTAAACACCCCTCCTGAAAGAATAGCCTACCCTCAGGCCAATTAGCATATTCTAAACACTCCTCACGAGTGGGAAAAGATGGAGTAGACTGATGACTGAACAACATCTGCATGGAATCATTAATGGATATGGATGCCCTCTTCTGCGCCTCTATCATATCCCAATTGCACCTGCAAGCCAATTGTTCATTATACCGAATGAGACCACCTGGATGAGCCACTGCCTCAAGTCGTGGTGCTCTATATACCTCCAACTTCGGCACACAATGTCGTTCAACATAGAACTCATTCACCACACTCTTGATTTCCTTATGTAACAGTAAAGGAATCTTAACACCTACTCGTCTACATAACCTCATAATAAGACCCAAAAAGGCAAGAGTAACTCGAAACCTAATACTAAGTGGATGACCACTAACATCTATAGGACACATCTCTTGCGAGATATCCTGATATACATCAACTTGCTTATTAGAAAAAATATAGTACAAAAGGCAAGTAGTATCAAGTGGTATAGATAAAGTGTGACTTCTAGGCCTAATGTTATAAAGCACTAGAGTCAACAATAATTGAGCCTTGGTGTGCATGTCACAACTATTTATCTTTACAACTTGATTCGATAGATTAAGGACAAAACCTCGATTAGGAAGAGCTTAAGAATCACTTACCAGAGCATGGTTTCACTTTTTACGATCTACCATCTTGTAGTAGGAACAATTTTGTTCTACTTGAAGAGTAAGAGAGTTGCCCAGGTATTGGTTGATGGCATCCCGAGTATATGACACGACCCTCCCCCTCACAAAAGTACAAAAAGTGTAATAGATACCTTCCAAAGGTAACACATTAACATAAAACTCCTTGACCAACTCAAAATTCAACTTTGTGGGGGGAGTCAACAACCTGTCCCTGCCCCGACTTTCCAACATCTGCATAATGTCCCTATAATCACCCTGTGGATTAAGAGAAAAGATCTTTTTCACCCAAATTTGTCGCTTCACCAACTCGGCAAATCGTGCTTATTGCAGTGGCCCTATGAACCTATTATTGTCAAACTCTATAAGTTTTACACTCGGTCTCGTGCCTGATGTTAACCCGACTGAAGTTCGAGACCTCTTGTTCAAACCTATTCTTGAACTCATCTGCAAATTAAACATAGAAAACAAAGCTAAAAATCATCAAACATGCTTTCAAAAATTCCCATAAATTCCTATCAGCCACCTCAACTAATCACAACAACTCAACAAGACTACAAATTAAAAGAACAAAAAATTTAACTTACAGCAGACCGCACTAAGCCGGCTTGGCCACGCTTAGTAGGTCTGTGATTTTTTCTCTGCTCTGTTCTACAACAATAATGGTAGAAGCTCAACAACATAATGACTCACAACCTAATGCTTCTATCCAACGCAAAAGGGTCATCAAAATTGAAAAGAAAACATAACTTTTGCAAACTAAGAACATGCAAACAACATCAACACTCACAGATTTAACATTAAGCATGCACAAATGCTATCCCTAAGTATGAGCAACACCTGAATATGTACATACAACCTAATTTTTCAATTAAACTATGAATAAAAACATAAATGGAAAAAAGCAACACATACCTTGTTGATTGTTGGAAGAGAAAAGTTGAGTTAACACAAAGAGAAAGGAAAATGGAAGCTCAAATGCTCAACAATGGAGTTTAGGGTTTGTGACATAGTGAGAGAAAGTTGGAAATGATGAAATGAGGGTGAAATTCGCTTAGCTGCGCTATGAGCATGAAACATGGGCCTTGGGATTGAGTTAGGCCCCATTGGGACCTAAATGTTTTTGAGTAAGTGAGACCCCGCTAAGCACGGTCTGAACCCGCTTAATGGTAGCAGGAAATCCTACAATCTGAACCCAGACTCCTGTTCTGCACCCCAATTTCAACTCCTAATTTTTTCTTAACATAAAAGAAACATAAAAACACGAATACTTACAGTGTTAGGGTGCCTCCCAATAAGTGCTTTGTTTAACGTCGTTAGAGCTCTATGATCCATGGTGACATCAATGATCACAAAGAAAAATGACATAAGTTTTCCGATTAAATTCTCCGCCAATATAGATGATCGGGAAATTAGCAAGTGTACTGATTTACCAATGTAGTAATAATGGGAAATCCCAAGATATCGATCTCATATGTCCATTCCCCTTGAAAAAGATCTTGTCGATGCATTCAAAGTTCTTACCAAAGATGAAGAAAGAAAAATTGAGGCATGCTGAATGAACTTGATTTATTGGAAGAAGTTAGTCCTTTTGATGCAAAAGTTGAAGAGTTGGAAGATGAGAAAAAGACCGAATAGTCCAAACTTGAGTTAAAGATGTTTCCTCCTCATTTGAAATATATGTTTTTTTGATGATTTTTGTAACAAACCGGTGATTATTAGTAACACTTTGTCTGAAAAAGAGGAACGTCATTTAATTTAAGTTTTGAAGAAAAACCAAAGAGAAATAGGTTGGATCTTATCAGATTTGAAAGGCATTAGCCTGACCTATTGTATGCATAAGATTATGATGGGGGAAGAGTTCAAGTCGGTCGCGCAACCTCAATGCTGCTTGAATCCTACCATGAAGTAAGTAGTGAGAAAAGAGGTGGTGAAACTATTAGAAGCCGAGATGATCTATCATATTTCTGATAGTGCGTGGATGAGCCTTATTTAGGTTATTCCAAAAAAAGGAGGCATAACTATAATCCGGAATGAAAAAATGAGTTAAGTCCTACAAGAACTGTCACCGGATGGAGAATGTGCATTGATTATTGTAGGCTTAATCAAGCTACGAGGAAATGTCATTTTCCATTACCGTTCATGGACCAAATGCTAGAGAGTTTGTCAGGACAAAACTTCTATTGTTTCTTGGATGGTTATTTGGGTTACAATCAAATTGTACTAAATCCGGAGGACCATGAGAAAACCGATTTTACATGCCCTTTCGATATCTTTGCATATCAGAGAATGCCCTTTGGTTTATGTAATGCACCGACAACTTTTCAACAGTGTATGCAAGCAAATTTTCAGATTTGATCGAGAAGAGTATTGAAGTGTTTATAAACAATTTCTCTATTTTTGGGGCTTCATTTGAGTTATGTGTGAATATTTTGGATACCGTGCTAGAAATGTGTGTGGAAATTTATTTGGTGCTTAATTGAGAAAAATGCAACTTTATGGTTATGAAATGAATTGTTCTTGGCCATAAAGTCTCCTCCAAAGGCCTAGAAGTTGATCAAGCTAAAATTGAGGTCATCGAGAAGCTACCACCACAACAAATGTGAAGGGAATCCAGAGTTTCCTTGGTCATGCGGGATTCTATCAGAGATTCATCAAAGACTTCTCAAAGACCGCTAAGCCATTGAGCAACTTGCTCAATAAAGATAAGTATTTTCTCCTTGATGATGCTTGTTTAATTGCCTTTAATGATTTAAAAGAAAAATTGATCATCGCACCCGTAACCATCGCGCCCAATTGGACACTTGATTTTGAATTAATGTGCGACACGGGTGATTATATCGTTGGTGCAGTGCTTGGTCAAAATAATACAAAAAAATTCATGCCATACACTATGCAAGTAAGGTTTTAAATGAAGCTCAAGTGAATTATACAACAACGGAAAAATAGCTTCTTGCAATAGTGTATGCTCTATAGAAATTTAGGTCCTACCTCTTTGGTTTGAAAGTTGTGGTGTACACTGACCATGCAACAATTAAGTATCTTCTCACCAAACCAGATTCAAAACAAAGACTTTTTTGATGGATCATTTTGTTGCAAGAATTTGATTTAGAAACTCGCGACAAAAAGGGTTTCGAAAATTTGGTGGCAGATCACTTGTTCCGTTTGGTCAATGTGGAAGTAACAAACCAAGAGAATGAAGTAAAAGAAGAATTTTCGGATAAAAAATGTTCATGGTACAAGTTGGACCTTGGTTTACCGATTTTGTTAACCATAAATCAACTAGATTAATACCGGGAGATCTAACTTGGAATCAAAAAAGGAAATTCTTGTCTGATGCTAATTATTATGTGTGGGATGAGCCTTACCTTTTTAAACTTAGTAGTGATAATCTTTTGAGAATGTGTGTCTTAATTGAGGAATCTAAAAGTATTCTTTGGTATTGTCATAATTTTTCGTATGGAGATCACTATAATGGTTTACGAACGTCAACAAAAGTCCTCCAATCGGGCTTTTATTGGCGGTCTTTGTTTAAAGATGCTCACTTGCATATGAAGAATTGTGACAATTGCCAAAGGAGTGGCAGAATGGGGAAACGAGATGAGATGCCCCTACATAGTATGTTGGAAGTTGAAGTATTTGATTGTTGGGGTATAGATTTCGTTGGACCATTTCCTCCATCCTTTTCTAATGAATACATTCTAGTAATTGTGGATTACGTGTTTAAGTGGGTGGAAGCGACCGCTTCACAAAAGGCCAATGGAAAAATAGTGATTAAGTTTTTAAAGAAAAATATCTTTTCCTGTTTTGGTATGCCTAGAGTGTTAGTTAGTGATGGGTGATCACACTTTTGCAATACATAACTTGAAAAAGTTTTAGAATATTTTGGTGTAAAGTATAAAGTAGCGACACCATACCACCCACAAACGAACGGTCAAGCTGAGGTGTCAAATAGAGAGGTAAAGAGTATTTTAGAAAAACAGTGTCGAGTTCTAAAAAGGATTGTGTATAGTCACGCTTTAGCAAGTTTATGTTTTGATGATTACAAACATTATGATCAAGGCAAAAGGCATTATCAAAAAGAAGAAGAAAAAATATCTACTCAAAATGGATTTTTGGCTTGCATGCTAAGTTACTCCTAAAGAAGACTTTGGTATTTGATCTTCATTATGGTACAAGACTCTAATTTAATATAGTATGTTATTATAGTGCTCAAAATATGTCTAACATTATGCATACATGTTTCATGCATCTTCAAACATGTTTTAGAAATTACAACTTGATATTTCACATCTTTTCTCAAAAGTAATTTTTCAGAAAAATCTTAGGGAACCCAGTCACCCAGATATGGTAACCAGTTACCCTGCATCAATTTGCAAAAACAATAGCTTCTGTCTTGGGGAACCCAGTCACCCTTTTATGGGAACCAGTTACCCAACACAAAATTTGAAATTCTGTAACATTGAAAAAGATGGTAACCGGGTACCCACTTATGAGAACCGGTTACCACTGAAACAGTGTGAATTTTTCATAGTTGTAAAATGCAGAAAAGTTGTGTTGTTTGGTTCATGAAGCATGGCATCTTTCTGTGGAATCATACCATTTTGAAAAGGTGCAATACATGTATATAATTCAAATGTTTATGAAGTAGAAATACACACACAAAATAACAACAATCACAACATATAATTCAACATTTTGTTTCTCATTTTCAAACAAGTGCGTTGATTAATATATTGATCTTGCATGAAACTTTTACTCTTATATTTTCAAATACATCATTAGAAAAGTTTCATCATATGCATTTAGCACTTGTATAATATATTCATTGAATTGTTGTCTTGAAAGAGAAGAGACCAATACTTCGTATTGACATTGACTATCAACTTTCATATTTACTTCAAGAAGTTGTTTCTAATCATTTTTCCAAAGTGATTGTGGTGTAACCTTGCTGTCTAGGATTGTTGGAAGCAAGAGAGTATTAAGGGGGATTGTTCTCCTTTTACTCTGTATTAGTTACCTTGTTTTCAGGATTGTTATAAACAAGTGTGTGCTTTGAAGAAGATTTTTCTTCTTGCACTTAATGTTTAGATCTTAAAGGTTTTAAGAGCCTTTGATCTCCATATAGATTAGATAGTAAGGCATCACCTTTAGTGTGATTAGGCTTGTACAATCATTCTGAACTATAGTGAAATATCTTCCGTGTTGGCAAGAGGACTGGAGTACTCTCGATCTGTGAGGGGAACCGGTATACATCTGGTGTTATTTAATTTTCACATTTTATCGCTTTCATCACTTAACCAAAAATCAGAAAAGAAAGATCAAAGATTCATAAAACCGGAAATAATTTTTAAAGTCATAATCCACCCCCTCTTAAACGCACTCTTATACTTACAATTGGCATCAGAGAAGGTTATAGGTAACCTATTCCTAAAGATCCAGAATGACTTTCGCAAATCAAAATCTGGTTTTTAGAGATGGTAGTAGAAATAACAAGTCTCCATTGTTTTGTGGTGAGTACTTCGATTTTTGGAAAATCCGCATGAAGGCCCATTTAGAAGCACAAGGAGAAGAAATATGGAATGTCGTCGAAAATGGTCCATTTGTTCCTACAAGTTTTGTCATCGGTGTTGGATCGTCAAAGCCTAAAGGTTCATGGGATGAAGATGATAAGAAAAAGGTCCTCTATAATAAAAAGGCAATCAATCTTCTACAAAGTGCACTTAGTATGGACGAGTTCTTTCGCATTTCAACATGTACATCGGCAAAAAAAATTGGGATACTTTGGTTGAAACTCATGAAGGAACCGTTGAAGTTAAGAGGTCAAGATTAAATACTTAAAGGCAAGAGTATGAACTTTTCAGAATGCAGCCCCGAAAGACAATTCTCGACTTGTAAAAGAGATTCGTTCATCTGACGAACCATTTGATGGCACTCGGTAAGAATTTTACTAATGATGAATTAAATATTAAAGTGCTTAGATTATTGTCCAGGGAATGGCAACCAAAAGTGACGGCTATATCAGAAAAGAAAAGACTTTCAAAAATGACATCCGCGAAATTGTTCGGCAAACTTCAAGAACATGAAATCGAACTTGGAAAGCTAGAACAACATGAGATTCAAGATGAGGATTCCAAAGGCGTTACATTGAAAGTTAACTCAAGGGAAGAACTTGACGAAGATGATTCAGAAGAATTCGTGCATCTTGTAAAAAGGCTCGGTAAGTTTTTCGCCAATAATGATAAATCTTTCAACTTTGCAAAAAGCAAGAAACTTTTCAGAAATAAAGAAGACTCTTCATCACTACACAATATCAAATGCTATGAATGTGGAAAAGGGGGACACACAAAGATGAAGTGCCCAAATCTGTCCAAGAAAATTGCTTACAAGGGAAGAAAATTCTTAAAATCCAAAAAGGATTACATTGAAGAAACTAATACAAGTTCTTCATCTGATTCAGAAAGCGAAAAATATGAAAATCTTGCGTTTATGGCATTACAATATTCCGATGGTGAAGAGAAAAAAAAGGTTAGAAGTTTTTATCCTAAGAAAATAGTTGCTAAAAAAAATCATGTTACAAGCAACTTTCTTTCTACTTGTTTATATTGTGGTATTATTGGTCACACACATAATGCTTGTCATGCAAGAAATTATAATTCTACTAGTAAACATTATGTGTGGGTCAAGAAAGGAACTAACCATGAAGGACCCAAATCACTCTGGGTACCTAGAAAAACTTAACTTGTTTTGTAGGTTTGCTTGAAGACCACTTCAAAATCCTTGATATCTTAATAAGTGGTTGATCCAAGCATATGATGGGAGGAATAAGCAAATTTTCAAATCTAATAGGCCAAGGGATATGTCACATATGAGGACAACATCAAATGAAAGATTCTTGGCAAGGAAAAGATAAGCACTAACTTTCATATCCAATGAAGAAGTACTTCATGATGAAGGATTAAGACAAGATCTTCTAAAGGATAAGTCAACTAATATCATGCTATTCTTCTATTTTGATAATGATATTATTTTGTTTCTTTTTCCCTTCCTTTTAGATAATGACAAAGGGGGAGAAAATATATGTGTATGCTTTGTCTCTATCTCTTGCAAAAATTTTCCACACACTCCATTGATCAAAGAGAAGCATTGATCAAGGGGGAGTTATCATTAATAGGGGGAGCATTTTGCATTTTCAAGTGATCCAAAGCGTTTCATATAACAAGTATTTGTCATCATCAAAAAGGAGGAGAATGTAGAGTCATGCTTCAACAAGTTTATGTTTTGATGATTACAAACATTATGATAAAGGAAAAAAGCATTATCAAAAAGAAGAAGAAAAAGTATCTACTCAAAATGGACTTTTTGCTTGCATGCTAAGTTACTCCTAAAGAAGACTTTGGTATTTGATCTTCATTATGATACAAGACTCTGATTCAATATAGTATGTTACTATAGTGCTCAAAATATGTCTAACATTATGCATACATGTTTCATGCATCTTCAAACATGTTTTAGAAATCACAACTTGATGTTTCACATCTTTTCTCAAAAGTAATTTTTCAGAAAAATCTTAGGGAACCCGGTTACCCAGATATGGTAACCGGTTACCCTGCATCAGTTTGCAAAAATAATAGCTTCTGTCTTGGGGAACCCGGTCACCCACTTATGGGAGCCGGTTACCCAACACAAATTTTGAAATTCTGTAATGTTGAAAAATTTGGTAAGTGGGTAGCCACTTATGGGAACCAGTTACCATTGAAACAATGTTAATTTTTCATAGTTGTAAAATGCAAAAAAGTTGTGTTGTTCGGTTCATGAAGCATGACATCTTTCTATGGAATCATACCATTTTGAAAAGGTGCAATACATGTATATAATTCAAATGTTTCTGAAGTAGAAATACACACACAAAATAACAACAATCAGAACATACAATTCAACATTTTGTTTCTCATTTTCAAACAAGTGCATTGATTAATATTTTGATCTTGCATGAAACTTTTACTCTTATATTTTCAAATACATCATTAGAAAAGTTTCATCATATGCATTGAGCACTTGTCTAATATATTCATTAAATTGTTGTCTTGAAAGAGAAGAGATCAATACTTTGTGTTGACATTGATTATCAACTTTCATATTTACTTTAAGAAGTTGTTTCTAATAATTTTTCCAAAGTGATTATGGTGTAACCTTGCTGTCTAGGATTGTTGGAAGCAAGAGAGTATTAAGGGAGGGTTGTTACCTTTTTACTTTGTATTGGTTACCTTGTTTTCAGGATTGTTGGAAACAAGTGTGTGCTTTGAAGAAGATTTTTCTTCTTGCACTTAATGTTTAAATATTAAAGGTTTTAAGAGCCTTTGATCTCCCTATAAATTAGATAGTAAGGCATCACCTTTGGTGTGATTAGGCTTGTACAATCATTCTAAACTATAGCGAAACCTCTTTCGTGTTGGTAAGAGGACTGAAGTACTCTCGACCTGTGAGGGAAACCAATATACATCTGGTGTTATTTACTTTCCTCATTTTATCGCTTTCATCACTTAACCAAAAATCAGAGAAGAAAGATCAAAGATTCATAAAATCCAAAATAATTTTTAAAGTGCTAATTCACCCCCCTCTTAGGCGCACTCTTATACTTACAGATTGGTTTGTAAAGCTTGATGAAGCTTTGTTGGCATATTGTACCGCCTACAAAGCTCTAATTGGTCTAAATCCTTTCCAAATGGTCTATGGAAAAACTTGTTATTTTCTGGTCGAAATGCAACACAAAGATCTTTGGGCTTTAAAATTTTTGAATTTTGATTCTAACTTGGCCGTAGATAAAAGAAAAGTTCAAATTCATGAATTAGAGGAGATGATACATCATGCATATCATTCAAACAAGCTTTACAAAGAGAAGGTAAAATTTTATCATGATAAGAAGGTTCGAAAAAAGGATTTTCAAGTTGGCCAAATGGTACTTCTATCCAATTCTCGACTAAAGATTTTTCCGAGAAAGTTGAAATCAAAATGGTCGGGACCGATTATGATCAAAGACGTGAATCATTATGGGGCTATAGTGTTAGAAGACCCAAATTCTAAGGAAAATTGGACTGTAAATGGACAAAGATTGAAGGTCTTTGTTATACACCAATTCCCCCCCCCCTAAGATTCTCCATCATTTCATATAATTCCAATGCATCAAGATTAAACATAAGAGTTGGTTCCCCCTTTCTACTCTCTCCTATGTCTAAGTTTTCTCTTGAGGGATCACCAAACACCTTGAGTTGTGTATATGGTATATATATTTTATGTTTACGAACCTTTAACCAAAATCTAAAAAGATGTATGTTTCCTTTTATGCTTTGTAAAATTGTAGGTATTGAGCCAAGTACACCTCTTTCACCTCCTAAGCCAGGGTTTTGAAGGTTGATCCTCAGTCAATTGAAAATTCAGTAGATTTCTAAAGGCTTGAACTTCAATGCTATGTGTTGTACCCCAAAATTTGCCCTCTCATTTCTCAAAGGATCACCCTGGACCCTCAGGTTTGCTTCCATCCAATTCCAAGCCTTGAAGTACAAATTTTTCAAGAAAGTCATTCAAAAGGGCAAAATGGTCATTTGCATACTGAAAAGTCAAACTTTGACTTTTGGACCAAAATCAAGTTTCAAGGATCATATCTCATCAAGACATATTGAAATATGAAGTTTGTTTCATCAAGAAATTCAAAAGTCAAAATTACTTTGGAAAAGTCAAAATTCTAAATACTTAGAATTTTTCTAAGTGTTTAAGAAATATGACAAGCTCAGAACTTCTGGCCAGATTATCACTGTGATACGGTGGGAGAACTGACTTGGGATTTGCGTTTGTGTTCGCAAATGTTTCGGTTTAGCAAGAGTCGCCACCGACTTTTTATTTTATCCTAAGGAAAAGTCAAAAAGCACAGGAAAGACCTTTGAGATGTTTTCGTGGGTTCGGGGGGTAGATTATGAAAAGGGAAGGTGCTAGCACCATTTTCATCCATGGTTATCCATGGGCTCTTAGTTACTTGTTTTAGATCACTTGCCTTTGCTTTTCACTTGTTTGAAATGGTGCTTTGTGTGTGTGGTTTTGATAATGTTTTGAAAAAGATGCCTTGTCTAGGCAACCTTTGTAATGATTCTTGTTTGAATATATACAAAGGTGTGTGTCTTTTTGAAAAGATAATTCAATATTTTGAAAGTTGTTTTGAAGTTGTGTTGTGGAGTGTGTTTTGAAGAATGACAAGGATGTTTTGCAAGATTTTTGATCAAGTAACTAAGAGTTGTCTACCCTATTTTACTCAAAGATATTTCTTATGTTTTTAACCCTTTTTAACAGTGTTGTTTCACCATTGTGTTTGATGAATAACCTTGTGTTAGGATGTTAAACGGGACAGGCGCGGGTCATCGTATACAATCATTAAAGGCAACTTGTGAGACGCTCTAGCAAATTTGTAAGGGACGAGATCATTTTATCGAAGGTAACATCGAGGGTCATCGAGGGACTAACGATCTTTGTTTATCAAAGGGACATTTGCTAGAGTGTCTCATACTCGAGGGACATGATTGCATTTTTCGAGGCAATAAGCGAGGTTACCCTAGAGGTGTAAGTGTGAATTGTGTATTGATTTTCATGCATTTATCTTTGTATTAGGTCAACTAACGATCGATTTTAGATTTTCGCATACAAACCCTAATCTCTAATCATGGCATATTTAACAAAGCATAAAGTGCGAGAATTAAATTATAAGCTATTACAAAAGAGTATCCGGGGTGGGGGTACAAATTATTTACAAATAGGGATAAGTCTCATCAGAATAATGTCCCAAATATTATGGGTTACAACCAAATTGAATCGATGCAATTCAAGTATATAAAAATGTGACAAAGTGTAAGATAATGGAAATCAAAGAAGTATGAGATGCGTGTACTTATTTACAAATGAAAAAATAAAATATTAACCTAATGAAAATTAAGTATTTATTATTATTTTCTTATATTTTTACTAATGTTTTTAGAAATTATATAAAAAAGATTAATTAAACAAAGAGTTTTAAAACAAAAAAATTTTATAAAAAAATCTATTAATTACATACCTTTAAATGCAATAAATATTAAAAGCTATTAAGAATATTTTATACAAAAATTTAATATATCATTTTTATTTAACAAAAAGAATTAGGTTATGGGAAATGAAAATATGGTGATTGTTTACCTTGGTTATTGGTAAACAACCGCTGATCCTCCAAATGGTTACTTATTTGGTTACTCGCAGGATCGATCAGATTGATCCTAGGACATAGGTTGATTTTGAAGTTTTGATTAAATTGGATATTGGTTAAATGACAATAAAACAAGAGGCTTTAAGTAAATTGCATGAAGAAAGGACTTGGTAAAATAAATAAGGCTTTAAATGAAAGGGTTCGACAGGAAAGTAAAGAAGAAAGCAAATAAATTTCTGGAAAAGTAAATGACTTTGATTAATAAAGTTGGTGTTTCACACATACATTTCTCAACAATTCTTTCTCACACGCTGGGTACTCGAATCTATATGAGTGACTTTGTATAGACTTGTGAACACACGCGAGAAACTACATGACTACTACTATTTATACTAAAACATCCCAAGTAACCGTCGGGCAGTTACACTGCTTCGAGATGATTCCACTTGGCACGTTCTCAACGTTTGACGCTCCAGATCTTTGCACGTTGCACTTGGTAACCGCTGGAAACCGTTTTCCCTCCAAACGCTTGAATTTCAAACCGTTCCACTCTTAACCATCGAACACCTTCGTCGAGAAGCATCTTCGACGAGAAACACCTTCGACGTCGAAGGCAACCAACTTCTCCCTTGGAAGAAATCTTCTAAGTACCTTGCCATCTTTCGATGGGAATTTCGACGGACCTAGCTGGTCGAAAACATCCTTCAGCTTTAATGGCTGACATTAATGAAACAAGGGTGTCGAATTTAGGAGCCAACAAATTGCCCCCCAAGAATGCCTTATTTCGACTCTGAAAGAAAAAGGCATTCTTTGAAACGCCATTCGACACCTGTCTTTTCACGCTTAGTCACAAATTAAATTGTGCACTTTTTGTTGTCTTCTACCAACCACTGGCAATCCCAAGAAAACCATCATTTATCCGTACCTAAGACGTCACCTCAGTACGGCGTGCAGTGCCAAACGTCATTTCAGAATTTGTCATTATGACAATTCCCAAAAATGAGGACGCACGCTGCGCTCCTCTATTTCTGCAGAACGGCTAAAACAACAGGGGGATGCCACGTGTCCCACTATCTCCTGCAACATTAAATGGCATTTAATGTCCTCGGTTTTGGGGATTTTCCCCCACTACTCTAAATAGCAGTAAATACCCACTGTGGGACTTTTTACGCTATCTAGCTTTCAGACTTCTCCATTTTCATACAAACTTGTCATCTTTGCAAAAACCCGTTTTCCTTCACTTCGTCTTCATCCTCACCATTAACAATGGCATCTGGTCCCTCCAATGCTCCTAGCGCCACTGTACCATCTGGAAACGTCAAACCTAAGGTTTTCGTCACCGCTCCAGTAGTAACTCCCACGGGCCAACGAAGGGTCCCTGAACCCTTGGACATCGCTGTTCGTGATGCTTACTCACACCACCTTATGATCCCGGTTGGATACTCCAACCAGATCTTTGCTATGTCTGGCCCCTTGTATCCAAGTATTACTGAGGCCATGAAGATCAAGAGTTATTTTCCGGTAGTTGAGAGACTCAAACCGGTTGCATGCGCCAAGAAAGATGCAGAGGATAATGAAGACCCTGCTAAAGAGAAAATCGACCTCCGTTTCTTCAACAAAGGTGTTAGGGCTTTCAGGTCTGGCCCTAGCCTTACTCCTGATTACGTTGCTTGGATGGGAAAAATGGAGAAGCGCCAAGCTTCGATCTGGAAAGATATGGGGATTTTCGACCTGGTCATGCTGTCGAAGACAGGTCTGAACTATTCTCCAGAGATGTTGATAGCTTCTCTACTTTTTTGGGACTACTCCCACTTCACTTTCCATCTTCCCTGTGGAATGCTGACTCCTACACTCTTCGATGTGGCCGCTATCACTGGCCTTCGACCCACCGGGGATTACTTCGATCCGGAGGAGATGTCGGAGGATCAAATTGGGTTCTCTGCCACAAAGCCAACCTACACCACCTTCATCAATCACTACCACGACAGGTCGACAGATGCTGTGTCGGATGTCGAACACATTACGTTTCTAGCCTTATGGCTGACACGCTTTGTATTTTGCTCGAAGTCCTTACAGGTGACCAAGAAGATGGTCACTCTCGCCACTCAACTCCATCATGGCCAAAATATCTGTTTGGCAGAATTGATTTTGGCTAGCCTCTATGATTCGATTAGTAATGGGGCGACTCTTCTGAAGATTATCGAGAACAGGGCCAGTCTGCTGCTTGCTGGACCTTTTTGGCTGCTCCAACTGTGGCTCAATGCCACCTTCGAATCTTTCTTGCCTAAGAAGGTTCAAATAAATGAGCAGGCTCCAGAGATAGCGAACAGACGTGTCGAAGGAACCAGACTGGCTCTGTTGACTCCGATGGAAGATGGACTGGAGCTTCAGCAAACTTTCACAAACTTCATTCTGATGTTTGCTCGAAGGAAAGAGTTTGCTTCGACTATGGCTCTGTTTGCTCGACGGAAGGTAGGCCCAGCGTGGTTCACAAGGCCACATCCTAGGACGTCGAGTGGTCCTCAAGTTGACGAACATACATCAATGTGGGAGGCGTTCCTCACACCAAGGATCATGCCTCTTCGATTCAGGAGCTCTAAGACTCACTTGAGTCTGATTGCATATCAACCAAACCTGGTGTCTCGCCAGTTTGGTATTATTCAAACCCTACCTTCTCCAATTTTTCCAAGAGAGAAGTCTATGTTGTACTTCTGCAATGACTACACCGAAGAAGCTGCCACTAAACATATCGGAAGATATGCTGGTCGAACAGTTCTCTCGTTGTTTGACTACCAGCTCAACTTTCTTTGCTCACCATCCTTCGAGGAGTGGTGGAAAAGGTATTACGCTGAGGAGTTTTTCGACGAGAAGGACTTCGTGGATGAGCTTCAGAAATCTTTTGTCCTCGTCTTGGACAAAATAAAGAAATGTAAGTTCATCCTTTCACGTTACTTTGTCTTTCTCTTTCGACTGTTAGCCTGTTAACTATTTTATTTGCTTTCAGTTGTTCGAAAGCCTGCAGCCAAGAAGGCTGCAGAAGGCCACCAGGGAGGAGGCCCCTCAACAAAACCTCCACCGCCGGCGAAGACTATAGCGCCGGCGAAGACCACAACAAACCAACAGGGGGAAGGCCCTTCGAAAAAGCCTTCTGTATCGGTAACCAGACTTTCATTATTTTCTTCTGGCTTTTGATTTTTGACTTTCGATGCAATTGCTAAATCGAATTCCCATTGATTTTTTAGGCACCTTCGCCCAAGAAACGACCAACACTGGTGGTCGAATCTGGGAGCGACGAAGAAGATGATTCTCCCCCTGCTCCTCTAAAAAGGCGAAAGCTGATGAAGGACGCTCCTGCTTCTGCTCCTGAGGGTCGAACAATTAGAATAAAGGTTGCTGGGAGAAAGCCCAAGCCACCTCCAGTAATCATTGAGGAGCCAACGGAGGAGGAATTAAACGTTCTTCTCAATAAGCCTGTCGAAAGCGACAATTCTAGCCCTGGGGCTGAAGCTAATTTACAGGTAATCTCTCAGACCTCTTTGTAACTTAGATGTAGATACCTGCATTCGATTATGTCTCTTTCGAATTTTGAAGATTCTTCTTCTTTTTTTCAGGACACCACTGAAAGCTCACCGCCAAGGACTTCTGAAACATTGGAGTCTGCTGAACTCAGCAGGCCACAAGAAAAAGGCTTGGAGAATGACGAAGCCCATACTGAAATAAATGAGGCCAATGCTGAGACGGTAGAAAAACCAGCAGAAGATCCTCAAACGGAAGAACAACAGCCAAAAGAGGTTCAGGTGGTGGATCTGTCGGAAGAGAATCGTGACGAAGGGGGCCATGGCAATGCTGGCGCAGAGGATCAAGGCGCCACTGGCGAAGAGAACCAAGATGACGCTGGTGAAAGACACCAAGATGACGCTGGTACCGCCACAGTCCGAGTCGAAGGGAATCAAGTCGAGGCAACTGTCACTCAACAGCCTCAAACCCAAGACAATGCTGTTGCAAGGGCTGTTACCTCAACAAAGCACAGGTCGAAAGAGGACTTAGAACTCTTGAAACAAACTGATCCTGTTAGCTATCTGAACGCCATCATCGAGAGCAAGAGTTCGTCTGATGCTAGTCAGGAGGTTCCTACCCTGTCGGGGAAGTCCACTGAAACTTCTCCTCTCGATGAGGCTTTGGCGAAAGTTAAGGCCCAGTTTTTCAAGAAGGACTTGATGAAGGCTTTGGAGGGGGACCCCACTGCTCCATCATACTTGAGGGATGTTTTGAATGCTGTCGACTTGTTAGCTGTAGCTCCAGAAGTTTCAGGCTTGATCATGGAGTTACACTCCATTATTGATCAAGTCTCAGCAGATTATAGGCGACAAAGGGGCTTTAATAGCCAGCTTGAGGTGTTATATGGAAAAAGCTCTTCTGCATGGACTGCTGTTTCGGAGACAACTTCTCGAATTGCGGAGTTGTCGAAGCAAAAAGCATCCACACAAGAAGAAGTTGATGCCATCGATCGAGAGAATGCTTCCTTCAGGGCGCAAATCGAAGAAATAGAGGCTAAGATAAATGCCAATACTAAGCGCAAGGAGGAACTTCTGTCGACCGTCCCAGACACCGAAAGTCAAACTGAAATCAAACAAGGCCTAGAATTTGCTGAGAAGGCCCAAGGCTTTGACGATCAGATTGCCAAGCTTGTGCAGGCGAATGCCTGGTGCAAGAAAAGATTGGAGCTGCAGCAAATCAAATACCTTCGACTCAAGGACTCTATTCCCTTTTGATTGATTCTGCTTCTTAACCATATTTTGTAATCTGTATTCGACAACATTGCCATCTTGGCTAAAATTATAAAAATTTTCCATTTTGGCTTTTATATGGTTAATTTAGTCTTGTTATTTTATTTTTATCTCTTGGAGTGTAGGTTTGTATTTTTTTAAATATTTACCATTTACTCTCAAGAGCCTTTTATCTTCACCTAGCTCTTCGACTTCATAGGCTCCGCCAGAAAAAGTCTGGATAACTCTGAATGGTCCTTCCCATTTGGGTGACCATTTTCCCATGCTTCGATCCCTTCGATCCATGGGAAGAATCACCTTCCAAACTAGTTCTTCAAGCGAAAATACCTTAGGTTTCACCTTCTTATTATAAGAGTCTTCTACTCTTTTCTTCTGAAGCCTGAGTAGGTCAAGAGCGCGCAATCTTTCTTCGTCTAAATCCACTAGTTCGTCTAACATCATATTCCAATAAATTTCAGAGGGAATATCATAATGTCTCTGAACCCTTGTAGATTGCAGACAAATTTCTGCTGGCAACACTGCATCATGGCCAAAAGTTAGCCTATATGGTGTTGTACCTGTGGCTTCTTTTGGGGACGTTCGACAAGCCCACAAAATCTGGTCTAACGTCTTATGCCAATTTTTTGGTTTCTTCCCAACATGCTTTTTTATCAAGCCAATCACTACTTTGTTTGCTGCTTCGACTTGACCATTTGCCTGTGCATAATAAGGCGTTGATGTTAGGAGTTTGAAACCTGTTTCCTGAGAAAATTCCTGCATCTTTCGACCAGTAAAAACTGATCCTTGATCAGTAGTTATAGTCTCAAGGATTCCATACCTAAAGATAATGTTCTTTTGAATAAATTCAATGACATTTTCTTGGTCTACATTGACTAAAGGGATAGCTTCGATCCACTTAGTAAAATAATCAATGCCTACCAGTATGTATTTCTGACTCTTTGATGATGCTGGTCGAATCTCTCCAATGAGGTCCAACGCCCATCCTCTAAAGGGCCAAGGTTTCACTATCGAGTGAAGTTCGCTTGCTGGTACATGTTGGATGCCTGTATGGACCTGACATTCTTGGCAACCTTTGGCGAACTCAACACAATCTTTCAGCATAGTGGGCCAGTATAGTCCTTGTCGAAACAACAACCATTTCATCTTATGGCCTGCTTGGTGAGCCCCACATGCTCCAGCATGCGTAGTCGAAAGGGCTATGTATGCCTCAGTTTCACTTAAGCATTTTAGCAACACCCCTTCGGGCGTCTTCTTGAATAACTCATTACCCATGAGTACATAACTCAACGCCCTGTACTTTGTTTTTCGTTCTGTCGAAGCTCCTGGATTTTGAAGATAATCCACAATGGGTTTCCTCCAATCTTGCTCTGACAAATTATCTATGAACGAAAATTTGAAGTTACTTTGATCAGCATATCCTAGCCTTGTCGATTCCAAGTCTGTTGGTGATAGACAAGTTGCTTTTATCTTTTCTCGAACTTCGATTTCTCTTTGTAATCTCGTTTTTGAAATCTTATACCCAGATGCAATTTGTGCCAAGTCGTTGGCTATTTGATTTTCCACTCTGGGTATGTGTCGAATATTGACCGTTTCAAATTTTTTCAATAAACGATTTGCTATCACAAAGTACATAATGAGATTCTCTCTTATGCATTTATATTCTTTTGTGACTTGCTTAATGACTAACTCTGAGTCTCCCATTATTTCGACTCGAGTTGCCCCCAATTCCAACAATATTTCAAGGCCAGTAATTAGAGCTTCATACTCAGCCTCATTGTTCGAACAAGAACCTGATATCTTGTACTTGAATGTTGTTGGAATTTTTTCAGGAGAAATGATCAAAACTCCTACTCCTGTTCCATCTTTATGGCTGGAACCATCGAAGTAGAATTTCCAAGGCTCTATCTCCACATAATTAATATCCTCAACTTGAATTGAGTGGTCGACTATAAAGTCTGCAACCACTTTTCCTTTCACTGTCTTAAGAGGCATAAAGGTCAAGGAGTATTCAGTTAATGCTAATGCCCACTTGCCAATTCGACTATGCAAGATAGGTTTCGACAACATATACTTGAAAACATCAAAATGAGACGAAACATACACATCAACTGGTTTTATATATTGCTTGAGTTTTGTACAAGAGAAATACAGACATAGACACAATTTTTCAACTTCACTATATCTAGTTTCTGCATCGTTCAAAACTCTACTAAGATAATAAATGGGTCTTTCGACTCCATTCTCATCTTCTTGGGCTAACATGCTTCCCAAAGTTTTGTCGGATGCAGCTATGTACAATCTCATACTCCTATTGCTACAAGGAGGCACCAAAATAGGTGGCTTAGTGAGGTACCCTTTGATTTTGTCGAAGGCTTCTTGTTGCTCTTGCCCCCATTCGAACCCCTCTTTATTCAGTCGAAGTAAGGGTGAAAAGGCCTGAGCTTTCCCACTTAGGTTAGATATAAACCTCCTTAAGAAATTTATCTTGCCTAACAGAGATTGCAGTTCCTTCTTATTCGATGGCGCTTTCGCTTCCAGAATTGCCTTCGTCTTATTCTGGTTGATTTCGATTCCTTTCTTGTGGACAACGAAGCCCAAGAAATCTCCAGCTTTCACACAGAATGCACACTTCAAAGGGTTCATCTTCAGACCATGTTCTCTCATTCTTTCGAATGATTGTCGAAGGTGGTCAATATGATTCTTCCTGGAAACAAATTTTATAACAATGTCATCAATATATACTTGCATAAAAGTGTTAATAAAATCATGGAAGATAGTATTCATTGCTCGCTGGTATGTTGCCCCAGCGTTCTTTAGGCCAAAAGGCATCACTACCCATTCGTAAGTGCCTAGGGCCCCAGGGCATCGAAAAGCTGTTTTCGACACATCCTCTTCAGCAATAAATATTTGATTATATCCTGAATAACCATCGAGCATACTCAGGTATTCATAGCCAGCGGCAGAATCGACTAGCATCTCCGCCACAGGCATAGGATATTCATCTTTGGGTGTAGCAGCATTCAAATCTCTGAAATCTATGCACACCCTTAATGTACCATTTTTCTTAATTACTGGCACAATGTTTGCAATCCATTCGACATACCTTGTAACGCGTATGAATTTGCATTTCAGCAGTCTTTCGACTTCCGTTTTGATCTTCGACAGTATTTCTGGAGCGAAGCGTCTTGGATTTTGCTTGATTGGCTTCTTCCCAGGTTTGATTGGCAACTGAAGTTCTACCAATCCTCTGTCGAGACCAGGCATTTCGTCGTAATCCCATGCAAAACAGTCTTTGCACTCTTTCAACAATTGGATTACTTCCAACCTAAGTTCTGGGTCGATTTTGGCGCTGATGTAAGTTGGCCTTTTCTCTGACCCTTCGCCTAAGTTGATTTCTTCTAAAGGATCTTGCGCTAACATTTTAATGTTGTTCGCCAAGGGGTCCTTTTCGAAGCCCAAAGGCTCATCGTCATAGATGGCGTCGAGCCTCTGTTCTTGCATTTCTTCTTGCATGATATCAGGGGGTTCTGGATCGAAATCCTTTCCTGGACCTGCAGCAGATAACTGTTGATCATTGGCCTGTGTGGCCATGTACTTTACTTCGGCTTCGAGAGCCGTTATCATCTTAGTTTCGGCCACATAAGCCGAAATTCGCTTCAAAGATTGTGACTCAGTCATTATCACTGAATTCACTTCCCCAACCAGTTGGTTGGATATCAGTTAACTCACTGAAGTCTATGTGGGACAAGTCTTCTCTGTCCCACTGGAAACCATGCTCTGGATGCAGGTATAGGGAACAAAAAGTGTTTGGCGCTGGCGCCATGTCGAAGTCAGGTGTTGGACATGGCCCTATGTGAGCCAAGTTCTTGTCGAAATCTGCCAACCCCAGGTGATTCACTTTGCCCAGGTAATAGCTTTGATCTGCCTCTATGTTTTCGACCATCCCATCTGGACGCCATAAGAATAACCTCTGATGCATTCATGATGGCACAGCTCCAACACCATGAATCCATTCACGGCCCAACAAAAGATTGTAGTTAGGTTTGGCCGATATGACCATAAACATTGTTGGTCGAAGGATAGACCCTACTTTGATATCTAGTTGGATCACTCCCATAGTGGTCCCTATGCCGCCCTCATAGTTCGACAAGACCATGTTGTGAGGCTTAATGTCCTCATCCCTTTTGCCAATTTTCCTTAGCATAGAGTGAGGAATAATGTTGATGGTTGCCCCACAATCCACCAATATTTTATTCACTGTAGTTTCTTCGAGCTTGGCCCTTATAAATAAAGGCTTGAGGTGATTTTTCATCGCCTCTGTGGGTGGTTCGAAGAATCCATTTTGTTCCTCAGTGGTGCCATTGTCCATGACGAAATAGCACACTGGCCTGTGTTTGGCCATTTCTTGCTCCACTTCCCAGTCACTTGCTTCGACCTCCACTTGTCGGTTGAATTCTCTGGGCAGCACTGAGACTATATTCACCATTATGTCCAAAGTATCATCAGACTCAGAATCATCTTCGTCCTCGACTTCACCTTGGTTAGGCCAAACTAGCCTATTGGTTACTGGCTCTCTTTCTAGAGGTTTCCTTTGCTTCCTTTGAGGAACATTCGAACTGGTTTCTGCCTTTGGTTCGTTGGCAGCCTCCCTCTCAGCTTTTCGTCTCCTTTGATATCTCCTCCATTGAGATCGAGACATGGGATTTTTCCCTTTGTAGTTGCTTGACACTTGTGCAACTTTAGGTGCAGCAACTTGAGGCTCTTTCTTTTGAGTCAAAGAGGAACCCCTTGGCACGTCGAAAGAGTGCCATCTCTCCTCACTTGGCCTTTTTCGACCAGAGGTTTTGTACCAGGTATCTACCGACACATTTGTTGGAGGCCTAAAAGTCAATGGCCTCTTTTCTTGGTTTGAACCTCTTTGGGAGGCTCTTCTGGGGTCATGTCGAAGATCAACATTTTCCCTTCTCTTATTCGCTGCTCTTACGCCTTGAATGTGCTCAGCAGCTTTTTTGTCAAAGATCGAACTGCATCTTGGACACAGCATCACCTCTGATTTCTTTTTCTGGCATCTCTGTAGAAAATCTGCCAGATTTTCATTTTCCCGAGGGAAGGCAGTCTTATTAGCTTGTTCTTGCCTCATGGCCTCTTCTGATGCTTTTGGGTCAGAGAGTTCGACCATGTTGATATTCATTGTATCTTTGTTGGCAAGAGTTAACTGCTTCATTTGTATCTCCAAATTCTCCGTCTGGCCTTGAACTGTGGCCAAGTGGGAACTGGGTTTTGGTCCAGTTTTTTGTGCTTCAGCGGTCTCCAACTTTGGGCTTTCGACCGCTTTCTGAACTGCTTCAATTGTCCTCCTGGATAAATTTCCAGAAAAACTGCCAAAGATTGGCATGTTGATATGGTCCTTTGAGACTTCGACCATTGTGATTCCTGGCCTCTTCGACTGGCTCCTGGTTGCCTCTATCACGTTCACCTCAGAGGGCTCAGCATAGTGGGCTTCAGCCTGCAACGGATTTGAGTCGACAGCCATGGGGGTTTTGTCAACAAACTTCAACCTCCCTTCTTCGATAGCGTCTTGCACAAGATTCCTGAAAAGAAAACATTGAGAAGTTTTATGGCCCAAAAAATTATGATATTTGCAAAAACCTCTCTTCTTTCTTTGATCAAGAGGAGGCACTTTTACCCCTGGGGGTACTATCATTTGGCCATCTTTAACAAGCAAGTCAAATATTTCATCACATTTTGTGATGTCAAAACTATAAGTCTTTTTTGGGAACCTATCGTTGGTCCTTTCTGAACCAATGGGATTTTTCCCACTTGAGGGGACTAAAAGTTTACAAGAGTATGGTGGACCTTGTTTCAATTCCGCTAAATCGACTTCTCCTTCTTCGACAGTTATAGTATCATCGAAGGATTCTGGATCTTCGTCATCCATATCAACATACGCTATCCTCTCTCTCTTGTGAGTTTTCGTTGCCTTTGCTTTTTCAGCTTTGAGGCGTTCCACCTGTCGAACTCTATCGGCTAGTTGGGCCATGTCTCTCAGGTATTGGGTGTCTAGTTTCTTCCTAATGGAATAATCTAAACCGCCTGCGGCTATTTCGACTAACTCATGTTCTGGCACTTGTGTAAAACATCTCGCCTTGAGCAACCTAAACCTATTTAGATATTCGTCTATAGGTTCAGTGAAACGTCTCTTTACACTGACCAATTCCTTCAGGCTTATCTTGGTTTGCCCCATATAGAATTGTTCATGGAACAATCTTTCCAACTGGGTCCAGTGATGGATCGAATTGGGGGGGAGAGTTGTAAACCAAGTAAAAGCGTTCTTTGTTAAAGAACTTGGGAAGTACTTGATCCTCAGATTTTCGTTATTCGAAATATCTCCTGCTTCGATCAAGTATCTCGCCACATGTTCGACAGTAGATTCTGTCGTGTCCCCTGAGAACTTAGTGAATTTGGGGACTTTACATCTAGGAGGTAAATCTGTTTGTAACACGTATTCTGACAATGGAGATGTAAAGTTGGGCCTTCGAAAGCCCATGTTCATCCCATTCTGAGTCATGATCCTTTCGATCATGGTTGCCAGATTGTTTTCCAAACCCGTGTTTTGGTATTGGATATGTTGAACTACTTCGCCAGCATTTTGGTTTCTGTTAACTAACCTTACCTCTGGGGTTATTACCCTAGGTTCCTCGACAGGTTGCTCCAATCGTGCCCTAAGGTTTTCTTCGACAGGCTGTTGAACCTAGTTGATGGTGGTTTCTTCCTCTAAGAATATCCCCTGGTTTCCCCTTATTTGCGCCCTTTGGGGCTGTCGAATAGGTTGGGGCACTCCAAAGAAATCAGCCAAACGCGTCATTTGCGCTGTCACTTGCTGATTCGATTGAGTAGTGTTTTGTATTAGAGGGTTTAGCACTGTACTCAAAGTTTGTGCCAACATTTGCACCATATCATGGTTGCTTTCGTCCATTTGTTGCCTCAAGACTGCTGTCGAGGAATTTGTAAGGCATTGGGCTACTTGGGACGTTCCTCCTAAGAGTTGGGTCCTATTCCTATTCGCCATGCCTACTCCAGAGCCTTGGAGTGGCGAAGAGGCACTCACTAAAGGGTCTGAAAAAGTGGACGCAACATTCGTCAGGCTAGCCAAGTCAGAAGTTAGCATGCCATAGAGTGGCATAAATCCTGGGGGAACAAAAGGCCTTGTGCCTAAATTTCCCCTTGGTGGGGGAGTTCCCAAAGGCATCCTGGGGCCCGTGAACGAAAGTAATGGCCCCGTTGCTGTGACCGTTACCGCTGGTGTCGAACCAACAATTGTCGCTTCACTTACGGTCGTGCTAACCGTCGCTCCCACATTCGTTTGTGGGATTTCGTTATTGTTTGGCGGATTCGCCATCTCTTCCCTTCTTCTGGCAGTATTGTTATCGTTAGTGTATATTCTACCACTTCTCAATAACATGCAACACTCCTCGAAAAGATGAGATTATTTTCAACAATCAACACACAGTCCCACCGGGTGTGCCAATTTGTTTACCTTGGTTATTGGTAAACAACCGCTGATCCTCCAAATGGTTACTTATTTGGTTACTCGCAGGATCGATCAGATTGATCCTAGGACATAGGTTGATTTTGAAGTTTTGATTAAATTGGATATTGGTTAAATGACAATAAAACAAGAGGCTTTAAGTAAATTACATGAAGAAAGGACTTGGTAAAATAAATAAGGCTTTAAATGAAAGGGTTCGACAGGAAAGTAAAGAAGAAAGCAAATAAATTTCTGGAAAAGTAAATGACTTTGATTAATAAAGTTGGTGTTTCACACATACATTTCTCAACAATTCTTTCTCACACGCTGGGTACTCGAATCTATATGAGTGACTTTGTATAGACTTGTGAACACACGCGAGAAACTACATGACTACTACTATTTATACTAAAATATCCCAAGTAACCGTCGGGCAGTTACACTGCTTCGAGATGATTCCACTTGGCACGTTCTCAACGTTCGACGCTCCAGATCTTATCACGTTGCACTTGGTAACCGCTGGAAACCGTTTTCCCTCCAAACGCTTGAATTTCAAACCGTTCCACTCTGAACCATCGAACACCTTCGTCGAGAAGCATCTTCGACGAGAAACACCTTCGACGTCGAAGGCAACCAACTTCTCCCTTGGAAGAAATCTTCTAAGTACCTTGCCATCTTTCGATGGGCATTTTGACGGACCTAGCTGGTCGAAAACATCCTTCAGCTTTAATGGCTGACATTAATGAAACAAGGGTGTCGAATTTAGGAGCCAACAGTGATAAAAATAAAAATGGTTTTAAAACAATTAAAAGAGAAAAGACAAATGGGCTTTTGAGTTTGTAAGCTTTGGCCCAAATAAAAGAAGCAGCATTAGACTAAAGAGGGGGTGTAGCGCTGAAAGCAACTTGGGCTTTAGGTGTTTAGGAAGGCAGGTTTTGCAAGTTGATAACTTGCAGTTGTTTTTGGTCACAGGTTTGGAGGCTTATGCGGTTTTAGTAGTTTAGGCAGGTTACTGAGTTTGGCTTGCACCTTGGATGCAGGTTCAGGTTTGCTTGCTAAAGGTTTTAGCAGGTTACAGGTTTTGTTGGGTTTTGGAAGCAGACTTGCTTCTGTAGGTTTGTGCTTGAACACGTTTGAAGGCTTGTTTGGTCAGGCGGGCTACTGAGTTTTGCTTATGTTTACCATCCGTTTGATAACTCTCTCCCTGAACTATTAAAAACTGTCCTATTTATTTTCTTTCTCATTGCTTTTTGTACAGCCTGCCAAACTGCAAAGCCTACTTCACTCTCTCTTTCTCTCTCCATAAAAAGCATTTTTAATTGCTTAATGTACTTTTTTCTGAAAAGATTTGTTGGCCAGAAAATGATGAAGAGTTTTTGACAAGCTTGCTTGCTTGTATCTTGGTTTATCTCTGCATTTTCCATATTGACAGTTTTTTTTACAGCTTGTGTACTTGGTTGACAGTTTTGTGTACTTGGTTTGGACAACTTTGTGTACTTAGTTTTCTTTTATGCAACTTGGTTTGCTTTTGGTTGACTAATGCAATTTGTTGTTCAAGTTTGACATTGTGCAACCTTGTGCCTTCTTTGTGTGCAGCCTTGTGCCTTGTATCTTTGCATTTAATTGATTGTACGCTTTCAAAAATATTTTACTTTCCTCTTTGTGAACCAAGAAGAGAAATCTTCTTGCGATTTGCAAAGAGGACGAGTAAAACATGATGAAACCAAAACAATCTGATTCCGACCAACAATCTTTAATGATGACTTTATATTTATCTGCCTGAAAATGCTTTTCAGTTCATCTGCACTGATTTCTTTTTCTTCTGTCCTTTGCAGGTAAATACCAGTTGTGTAATGGAAGAAGCAGTAGAAGATAGAAGACTTCAAGAGACTTAGACTTTAGATTTATTTTCTTTTCATTTATTGTAATAAATATTATTGTAAACATTGTAAATAAATTTACAATATTCGAATAACATTTGTAACAATATTTGAAATAAATAAATAAAAATCTTTGTCGAATAAGAATTCTTTACTGTCAAATATTTTCTTCTTTCCTTTGCACTGTCTATTTAATTATTTAAATATCTTAAATTAAAACAACTAGAAATGCATCCCAATAATTTCAACTCAGATAAAATAAATAATCAACAAACTTTTCGGTCTCGCAACCTTGAATTAAACACAATACGCCCGACATTCCAATTAATCATATGCTTTGTACAGTTAAACAAACAAACATCCATACACCTTTCACTTCACTGATCAAACCAATGCTTCAAAGTTTCAATCAAAAGCCTCAGCTCCTAGCCCAAATGTTTTGGTTTCGAGAAACAAACAACAATCTTGAACAAGCGTAAAAACAATGTAACAATCAATTGAAATACTGTGGATTCAATTTCTTCTGAGAAATGCGTGCGTAAACCCTAATCCTGGATTGTTGTCAAAGAAACGTCTGCTTGATCAATTCCTGAGCCAACCTCAACAAAAATCAGTGGAAACCCTAATTCTGGATTGACTGACAAAGAAAAGTCTGTTTGATCAATTCTTGGGCCAATTTCAGCAGAAATCAGTGGAAACCCTAATTTTGAATTTCTTGTGAAAAAGGGAAGGCAAATTTTGGGGTACAACAGTTGCCCCTGTTCAATCTTCTTGAACCTGAAGAGTTAGATTGGCAATTTTACCGTTCGCGACTCGAAGGTAAAAGAATGATTGGACACTAGAGTGCCAAAAAATTTGCACTCGTCAAAGCGTAGTTGATGGAATGGGTTTAATGATGCCATTTGGAGGTGTGACAGAAACTTGTCGGGGATGGGCTTAAAGATGCCATCTGGAGATGTGACAGAATCTTACTGGAGATGGGCTTAAAAGATGCCATCCAAGAATGTTTGTTGTAGGTGAGTGGGTGAGTATCAGAAAGGTATCCATGTTTGGAACATCTCTGAACCGGGGGTCTGAATAAGCAATATATTGACATCCATGTTTGGAGAATCTGTAAACTGTTTTCAGAAGTTGAATATGAACAAGCGATAGATTAACATCCGTGTTTGGAGAATCCGTAAACTATTTTCAAAAGTTGAATCTGAACAAGCGATAGATTAACATCCGTGTTTGGAGAATCCGTAAACTGTTTTCAGAAGTTGAAGTTGAATAAGCAATAAATCAGCATCCATGTTGGGAAGCATCCGTAAACTGTTTTCAAAAGGTGAACCTGAACAAGCGATAGATTAACATCCGTGTTTGGAGAATCCGTAAACTGTTTTTAGAAGTTGAATCTGAACAAGCGATAGATTAACATCCATGTTTGGAGAATCCGTAAACTGTTTTCAGAAGTTGAATCTAAACAAGCGATAGATTAACATCCGTGTTTGGAGAATCCGTAAACTGTTTTCAGAAGTTGAAGTTGAATAAGCAATAGATCAGCATCCATGTTAGGAAGCATCTGTAAACTATTTTCAAAAGTTGAATCTGAACAAGCGATAGATTAACATCCGTGTTTGGAGAATCCGTAAACTGTTTTCAGAAGTTGAATCTGAACAAGCGATAGATTAACATCCGTGTTTGGAGAATCCGTAAACTGTTTTCAGAAGTTGAATCTGAACAAGCGATAGATTAACATTCGTGTGTGGAGAATCCGTAAACTGTTTTCAGAAGTTGAAGTTGAATAAGAAATAGATCAGCATCCATGTTGGGAAGCATCCGTAAACTATTTTCAAAAGTTAAATCTGAACAAGCGATAGATTAACATCCGTGTTTGCAGAATCCGTAAACTGTTTTCAGAAGTTGAATTTGAACAAGCGATAGATTAACATCCGTGTTTGGAGAATCCGTAAACTGTTTTCAGAAGTTGAATCTGAACAAGCGATAGATTAACATCAGTGTTTGGAGAATCCGTAAATTGTTTTCAGAAGTTGAAGTTGAATAAGCAATAGATCAGCATCCATGCTGGGAAGCATCCGTAAAATGTTTTCAAAAGTTGAACCTGAACAAGCGATAGATTAACATCCGTGTTGGGAGAATCCGTAAACTGTTTTCAGAAGTTGAATCTGAAGAAGCGATAGATTAAAATCCGTGTTTGGAGAATCCGTAAACTGTTTTCAGAAGTTGAGGTCTGTATGAGTAGCAGAATGACTTCCGTGTCTGGAGTGTATCTGAGACTGTAACTGGGATTTGAACAAGTGACAGAATGGCAACCGTGTCTGGAGCGTATCTGGACTGTATATTAATAATTGTTAACGATAGCCTTTTAATCTTATCCTAAAAAGGGTAAAGTGTTATCTAAAACATAAAGTCATGTTGCATGATATGTATGATGCAGTGAATTGTACTTCATCAATGTTTATGATATGAATGTAATGGATGCGCATGTAAGCTGAGTAGCTGTCTTGTTGAGGAAGAAGAATCCTGGATAATGAAATCTTTGACTGCTGTCGGGGAAAGTAAATCTTTGACTGCTGCAGGGTATTGAAAATCCTTTGACCGTTAAAAATGAGAAGTCTTGGTACCACTGTTGGGGAATCAAGAGTTTGGGTTGTATGCCAATCTACTGGGGATTCCTGTCTTGAGGAGATCTCCACTGGGGAATATCTGAATACTTTGTGAGGTACTGAGAATGAGAGTCTTCGTTCTGCTTGGGGAATAAGAATTCTATGGGGAATAGCCATACTGTTGAAAAGTAGCTATCCTGTCAGAGAGTAAAACTCGGGATTCTGGAAAAAAACTTATTCCTGTCTGGAAGAAGTTCAGGTTTAGGTTGTATGCCACTTTAAGAATGAGAATCTTCACTCTGTCGGGAATACCAGAAATTCAGATGTTATACCACTTTGAGAAATGAGAATCTTCATTCTGTCGGGAATATCAGGAGATTGGGTGTATGCCAATCTATCGGGGATGCCAAAATGAGAATCTTCATTCAGGTCTTGGGTCATAAGATTGGGTGTATGCCAATCTCTTGAGGTTTTAAGGATGAGAATCTTCATTCTGTTAAGGGTCAGGAGGTTGGGAGTATATCAATCTTCTGAGGTTTCAAGGATGAGAGTCTTCATTTTGTTAAGGGTCAGGAGGTTGGGAGTATACCAATCTTCTGAGGTTTTAAGGATGAGAATCTTCATTCTGTTAAGGGTCAGGAGGTTGGGAGTATACCAATCTTCTGAGGTTTCAAGGATGAGAGTCTTCATTCTGTTAAGGGTCAGGAGGTTGGGAGTATACCAATCTTATGAGGTTTCAAGGATGAGAGTCTTCATTCCGTTAAGGGTCAGGAGGTTGGGAGTATACCAATCTTCTGAGGTTTCAAGGATGAGAGTCTTCATTTTGTTAAGGGTCGGGAGGTTGGGAGTATACCAATCTTCTGAGGTTTTAAGGATGAGAATCTTCATTCTGTTAAGGGTCAGGAGGTTGGGAGTATACCAATCTTCCGAGGTTTCAAGGATGAGAGTCTTCATTTCGTTAAGGGTCAGGAGGTTGGGAGTATACCAATCTTCTGAGGTTTCAAGGATGAGAGTTTCATTCTTGAGAGAAACAAATTTTTAGGAGCTTCAGTTGTCTGTTATCCTGTTGGTGGCTGTAACTTCCAACAGGTGATGAGGGAATTTTTGATGACGACCGTAACTTCCAGCAGGTGATGAAGGAATTTTTGATGACGACCGTAACTTGGAATGTAATTTGTTTTGGAGAATAAATCCTTGACAAATTTTGGGGAAATAAACCCATGACTGATGGTCTGTTTAGAGAGATGATAAACTTCTCGAGGACGCTTGAATTTCTTTTCAGAAAGATTTCGGAGAGGTTCATCACTGCCCCTAGTATCAGATGTTTGTGGTATTTCCAGGAAGCTTGGACTGCACGTAACCCTTTGTTGAGATTGACATTCAAATGCCCCAAGTGATGGTGAGGGAGACTTGCCCCAAGTTATCCTGCAATTGAGAGATTTCTTGAAATCTTGACTGTACTGCCCCAGGTTCACTAAGCTTTGAAAGATTTTTTGAAATCTTGACTGGACTGCCCCAGGTTAACTGAACTTTGAAAGATCAGTTGAAATCTTGATTGGACTGCCCCAGGTTCACTAGACAATACTATATCAAATCCTCTTTTATTGATAGGAGATTTTTGAAACGGAAGTGTCATCCCACTTGAAGTGATTTTATTCACCGAGAGAGTTTTCGTTCCTCCGAACATTCACTATTGTGAATTCCTTTGCTGTCAAACAAATAAACATGTGCAAACAATGATATTCAAATAATGCAAAGTTTATGCTTGTCTCGAAGTTTTGAAAAAATGCGTTTTTTAGCAGAAAACTTTTTATAAGACAAATTCAACACAAGATTTAGGGCAAAGCCTTATAGGAGTCAGGATACCTTTTGTAACAGTATGCTTTCAAACTAACCCATGCTTCAATTAGGACTTTCTAAGGGTTGTAACGTGGTTTGGTTCATGGTTTAAGAAACAAAGGATAAAGGCTCAAAGTATATTTGTACCCACCCGCTCTTCGTGATGTCCTTCAATCCTATACTCAGTTAATTGTGCGTCGGACTCTATTCGAGTTTGGAACAACATTTTGGTGATGGTTCACACAAGTTGAATTTCATGGGAAGGCAGTCATTTACGCAACATTTTTCATGTTGTTAAGGATTTGTAATGACCTATTTCTTTTGATTTATTGTCCTTAACTTTTGCCTGACTGTTCTGGTTTTCGAGATTACAGTCAGCGGGATGCCCCAACTTTCTTAAGCCTCTTTTATAGGTTTTGGCTTAGTGGGCTTTTCTCTTTTGAGAGGTAATGACTGCCTATGAGATAAGGAACCATCACTGTCTTTTTGGTTCCCAAAGGAAATGTTTTTGATGTCATTCGTTGTATTACGAACTGAGAATTTGCGATTTCAATGCACATCTTTTGAATTAACTGAGAGACTACCCTGCCCCAGGTTTTAATCAAGGGTTTCAATTTGTGTTTAAAATAGAAAACTCCTACTTCTTTGGCTCGAAGGGGTTGACTAGGGATTATCTTCCTTATAACTCCAGTGTTTAGGATTTGAAAGAAACGCCTGTACATCGTCAGCAAGGTCTTGTTTAAAAGCATATTGTATGAGATTACGGTATTGTTTCGTCATCCTCCCTCTAAAGGCTTGTAGCTTTTTATCAAGAGTTAAATATCAGTAAGAAGCATAAGAATAGTGAAAACGAATGGATGAATTCAAGACAAACATATGCAATGCATTAATGAAACAGAGTTTGACATCAACAGATAATTGTTTGAATAACAAAAGAAATTACAACTTGAAAATTCAAATGGAACAAAAGTCTCTCAGTTCAAGCTTTATCATTTCAGGTGGAGAACCCTTAGCGGAAGATTTTCATCTCGCCATCCGGCATGAATTCCAGCACTCCTTCGTCAATCACGTCTTGGATCTTATTTTTCAAAGCCCAATAGTCATCGGTGTCATGTCCAGGACTACGGGAGTGGTATACACTGTAAGTGTTTGGTTGTTGGCATGTTTTTTGGTAAAACCAGTTGTGTGAATGTCATGACTGATGTCATAACATTCTGGGATACAAGGTTCATTCTGCAGAAAAAGAATGTCTTACAGGAGCTGCTCAATATGAGTGTTTAACTGATCATTATGCAATGATCATATTTATTGCATTCTACCAAAATCAGTAAACATGATTCTTGTTGTCACAACCAATGTTAAGACATCCTGTACTGAACTAACATTAATGCAGATTTGTTAATTCTGAGATTTTTCAGGAATCTGGTTTATTCAGTCCAGATCAGATTCTCACGTGGACTTAGGGTAACTTTGCTTAACCCTAATATGGTTGTTAAAGTCCTATGACCAAGTCTTGAGGTTAACCCTAATTAACCCTAGCTATTTTCGTGGAAGCCCTAACTGAAGAATAGCAGCCTATATATTCCTCATGAAGACTGTTGGTGAAAGACACTTTTGACAGAAGATCAATAAGGGACTGTATAATTGTAACTACTGTAATCCAAGAAATTATCATTGTGATAAGTGACTTGGAGTAGGATTTGATTTTAAGGTTTGTGTATCACTCAAAGCTTTGAAGCACGAGTGTTTGTGTCACTTGATTAAAGCTTTGAAGCAAAGTCAAGTTAGGGTTATGTATCACTCAAAGCTTTGAAGCACGAGTGTTTGTGTTACTTGATTAAAAGCTGTGAAGCAAAATCAAGTGTATGTTCTGAAGAGTGTCTTCATAATTTCATTAGTCAATTGTTTAGTATCACTGTTGTGATTGAGGGGGAGTGAGTAGGAACTTAGGTTTAAGTTGAACTTAGATTGAAGTTGCATTGGGTAGGTCTTAAGTGAAGGAGATAAACTGGTTGGTTTATTCCTGAATTAATATCTCTTATAGTGGATTTCCTCCCTGGCTTGGTAGCCCCCAGAGTAGGTGTTGTTACACATTGAACTGGGTAAACAATTGACTGTGTTCTTTACTGTTTTTAGATTTACTGTCTTGAAGAGTGTTAGATACGATGTCATAACATTCACTGTGACATTAACTATCTGCAGCCATAATTTCAATTGGCATCAGAGCAGGCACCCTACCTGTCTTACTGGGTGAGATCTAGGGATATTATTTTCTGGCGCTATGGACAAAGAATGAGGTTTTGGAAACAGACCACCCATTCTGGATGGATCAAATTATGACTACTGGAAACCTCGTATGATTTCCTTCTTAAAATCACTGGACAAAAAGGCTTGGAGAGCTGCTGACAAAGGATGGAACCATCCCACCATAACTGGGAAAGATGGGACAACCAGTCTGAAACCTGAGGAAGAATGGAGCAAAGAAGAAGATGAGTTAACCATGGGTAACTCCAAAGCATTAAATTCCTTGTTCAATGGAATTGATAGAAACATATTCAGACTAGTACATCAATGTGAACTGGCCAAGGAGGTTTGGGACACTCTCAAAACTACCCATGAGGGCACATCTAAAGTAAAAATGTCAAGGCTTCAGATGCTGACTACCAAATTTGAGAACCTAAGGATGATGGAAGATGAGACCATTCATGAGTTTCACATGAAAATCTTGGAAATTGCCAACACCTCAGGAGCATTGAGAGAAAAGATGTCAGAAGAAAAGCTGGTGAGAAAGATTCTCAGATCCTTGCCTAAAAGATTTGCAATGAAGGTGACTGCTATAGAGGAAGCTCAGGATATTTGCAACTTGAAGGTGGATGAACTCATTGGGTCTCTTCAGACCTTTGAGATGGGGATCAGTGACAATGTTGACAAGAAAAACAAGAGCATATCACTTATATCTAATACTGAAGATGAAAACAAGGAGGATGAAGAAGAAAATATTTCAGAAGCTATAGCCATGCTTGGAAGACAGTTCAACAAACTTATCAAGAGAATGGACCCAAAGTCAAGGTCAAATGTTAAGAACATTCCTTCTGACATTAACAGATCCTATGACTTCAGCAGAAGACCAAAGTCTGAAGAGAAGGGAAATCAAAGCAAAGGAATTCAATGCCGTGGATGTGAAGGATATGGGCACATTCGAGCTGAATGTCCAACCTTTCTTAAGAAACAAAAGAAAGGAATGCCATCTACTTGGTCTGACTGTGACTCAGAAAGTAATTCTGAAGAAGAATCTGCCAAACTAGTTACTATGCTAACTGGTATTTGTGACTCTGATAGTGACTCTAGTGATGAGGAAGTGACATTTGAAGAACTGGCTGACTCCAACAAGAAGTTATGTATCAGAAGTGCTGAAGTCTGTCAGCAAAATGAGAGACAAACAAAACTCATAGTAAAGCTGGAGGCTGAGAAGAAGGCAGGCATTGATACTATAAGTCATCTAGAAGGGGAAGTTCAAATGCTAAACTCAAAACTTGACCAGATGACCAAATCTATCAAGATGCTGACAAATGGAACTGACAAATTAGAAGAAATCCTTCAGGTTGGACAAAATGTGGGAAACAAGTCTGGTCTAGGATTTGTGGCAGCAAAGAAATCTATTGTAGACAAGAAGAAGATCAGGCCTGATAAACAAATGTCAAAGCAGATGTCACAACATAGCACTCAACATCGAGAACAGAGAAATATGAAGAAAAAGTATCAAAGATGGAGATGTCATCATTGTGGGAGGTTTGGTCACATAAAGCCATTCTGCTTCAGATTATATGGATATCCTAATCAGACCTCAGTTGTCAAACCTAAGTCTAACAAGGCACCATATACTCAACAGTGGAAGAAAAAGGCTACTGCCCTGATAGCTCACACCTCCCTTAGAGTCTCTGCAAAGGAAGAGTGGTACTTTGACAGTGGATGTTCTAAACACATGACTGAAATCAAGAATCTTCTCAATAATGTTAAACCTCACACTACTAGTTATGTGACTTTTGGAGATGGTGCTAGAGGAGAAATCAAAGGAGTTGAAAACTTGGACTGCCCTGGAGTTCCAAACCTAAATGAAGTATTGCTGGTAAAAGGCTTGACTGCTAATCTTATAAGTATCAGTCAATTATGTGATCTAGGATTCAAGGTCAACTTCACCAAGTCTGAATGTCTTGTAACTAATGAGAAACAAGAAGTTGTAATGAGAGGAGTCAGATCTAAAGACAACTGCTACTTATGGGAGTCTGAGAACACTAATTATTCTTCTGTGTGCTCTATTGCCAAAGAAGAAAAAGAAGTGAAACTGTGGCACCAAAAACTTGGTCATTTACATCTAAGAGGAATGAAAAGGATTATATCCATGGAAGCAGTTAGAGGGATTCCAAGGCTGCAAATTGATGAAGGGAGAGTCTGTGGTGAATGTCAGGTTGGAAAGCAGACTAGAATGTCACATCCAAAGTCAAGACATCTGACCACCTCTAAGGTGTTAGAACTTCTACATATGGATCTGATGGGACCAATACAGGTAGAAAGTCTTGGTGGAAAAAGATATGCCTATGTTGTTGTGGATGATTTTTCCAGATTCACCTGGATTAACTTCATTAGAGAAAAGTCTGATGTATTTGAAGTATTTAAGGAACTATGCAAAAGAATTCAAAGAGAAAAAGAAGGATTCATTGTTAGAATCAGAAGTTATCATGGCAAGGAATTTGAAAACAGTAAGTTTGATGAGTTCTGCTCCTTAGAAGGAATTAATCATGAATTCTCTTCACCCATAACTCCTCAACAAAATGGAGTTGTGGAAAGGAAAAACAGGACTATACAGGAATCTGCCAGAGCAATGATACATGCCAAAAGACTTCCTATTCATTTTTGGGCTGAAGATATGAATACAGCCTGTTATGTCCATAACAGGGTCACCTTGAGAAAGGGAACATCATCCACCATTTATGAACTTTGGAAAGGAAGAAAGCCTACAGTGAAGTACTTCCATGTATTTGGAAGCAAATGCTATATTCTGACAGATCGTGAACAAAGGAGAAAGATGGACCCTAAAAGTGATGAAGGAATATTCCTAAGATACTCTACCAACAGCAAAGCTTATAGGGTATTCAATTCCAGGACCAAAGTTATGATGGAATCTATAAATGTCATAGTTGATGATTACCATGAGGAAACAAATGTCCCATATGATGTTGAGACATTCTTTGAGACTTCAACTCAAAAGGATGATATTCCTAAAACTACTTCATCAGAATCTGAATCAAAGGAAGCTAATAAAGACCCTTCCATCAGAATTCAGAAAGATCATCCTAAGGAACTCATCATAGGAGATCCTAACAGTGGAATAATTACAAGATCTATAGAAATCATCTCAAACTCTTGCTTTGTATTTAAGATTGAACCAAGAAATATTAAGGAGGCTTTAACTGATGAATACTGGATTGGAGCAATGCAAGATGAATTGAACCAATTCAAGCAACATGAAGTATGGGAGTTAGTTCCTAGACCAAGAGGAACAAACATCATTGGCACAAAATGGATCTACAAGAACAAATCAGATGCTGAAGGAGTTGTCACCAGGAATAAGGCAAGACTTGTTGCTCAAGGATACACTCAAGTTGAAGGGGTTGATTTTGATGAGACTTTTGCTCCTGTAGCCAGACTAGAATCAATCAGACTCCTATTGGGAATTGCTTGTCTCCTCAAGTTCAAGTTATTTTAGATGGATGTAAAAAGTGCCTTCCTAAATGGGTACTTAAATGAGGAAGTTTATGTGGAACAGCCTAAAGGATTTGTGGATCCAAACTGCCCTGATCATGTCTACAAATTGAGGAAAGCTTTATATGGTCTGAAACAAGCTCCTAGAGCATGGTATGACAGGTTGACAAAATTCCTCTCTGACAAAGGATACAGGAAAGGAGGCTTGGATAAAACCCTTTTTGTCAAAAATGAAGGAGGAAAGATAATGGTAGCTCAAATCTATGTTGATGACATAGTGTTTGGGGGAATGTCAGATAAAATGGTTAAACATTTTGCTGACCAGATGCAAGCTGAATTTGAAATGAGCCTCATGGGAGAATTGACCTACTTTCTTGAACTGCAAGTCACACAGATGGAAGAATCAATTTTTCTGTCTCAAAGCAAGTATGCAAAGAACATTGTCAAGAAATTTGGGATGGAGAATGCCAGTCACAAAAGGACTCCTGCACCTACTCACTTAAAGCTGTCCAAAGATTCAAGTGGGGTCAAGGTGGACCAAAGCTTATACAGAAGTATGATAGAAAGTCTGATATACTTCATAACCAGTAGACCTGACATTTCTTTTGCAGTTGGAGTATGTGCAAGATACCAGGCTGAACCCAAAGTAAGTCATATCAACCAAGTGAAGAGAATTCTGAAGTATGTGAGTGGAACCCACAACTATGGCTTGTTGTACTCTCATGGATGTGAACCAACTCTGACTGGTTACTGTGATGCTGATTGGGCTGGAAGTGCTGATGATAGAAAGAGCACCTCTGGAGGATGTTTCTTCTTAGGAAATAATCTTGTCTCCTGGTTCAGCAAGAAATAGAACGATGTGTCTCTATCTACTGCTGAAGCTGAATACATAGCAGCTGGTAGTAGCTGTTCTCAAATGATCTGGATGAAACAGATGCTTACTGAGTATAATGTCACACAAGATGTTATGACATTGTACTGTGACAATCTGAGCACTATCAACATTTCCAAGAATCCTATTCAGCATAGCAGGACCAAGCATATTGACATTAGACATCACTTCATCAGAGATCTTGTAGAGGAGAAGACAATTAAACTGGAACATGTTGCCACAGAACTACAACTGGCCGACATTTTTACCAAGGCACTTGATGCAAATCAATTTGAAAATTTGAGGGGCAAGCTGGGTATTTGCCAACATGAAGATATGTAGCAATTAATTTTGCTTAAAACAAGGGATGAGAGAGATTTTTTTGTTAAGTCTACTCTGATTGGGCTAATCATCTACTTCTCTATTTCTTTCCAAGATTTTAAGAAGTTGAATAGACATTCATATATCTCACTCCTCTCGTGTTTCTGCAACAATCTTCAATCTCTCAAACGAAGACTGCACTATTACTGTTACCTGATTTCTAAAACTCTCAAAATGTATCAACTATCCATAACATCATCCTCTTCAAAGGCGACTGCTTCTTCCGCATCCTCTGATCGAGAACCTATGGCAATCATAAACTGCATGGATTCTGATGTTCTGGAGATAACTCCTCTTTGTGAACTGGCAGCTGACCCCACTAAGGTCAAGAAGCTGCGAACCAGACATGCAAGAAGGTCAAAAGCTTCTTTATCTAGTAAATCCTCTCAACCATCATCTTCTGTTCCTTCAGAAATAGCAAATAGGGAAGGCTCAGTTTATGTTCATCAAGCTATAACTAGACTTGTCACTAGGATTCTAAATGAGAATCACTCTGTACCTGACATTTATGTACCTTTGAATCAAGAATCTGCTAGTCCAAATGTTGAAATGAATCCAGATGTCACTCAGAATGTTGAGACACCAGATGACAACATTAGGAAATCTTCTGAAAATCTTGATGATCACCAGAACCCTACTGAGAAAGATGTTGAACCCCTGGTTATTGATGTTGATGAAGAATACTCTGACAATGAATTAATTACAAATATCAACCCTAGCATAGCTAGAAGGATGATGAACAGAAAAGGAAAGCAGGATGCTGCCAAAAGCCTCTCCAAAGAGAAGACTGCTGATGTTGTTCATAAGAAAACCAGGTCTGAGAACAAGACTGGAGTAGAAACTGTGAAGGCTGGATTGTCAGAAGGGAAGGTGAAAACTCGAGTACCTGCTGGTAGTCTCTCAAAACCTGTGAGACAACCAATAGCAATGAAAAGGAAAGAGCCTGAACCCTCTGAATCTGTGAGGAATCAGAATTTGAATTTGATGTTGAAGACATTCCTCTCAAAAGGAAACTCTTTTCAAGCAAAATTCCTAAAGTCCCTGAAGTCCCCACTGACAACATCTCCTTTCACCATCCTGAGAATGCAAACAGGTGGAAGTATGTATGTTTGAAAAGGATAGCCTTGGAAAGAGAACTGAACAACAGTGCCATGGAATGTAAGGAGATCATGGATCTAATCAAAACTGCTGGTCTAATAAATACTGTGGTAAAGTTTACCAACTGCTATGAAGTTCTTGTTAAAGAATTCATAGTGAATTTATCTGATGGGTGTGCTGATGGAAAGTCAGCTGATTTTAAGTGTGTATATGTGAGAGGAAGGAAGGTAAATTTCTCTCCCTCTGAAATAAACAAATTCCTAGGAAGACCTGATGATGCTTGCCCTGAGCTAGAGGTTACTGACAACCAAGTGTGCCAAACCATCACTGCAAATCAAGTCAAGATCTGGCCCTTAAAAGGGAAGCTGAATGCAAGCAAGTTGAGCATGAAATTTGCCATTCTGCACAAAATTGGTGCAGCTAACTGGGTTCCCACCAACCATAAATCAACCATCTCCACAGGCTTGGGAAGATTTATTTATGCTGTTGGAACCAGGGCAAACTTTGACTATGGAAAGTAGATCTTTGATCAAACATTAAAACATGCTGGAAGCTATGCTATTAAAGGTCCTATTGCCTTTCCCTCTCTCCTATGTGGTATAGTCCTTGCTCAATATCCTGACATTCTAGTTGAAAAAGATACTGTATGCAAGAGAGCCCCTGCTCTTGGGTTGCACTATAAGCTATTTCAGGGAACACATGTTCTTGACATTGTCATGACACCAGCTGAGACATCAACTGTGAAATCTCATTCCAAGAAAACTGATGTTATAGCTGTGCTGAAGGAAACCTGCAAAGAGCTTGATACAAGGAAAATGACTCTTGAGGACCTGATTGCTAGACTAGAACAGGAGGAGATTGAAGAAAAAAGAAGGGAAGAGGATGCTGCTGAAGACCAGCTTCATGCTGAAGATAGTGCCACCTCTGAAGATGACAGTGCTTGAAGATCATTGCAGTTGAAAAGTTTGCTGTTGGTACCTGATGCTGCAAATGACTTTTGATTTTTTTCCTGTGTTTTTATTATTCCTTTTGGATGACAGTATAACCTAAAAGTACAAGTATCTTTGGCCTATTTATGGCTAAAGAGGGGGAGAAGAATTTGTGATAATTTTGGTAGAATTAGACTTGGTGGATATTATTAATTCTGCTGCTTTTTAATCTCTGATTGTTTAGGGGTTTTAGCCAAAAATTTGCCAAAGGGGGAGTTTGTAAGTGTTTGGTTGTTGGCATGTTTTTTGGTAAAACCAATTGTGTGAATGTCATGACTGATGTCATAACATTCTGGGATACAAGGTTCATTCTGCAGAAAAAGAATGTCTTACAGGAGCTACTCAATATGAGTGTTTAACTGATCATTATGCAATGATCATATTTATTGCATTCTACCAATATCAGTAAACAAGATTCTTGTTGTCATAACCAATGTTAAGACATCCTGTACTGAACTAACATTAATGCAGATTTGTTAATTTTGAGATTTTTCAGGAATCTGGTTTATTCAGTCCAGATCAGATTCTCACGTGGACTTAGGGTAACTTTGCTTAACCCTAATATGGTTGTTAAAGTCCTATGACCAAGTCTTGAGGTTAACCCTAATTAACCCTAGCTATTTTCGTGGAAGCCCTAACTGAAGAATAACAGCCTATATATTCCTCATGAAGATTGTTGGTGAAAGACACTTTTGACAGAAGATCAATAAGGGACTGTATAGTTGTAACTACTGTAATCCAAGCAATTATCATTGTGATAAGTGACTTGGAGTATGATTTTATTGTAAGGGTTGTGTATCACTCAAAGCTTTGAAGCACGAGTGTTTGTGTCACTTGATTAAAGCTTTGAAGCAAAGTCAAGTTAGGGTTGTGTATCACTCAAAGCTTTGAAGCACGAGTGTTTGTGTTACTTGATTAAAATCTGTGAAGCAAAATCAAGTGTATGTTCTGAAGAGTGTCTTCATAATTTCATTAGTCAATTGTTTAGTATCACTGCTATGATTGAGGGGGAGTGAGTAGGAACTCAGGTTTAAGTTGAACTTAGATTGAATTTGCATTGGGTAGGTCTTAAGTGAAGGAGATAAACTGGTTGGTTTATTCCTGAATTAATATCTCTTATAGTGGATTTCCTCCCTGGCTTGGTAGCCCCCAGAGTAGGTGTTGTTACACACTGAACTGGGTAAACAATTGACTGTGTTCTTTACTGTTTTTAGATTTACTGTCTTGAAGAGTGTCAGATACGGTGTCATAACATTCACTGTGACATTAAGTATCTGCAGCCAGAATTTCATACACAAAACGCGTCGGGGTGATAGCTAGGAGTAGAGGTATTGGGCTTCCGAATAGGATCCCTTAAAGAAAGCAGATTGACCTCCAACAGGCGTTTCAGTATTAGAAATGATGGTATGTCAGTCTCAGAGAAATGTCTTCCAGACGTAGTTTTCTTACACCGATTACCCCGTTGATGGTGGCGGGGTTGTTGCTGGGCTTGTGACCCTGAAGCAAGTTGAGGAGCTTTTCCCTTGTCTTCTTGTCTCAAAGGAGGTTGAATAATGACTTGGTCTTCATCCCTAGTTGTTTGCCCCAATTGGTTGTCCCGAAGCAGTTTGTTGACGAGAACCCCGAGCTCTTCTTGTCTTTGGGCCAAGTCTTGAATGAGAGCCATCTGGCCCACCAGCTGTCCCATCATCTGGATCTTCATTGTTGCCAGCTCAATCTGTAGCTCTTCCAACTGATCATTCCTGACACTGCCTGAATTCCCTAGGACCATGCCCCTTGTGAGGAGAGCTTTCACTTCTTCTTGCCCCTGGGACAAGTTCAAGAACATTTCTTGAAGTTGAGCATTTTGATCCTGGATATCTTTGACAGTCCTTTCTAGAGCCATCTCTACTGAAATAAACAGTAGGAGAATAAGGAAACCTGAAAAGGATAACCTGTTATGATACAATGCATGATATGTGGATGCATGTTTTCGAGGATCTCTTGGGGTAAACACAAGAAAATGTTAGAGGTTGAACTTTGATTAACATCTTTGATTGGAGAACTTTGTATTGGTGGATGTCTTTCCACGAGAATCAAGCTCACCATGTCAAGTGGGTCATAGCCCCCGATTCAATTTGTTGTACTTGATCTTTGACGGCGTTTGTTTAGAGGAAAATGAAACCTCTTGCCCTTTGGTAGACGTCTGGTTCAACGTGACCCTGCATCAAAAGACCCTCGAGATCCTTGAAATGGTTATTGAAAATGCTATGGTATGATGTTATGATGTTATGTACATGTATGCAAAAGTAAGCAAGTGTATATACAGGTAATCATATTCACACAAAGCAGACAAGTCCTTAGGTTTAGGCTTGCATGGGGTTTTTAGGTAAGTACCCTCTAGAAGTTAGTTGGCTCAATCTGTCCTAAAATAGAAACCGGGTTCTAAGGAGCTCGATATCACTGGATTATTTTCTGTGTTCATTGTTTTGGTTTAGCCACTTAACTGGCGACCAAAATATTCCAAGAAACAATCCTCAATGAGTGTAGTATCAAGTATCTACCAACTTCGGTCTGCACCAAAGCCGGTCATCTCACTACCCCTGAAAAGGCCAAGATGGTCAAGTAAGGTTCTAAAGTTAATTGATGCTTCACGACACCTTGCGGCAGCCCCGTACTCTCCTTGATTCAACTCAAGGGTTACCGGTACCAACCAAAGTGCCACATCAATGTAGCTACTGTTTCAACCATGTCGGTATACCCCGCACAGTTCCCTCACAGTTTATTGCTACTTACCTAAAAATGTGTCCCCAAATCCGGGTGTAGGATTTAAAACAAACCCAAACAAGGAAAAAAGTAAAGCAATCAAATCAATCAAGGTAAGCATGTAAAGGTGATCTAAAACCCTAAGGTAACCCCACTTTTAGAAAGATCCCCAGCAGAGTCTCCATTTCTGTGATACGGTGGGAGAACTGACTTGGGATTTGCGTTTGTGTTCGCAAATGTTTCGGTTTAGCAAGAGTCGCCACTGAATTTTTATTTTATCCTAAGGAAAGGTCAAAAAGCACAGGAAAGACCTTTGAGATGTTTTCGTGGGTTCGGGGGGTAGATTATGAAAAGGGAAGGTTCTAGCACCCTTTTCATCCATGGTTATCCATGGGCTCTTAGTTACTTGTTTTAGATCACTTGCCTTTGCTTTTCACTTGTTTGAAATGGTGCTTTGTGTGTGTGGTTTTGAAAATGTTTTGAAAAAGATGCCTTGTCTAGGCAACCTTTGTAATGATTCTTGTTTGAATATATACAAAGGTGTGTGTCTTTTTGAAAAGATAATTCAATGTTTTGAAATTTGTTTTGAAGTTGTGTTGTGGAGTGTGTTTTGAAGAATGGAAAGGATGTTTTACAAGATTTTTAATCAAGTAACTAAGAGTTGTCTACCCTATTTTACTCAAAGATCTTTCTTATGTTTTAACCCTTTTTAACAGTGTTGTTTCACCATTGTGTTTGATGAACAACCTTGTGTTTGGATGTTAAACGGGACAGGCGCGGGTCATCGTATACAATCATTGAAGGCAACTTGTGAGACGCTCTAGAAATTTTGTAAGGGACGAGATCATTTTATCGAAGGTAACATCGAGGGTCATCGAGGGACTAACGATCTTTGTTTATCGAAGGGACATTTTCTAGAGTGTCTCATACTCGAGGGACATGATTGCATTTTTCGAGGCAACAAGCGAGGTTACCCTAGAGGTGAAAGTGTGAATTGTGTATTGATTTTCATGCATTTGTCTTTGTATTAGGTCAACTAACGATCGATTTTAGATTTTCGCATATAAACCCTAATCTCTAATCATGGCATATTTAACAAAGCATAAAGTGCGAGAATTAAATTCTAAGATATTACAAAAGAGTATCCGGGGGTGGGGGTACAAATTATTTACAAATAGGGATGAGTCTCATCAGAATAATGTCCCAAATATTATGGGTTACAACCAAATTGAATCGACGCAATTCAAGTATATAAAAATGTGACAAAGTGTAAGATAATGGAAATCAAAGAAGTATGAGATGCGTGTACTTATTTACAAATGAAAAAAATAAAATATTAACCTAATGAAAATTAAGTATTTATTATTATTTTCTTATATTTTTACTAATGTTTTTAGAAATTATATAAAAAAGATTAATTAAACAAAGAGTTTTAAAACAAAAAAAATTTATAAAAAAATCTATTAATTACATACCTTTAAATGCAATAAATATTAAAAGCTATTAAGAATATTTTATACAAAAATTTAATATATCATTTTTATTTAACAAAAAGAATTAGGTTATGGGAAATGAAAATATGGTGATAAAAATAAAAATGGTTTTAAAACAATTAAAAGAGAAAAGACAAATGGGCTTTTGAGTTTGTAAGCTTTGGCCCAAATAAAAGAAGCAACATTAGACTAAAGAGGGGGTGCAGCGCTGAAAGCAACTTGGGCTTTAGGTGTTTAGGAAGGCAGGTTTTGCAAGTTGATAACTTGCAGTTGTTTTTGGTCACAGGTTTGGAGGCTTATGCGGTTTTAGTAGTTTAGGGAGGTTGCTGAGTTTGGCTTGCACCTTGGATGCAGGTTCAGGTTTGCTTGCTAAAGGTTTTAGCAGGTTACAGGTTTTGTTGGGTTTTGGAAGCAGACTTGCTTCTGTAGGTTTGTGCTTGAACAAGTTTGAAGGCTTGTTTGGTCAGGCGGGCTACTGAGTTTTGCTTATGTTTACCATCCGTTTGATAACTCTCTCCCTGAACTGTTAAAAACTGTCCTATTTATTTTCTTTCTCATTGCTTTTTGTACAGCCTGCCAAACTGCAAAGCCTACTTCACTCTCTCTTTCTCTCTCCATAAAAAGCATTTTTAACTGCTTAATGTACTTTTTTCTGAAAAGATTTGTTGGCCAAAAAATGAGAAGAGTTTTTGACAAGCTTGCTTGCTTGTATCTTGGTTTATCTCTGCATTTTCCATATTGACAGTTTTTTTGACAGCTTGTGTACTTGGTTGACAATTTTTGTACTTGGTTTGGACAACTTTGTGTACTTAGTTTGCTTTTATGCAGCTTGGTTTGCTTTTGGTTGACTAATGCAATTTGTTCTTCAAGTTTGACATTGTGCAGCCTTGTGCCTTCTTTGTGTGCAGCCTTGTGCCTTGTATCTTTGCATTTAATTGATTGTACGCTTGCAAAAATATTTTACTTTCCTCTTTGTGAACCAAGAAGAATAATCTTCTTGCGATTTGCAAAGAGGACGAGTAAAACATGATGAAACCAAAACAATCTGATTCCGACCAACAATCTTTAATGATGACTTTATATTTATCTGCCTGAAAATGCTTTTCAGTTCATCTGCACTGATTTCTTTTTCTTCTGTCCTTTGCAGGTAAATACCAGTTGGGTAATGGAAGAAGCAGTAGAAGATAGAAGACTTCAAGAGACTTAGACTTTAGATTTATTTTCTTTTCATTTATTGTAATAAATATTATTGTAAACACTGTAAATAAATTTACAATATTCGAATAACATTTGTAACAATATTTGAAATAAATAAATAAAAATCTTTGTCGAATAAGAATTCTTTACTGTCAAATATTTTCTTCTTTCCTTTGCACTGTCTATTTAATTATTTAAATATCTTAAAATTAAAACAACTGGAAATGCATCCCAATAATTTTAACTCAGATAAAATAAATAATCAACAAACTTTGCGGTCTCGCAACCTTGCATTAACCACAATACGCCCGGCATTCCAATTAATCATATGCTTTGTACAGTTAAACAAACAAACATCCATACACCTTTCACTTCACTGATCAAACCAATGCTTCAAAGTTTCAATCAAAAGCCTCAGCTCCTAGCCCAGATGTTTTGGTTTCGAGAAACAAACAACAATCTTGAACAAGCGTAAAAACAATGTAACAGTCAATTGAAATACTGTGGATTCAATTTCTTCTGAGAAATGCGTGCGTAAACCCTAATCCTGGATTGTTGTCAAAGAAACGTCTGCTTGATCAATTCCTGAGCCAACCTCAACAAAAGTCAGTGGAAACCCTAATTATGGATTGATTGACAAAGAAAAGTCTGTTTGATCAATTCTTGGGTCAATTTCAGCAGAAATCAGTGGAAACCCTAATTTTGGATTTCTTGTGAAAAAGGGAAGGCAAATTTTGGGGTACAACAATCACCATAATGCAAGCTGATTCTGGAAGAACTTCTAACACAAGAGTTTTAGATCTCAATGAGACCCAAAACATTTCAGAACAGAACTTCTTCTAGAAGTGTTGGGATTTCAAGTTGTACGTCTTCAAAGACCCGTCTCTGAAGCTTAGGCACTTAGTAAATTTTGAGCATTTTTCAAGTCAGAAGTTGCCTACAACTTCTGGGCCAGTATTCACAAAGGTTCAATCAGAAGTTGCAAGAGTAATTCAAAAAGGGCTTACAAAGCATGTCATAAGATTTCTGGAAACTCTGAAAACTTGCTCAGAACATGCTTGAGCGAAAAGATTAAAGGATCAGAAGTTAGATATTGGTTCTAAGTTGCGTTGATGCTGAACTTCTGACCCAGATTTAAGCTATGATGCATAATCTCACATTGCAAGATTTCTGGTTTGATAAATCTCATCATCATTTAATGCTCACAATCACTTTTGAGTTTTTATCCAAAGGATTTCCCCACGTATGACATAGAAGTACATTGTTGTCCTTGAAAAAGCAAACTCTTGTACAAAAGTATGCTGGGCCCATGCTTTTCTTTTGCCTCTGAGGGTACTTTCCCTTAATTCATGCTTACAAATCCAGTTTAGGCACGGCTAAAAGCTGCTAACCACCATACTTTTTTTATCTTGCTTCAAGAACAAGCCAACACGCTAGCATGATGTTGGTACTTTTGACTTCTCCAAGCTACAAAATTCTTGCCTATAAATTGAACTGCATTTGCAACTGTGAAGGGGCCGGTGAAAAAATTGAAAAAAGAAAAAGCCTTGAAACCTTGCTAAAATTTCCAGGAATCCGAAACTACAAACACAAATACAAAACCTGCTAGTTTTTATTTCTTGCATTCAAATTCCAATTTCCCTTAAGTGTTTCTTGACCAAATCATCCATACACCATTCATAACCCAAGTTAAAGGTTATTCTCGTCTACTGAGCATGTGAGGAACCTAATCAGAACATTGCAAGCAGTCAGAACCAGGCTCCAGTTCACAGGACCTTTTCCAGCTGCAAGGTAAGCTTCTGTTGACTCTCATCATATTACTTAGGCATCGTTAGATTTGCATATTCAAAATACAATGTAGACATCCTGGCTTTGATTATGTACATATTCACAGATTGCATGTATTTTTACCTAAGTAGAGAGAATTTCAGTTCAAAACTTCTTGAAGAAATTAGGATTCAGAATTAGGATTAGCAAAATTCATACTTGCTTCTGATGTACAGTTCTGATACCTTATATTTTTGAAACCATGATGAAACCTGCCATAAACTGCTATGTGTGCATTTTCTATTTTATTGAGAATGACAAAGCTACAGATGCTCTAACTGACGTGGAGAAAGAGGTGAAGCTCATCATCAGAACTTACTTTATGTTATATGTTCATGCTTTTGCTGCTGGTACCAGATGTACAACCACCCCAGTGGTAGAAAAAATGCACATAAGACATTAGTGCTAAGGGTCCTAGGTTCTAGCCCCAGAAGCATCTTTTTAGGTTTATTTATTGACATGTTTTACTCATTTGTTTTTCAGACGATAATCCTAAATCAGAACTTCTAGATATCTTCACCTAACAGAATAATCACTTCATTCTCTCAAATAATCAGAACTCCTGACTTACCAAAGATATATGAACTTCAAGGTTCCCAGCTACGCTATAGCTTCTGAACCCCTCAACTTCAGAACTTGGTGTACCCAAGCCCCGAACTTCTGACCCTTCATTTTTCTACTAACATTTTCTCTCTTGCAGCGTATCAGAGTCAGAACTTCTGTTCCTCTTCATTTCAGCAATGTGCTGATTCTGACTCCTTTTTCTCTTATTTATCTTATTTTAGCTTTTAATAACTAAAAACACAACAAAAAAAACATTTTTATATTTACATACTTTATTTTATCTCTTTTTAAACCAAAAGATCAAAAATATTTTCTTAAGCCAATTTATTTCTTTTCTTAACAAAAACAAAACAAGTCCATTTCAATTCTTGTACATTATTTCAATATGGTTGTAAATGATAATTAGGACTTTAATTTCTTGCAATCCCCATTTGTAAATTTATACACCCCATCCCCTTAATGATGTAATAGTGTAGGACTTTACTTTTCCGCACTTTTATTACTTTCATATATTGTTAGTAATTAGGTGTGTATGTCAAGATAAAAACAACAAATAGACAACCCAGAAAATCAAAGACTAAATGCATATAATCAAACACACTATTCACACATGCACCCTTAGGGTAAGTCCACTTTGTTGCCTTACAAAAATGGCCATATTATGCATGTGAGGTATCTTAGCAAAAACAAACAAAATATAAGATCATAGTCCCTCGACGACGCTATCAAAGTTGCCTTTAAAAAATGATCTCAGTCCCTTAAATAAAATGCCAAGATATCTTACAACATTGCTAATCATGGCTATACGATGACCCTTGCCCATCCCTTTTACATCCAAAGACAGGGTTACTTACCAAAATCAATGGTAAGATAACAATGTCAAAGGAAAGAGGAAATAAACATGAAATACTTTTGAGTGGGTAGATTGTTCCTAGTTGCTTGCTCAATTTCAAAATCAAAAACATCCTTGCTATTTTCAAAACAAACACTAACACTTTCAAAACACCTTTCAAACTTGAAAATATTTTCAAAAGATCAACACTTTGTATACATTCTTACGAACGAGAATCATTACAAAGTTTGCCTAAACGATGATGCCTTTCAAAATACTTTAAAAAACTAAACAAAGTACATTTTAAAACAAAAGCAAGTGATCTAGCAAGTAACTAAGAGCCCATGGAAAACCATGGATGAAAAGGGTGCTAATACCATCCCTTTTCATAATCTACTCTCTGAACTCAAGAAACAATCTCAAAGGTCTTTCCTGTGCTTTTTCACCTTTCCTTTTGGATAAAAGAAAATTCGGTGGCAACTCTTACTAAACCACAACATTTACAATAAAACGCAAAACAACCAAGTCAGTTCTCCCACTGTATCACAGAACTGGCGACTCTGCCGGGGAATTTATAAAAGTGGGGTTACCTTAGGTCTAGATCACATTTATTGGCTTTATTTGTTTGACTTGCATTCTTTACATTATGGTTCCTTGTTTGGGTTTGTTTTAATCCTACACTCGGATTTGGGGCACCTTTCTTAGGTAAGTAGCAATAAACTGTGAGGGAGTTATGCGTGGTATACCATCACGGTTGAAGCAGTAGCTACATCGATCTGATACTTTGGTGTGTACCAGTAGCCATTAAGTAATCAAGGAGAATACGGGGCTGCTGTGTGGTATCATAAAACATCAAATGACTTTAGCACCTTAATTAACCAACTTGGCTTTTAGGACGTAGTGAGATAGCTGTCTTTGGTGTAAACCTAAAGTCGGTTGATACTCGATACTAAACTCATTGAGGTTTGACCCTTGAATTTTGTTTGGTGGCAAGTCAATTGTCTATCGGAACTAGAATTGGGGGAAAGACCGGTGATATTGAGATCCCTTAGAACCCGATTACTATTAACTAGGACAAGTTGAACCAATCCAACTTCAAGAGGGTACTTACCTACAAACTCCATGCAAGCCTAAACCTAAGGATTTGTCGGCTTTGTGTTAATATGAACTTGCTTACTTGTACATAACATCATGAAATTATACCATAGCATTTTCAATAACATTGAACCATTGCATTTCAAGTACCTCGAGGGTCTTCGATATAGGGTCACGTTGAACCAGACGTCTATCAAGGGGCAAGATGATTTATTTTCCTCTAACCAAACACCGTCAAAAATCAAGTACAACAACTTGAGTCAAAGGCTATGACCCCACTCGACATGGTGAGCTTAATTCTCGTGGGAGGACATCCACCGATACAAAGTTCTCCAATCAAAGTTGTAATTGACTACTAATATTTACCCCGCGAGATCCTTGAAAACATTTGCATGTCATATACGTCATTGCGTAACAGGTAGTCTCCATTACAGGTCTCTCATGTTCTCGTTGTTTATTTCAGCAATGGCTCTCCAACAAGACAACAGAGATCTTCAAACTCAAGAGGCTCAGTTCAGGGAAATGTTCCTTAACCTATCCAAGGGGCAAGAAGAATTGAAAGCACTCCTCGCTGGGAATCTGACCAAGAAACATCCCGATAACAACAAGGATGACCAGGTTGAACAACTGCAGGTTGAGATGGAAGCAATGAGAATCCAAATGCTGGGGCAGATAGCTTTTATCCAAAGCCTAGCATGGAGACAAGAAGAGTTGAGGATCATTGTCAACGAGTTCCATCAAGATGGATGCAACTGTATAAAAAATAGTCGAGGTTGGGGACCAAGTCATTGATCAACCTCCGAGAAGACAAGAGGTTAGACCTTTCCAAATTGCTACTACCTCACGGGTCCAACAACAACAGGTAAATCAACATAAGCGGAATACACCTGAAAGACGCTTTACCGAAATTAACATGTCATTGGCTCAAGCATTGTAACACATGTTGGGGACCAAGCTGGTTATGTTAAAAGACCCCCCTCAGAATCCCAACACAGTCTCCCCAAGGTACAATCCAAATGCAAGATGTGCGTACCACTCCAACAGTCCTGGACATGACACCAATAGATGTTGGACACTGAGAAATAAAATTCAAGACCTGATTGATGAAGGAACGCTAGAATTTGCACTAGATGGTAAACTCTAATTGTTTTGCCGTCCCTCAAAGGCTCACCACCTAAATCGACATGTTCAGACAAATAGGTTGCTTTTCGTTTGAAATTTCAATTGTAATCTCTTTTGTTGTTTAAACAATTATCTATTAATGTCAAACTTTGTTTCATTAACGCATTGCATATGTTTGTCTTGAATTCATCCTTTCGTTTTCACTATATTTAAACTATGTTTTTTACTCTCTTGCTAAAAGTTGCAAGCCTTTAGAGGGAGGATGACAAGAACAATGCCATAATCATATACAATATGCTTTTGGACAGACCTTGCTAATGATGTACAGGCGTTTCTTTCAAATCCTAAACATTGGAGTTATAAAGAGGATAATCCCTAGTCAACCCCTTTGAGCCAAAGAAGAAGGAGTTTTCTTTTTCACACAAATTGAAACCTTTAATCCAAACCTGGGGTAGGGTAGTTTCTCAGTTAATTTAAATGCGCATTTAGCCACAAACTCTCATATCGTAAATCCAACGAATGACATCAAAACATTCCTCTGGAATCAAAAGACGGTGATGGTTCCCTATCACATAGGCAATAATTATCTCTCAAAAAAGAAAATCCCACTTAGTCAAAACCTACAAAGGAGACCTAAGAAAAACTGGGGCATCCCGCTGACCGTAATCTCAAAACAAGAACAGTCAGGCAAAAATTAGGGATAACAAATCAAAAGAAAGAGGTCACTACAAATCCTCAACAACATGAAAAAAATGTTGCAAAAATGACTGTCTTCCGACAAACTTAACTTGTCTGAACCATCACCAAAACGTCATTCCAGACTCAATTGGAGTTCAAACGCATAATTAACCGAGTTTAAGACCGAAGAACATCACGAAGAGCGGGTGGGTACAAATACACTTTGAGCCTTTATCCTTTGTTTCTTAAATCGTGAACCAAGCCACGTTACAACCCTTCAAAAGTCCTAATTGAAGCTTGGGTTAGTTTGAAAGCATACTGTCACAAAAGGTATCTTGACTCCTGTAAGGATTTACTCTAAATCTTGAGTTGATTTTTTCTTACAAAATTTCTTTACTTGCTAAAATGCATTTTCAAAATTTCAAGACAAACATAAAACATTGCATTACTTGAATATCACTATTTGCATATGGTTATGACAGCGAAGAAATTCACACAACGAATATCCAGTGAACGAAAGCTCTCTCAGTGAACAATATCACTTCAATTGGAAAGACACTTCCAATGAAAAATCTCTCATGATCACGGGGCACGACATGACCTTTGTCCAACACATTTGGGGCAGTCAAGTCGAGATTCAAAGAATCTCTCAAAGAATTGTTGAATAACCAAAGGCAAATCTCCATATGTATCACTCAATGGGCAATGTTATGTTGATCATGGGTTTGAACAAATGAAGACTTTAGGTACCATCAAATTGTTTGTCTGTGCCAATAGTATCAGATGGTGTCAGTATCAGATGGTGTCAGTATCATGTCTTCAGATCCTCCCATGACAGTTCTTAGAAAATTATGAGACTTGACCAAAGATCTTGGGTACCACCAATTTGTTCGTCTGTGCCAGTAGTATCAGATGGTGTCAGTATCAAATCTTCAGATCCTTCCATGACAGTTCGTAGAAAATTAGGAGACTTGACCAAAGATCTTGGGTACCACCAATTTGTTCGTCCGTGCAAGTAGTATCAGATGATGTCGGTATCATGTCTTCAAATCCTCCCATGACAGTTCTTAGAAAATTTTGAGACTTGACCAAAGATCTTGGGTACCACCAATTTGCTCGTCTGTGCCAGTAGTATCAGATGGTGTCAGTATCAGGTCTTCATTTTCTTCCACAACAGTCTTAGAAAACATCTCTAGGAATTTTAGGGCTACCGGAAATGTGATCAAAATCTAAAGCGTCGAGGTGCACAAGATTAAATTTGGGGAAAAATAGGGTCCCACATAAAGGGTCATGTGCGACCAAGCAAACATTTCCTGGCATTACTACAACACTTGCTACTAGGGGCAATGATAAATCTCTCCAAGATCCTTCTCATAGGATGACTCCCAGCCAGAGTTTCAATCTCTGAAAACTTCTCACCAGCTGAGTCGACCTCAAGAACCCTCGAGGATTATCCCCAGTGAAGAAGACACCTCTCCAACGGACCGACCACATGGTTTATTTCCCTAACAAACTATAAATTCTCCAGTTTGAGTTTGCCTCTCCGACTACTGCAAATCAAAGGACCACAACTCCTCTTCCCCAGTAGACTACTCTACAACAAGTTACTGTAAAGCCTGGAGCCGACCAGATATCAGTTTAACTTTGACTCCCCAGTAAAGCAACGAACAACTGAGACTCCTGAACTCTTTTTCCCCAAGTAAGAATCACCACTCTCCATAAAGTTTTCAATATTCCCCAGCGGAGCTCTCCTTAAACAACAAAATAGGAATCCTTGGTGGAAATTATTCTAAGCAAAATTTGAAGATTCACCTACTCTTCAAAAGCAGTCCGGGATTTAATGACTTCCCAGCATTTGTCAAGGATTTTTTCCCCAGATGAGAAATACCTTCATTAACATCTCACATTTCATACATCATATTACATACATGACAAGTGCACACGACACAACCTCATTTATTTTGAGAACATCATTGCACCATGCATTTCATGCATCATGACATTGCATACAACTAACGTTTTACCTTTTTCAGGAAAAGGTTAATCAATAGATGGTTGTTATCAATAATCTTCAAAAGGTCAGAAATTAATACCTGAAACAAGCCAGGACAATTATCTACACGACCAGCTGAAGTAATCCTACACGGGCTCCTTTTCATACACTCTTTCAGATACAGTTCAGATACGCTCCAGATACGGATTCCATCCTGATACTCATTCATTTTCAGCTTCTAGATATAGTTCAAATACGCGCCAGATACGGACGCTATTCTGATACTCATTCAGATTCAACTTTCAGATACAGTTCAGATACGCTCCAGATACGGATGCCATTCTGATACTTATTTTAATTCATCTTTCAAATACAATTCAGATACGCTCCAGATACGAATGCCATCCTGATACTCATTTATATTCAGTTTCTAGATACAGTTTAGATATACTCCAGATACGGACGCCATTCTGATACTCATTCAGATTCAGCTTTCAGATACAGTTCAAATACGCTCCAAATACGGATGCCATCCTAATACTCATTCAGTTTCAGCTTCTAGATACATTTCAGATACGCTCCAGATACAGACGACATTCTGATACTCATTCAAATTCAGCTTTCAGATACAGTTCAGATACACTCCAGATACGGATGCCATCCTGATACTCATTCAGATTCAGCTTCTAGATACAGTTCAGATACGCTCCAGATATGGACGCCATCCTGATACTCATTCAGATTCATATTTTAGATACAATTCAGATACACTCCAGATACGAATGCCATTCTAATACTCATTCAGATTCAACTTTCAGATACAGTTCAGATACGCTCCAGATACGGATTCCATCTTGATACTCATTCAGATTCAGCTTCTAGATACAGTTTAGATATGCTCCAGATACAGACACCATTCTGATACTCATTCGGATTTAGCTTTCAGATAAATTTTAGATACGCTCCAGATACGGATGCCATCCTGATACTCATTCATTTTCAGCTTCTAGATACAGTTCAGATACGCTCTAGATACATATGCCATTCTGATACTCATTCAAATTCAACTTCTAGATACAGTTCATATACGCTCCAGATACGGATGCCATCCTGATACTCATTCAGATTCAACTTTCAGATACAGTTCAGATACTATCCAGATTCGGATGTCATTCTGTCACTCATTCAAATACATTCCAGATACGATCCAGATTCGGATGTAATTCTGTCACTCATTCAAATATAGTCCAGATACGATCCAAATTCAGATGTCATTCTATCACTCATTCAAATACAGTCCAGATACGACCCAGATTCGGATGTCATTCTGTCACTCAAATACAGTCTAGATACAATCACCTTCGGATGACATCTTTAAGCCAATCTCCAACAACTATCCATCATTTCTCCAAATGGCATCTTTTAGCCTATTCCCTATACAATCAACCACCACATCATCGAGTGCAAATTTCTGGGCACTCTAGTGTTCAATCATCTTCCAGCTTTAAGTTACGATTGACAGATTCACCAATCTAACTCTTCAAAAGTAAGAAGATTGAACAGGGGCAGCTGTTGTACCCCAAAATTTTCCGTCTCATTTCTCAAAGGATCACTCTGGACCCTCAGGTTTTATTCTATCCAATTCCAAGCCTTGAATTACAAATTTTTCAAGAAAGTCATTCACAAGGGCAAAATGGTCATTTGCATACTGAAAAGTCAAACTTTGACTTTTGGATCAAAATTAAGTTTCAAGGATCATATTTAATCAAGACATGTTGAAATATGAAGTTTGTTTCATCAAGAAATTCAAAAGTCAAAATTACTTTGGAAAAGTCAAAATTCTAAATACTTAGAATTTTTCTAAGTGTTTAAGAAATATGACAAGCTCAAAACTTCTGGCCAGACTATCACTATAATGCAAGCTGATTCTGGAAGAACTTCTAACACAAGAATTTTAGATCTCAATGAGACCCAAAACATTGCAGAACAGAACTTGTTCTAGAAGTGTTGGGATTTCAATTTGTACGTCTTCAAAGACACGTCTCTGAAGCTTAGGCACTTAGTAAATTCTGAGCATTTTTCAAGTCAGAAGTTGTCTACAACTTCTGGTCCAGTTTTCACAAAGGTTGAATCAGAAGTTGCAAGAGTAATTCAAAAAGGGCTTACAAAGCATGTCATAAGCTTTCTGGAAAGTCTAAGAACTTGCTCAGAACATGCTTGAGCGAAAAGATTAAAGGATCAGAAGTTAGATATTGGTTCTAAGTTGCACTGATGTTGAACTTCTGACCCAGATTTAAGCTATGATGCATAATCTCACATTGCATGATTTCTAGTTTGATAAATCTCATCATCATTTAATGCTCACAATCACTTTTGAGTTTTTATCCAAAGGATTTCCCCACGTGTGACATAGAAGTACATTGTTGTCCTTGAAAAATCAAACTCTTGTACAAAAGTATGATGGGCTCATGCTTTGCTTTTGCCTCTGAGGGTACTTTCCCTTAATTCATACTTACAAATCCAGTTTAGGCACGGTTAGAAGCTGCTAACCACCATACTTTTGTATCTTGCTTCAAGAACAAGCCAACATGCTAGCATGATGTTGGTACTTTTGACTTCTCCAAGCTACAAAGTTCTTGCCTATAAATTGAACTGCATTTGCAACTGTGAGGGGGCCGGTGAAAAAATTGAAAAAAGAAAACGCCTTGAAACCTTGCTAAATTTCCAGGAATCCGAAACTATAAACACAAATACAAAACCTGCCAGTTTTTGTTTCTTGCATTCAAACTCCAATTTCCCTAAAGTGTTTCTTGACCAAATCATCCATACACCATTCATAACCCAAGTTAAAGGTTATTCTCGTCTACTGAGCACGTGAGGAACATGACAAGAACATTACAAGCAGTTAGAACCAGGCTCCAGTTCACATGACCTTTTCTAGCTGCAAGGTAAGCTTCTGCTGACTCTCATCATATTACTTAGGCATTGTTAGATTTGCATGTTCAAAATACAATGTAGATATCCCGACTTTAATTATGTACATATTCACAGATTGCATATGTTTTTACCTAAGTAGAGAGAATTTCAGTTCAGAACTTCTTGTGGAAATTAGGATTCAGAATTAGGATTAGCAAAATTCATACTTGCTTCTGATGTACAGTTCTGATACCTTATATTTTTGAAACCATGATGAAACCTGCCATAAACTGCTATGTGTACATTTTCTGTTTTATTGAGAAATGACTAATCTGCATATGCTCTAACTGGCGTGGAGAAAGAGGTGAAGCTCATCATCAGAACTTACTTTATGTTATATGTTCATGCTTTTGCTGTTGATACCATATGTACAACCACTCCAGTGGTAGAAAGCATGCACATAAGACATTAGTGCTAAGGGTCATGGGTTCTAGCCGCAGAAGCATCTTTTTAGGTTTATTTATTGACATTTTTTACTCATTTGTTTGTCAGACGATACTCCTAAATCAGAACTTCTAGATATCCTCACCTAACAGCATAATCACTTCATTCTCTCAAATAATCAGAACTTCTGACTTACCAGAGATATATGAACTTCTTGGTTCCCAGCTACGCTATAGCTTCTGAACCCCTCAACTTCAGAACTTGGTGTACCCAAGCCCATAACTTCTGACCCTCCATTTTTCTACTAACATTTTCTCTCTTGCAACGTATCAGAGTCAAAACTTCTGTTCCTCTTCATTTCAGCAATGTGCTGATTCTGACTCCTTTTTCTCTTATTTATCTTATTTTAGCTTTTAATAACTAAAAACACCAAAAAAAACATTTTTATATTTACATACTTTATTTTATCTCTTTTTAAACCAAAAGATCAAAAATATTTTCTTAAGCCAATTTATTTCTTTTCTTAACAAAAATAAAACAAGTCCATTTCAATTCTTGTACATTATTTATATATGGTTGTAATAGATAATTAGGAATTTAATTTCTTGCAATCCCCATTTGTAAATTTGTACACCCCATTCCCTTAATGATGTAATAGTGTAGGACTTTACTTTTCCGCACTTTTATTACTTTTATATATTGTTAGTATTAGGTGTGTATGGCAAGATCAAACAACAAATAGACAACCCAGAAAATCAAAGACTAAATGCATGCAATCAAACACAGTATTCACACATGCACCCATAGGGTAAATCCACTTTGTTGCCTTACAGAAATGGCCATATTATACATGTGAGGTATCTTAGCAAAAACAAACAAAATATAAGATCATAGTCCCTCAATGACGCTATCAAAGTTGCCTTTTGTAGCGGTAGAAATGTTCAAGACTAAGCCATTAGATTGACTAGACTTTGTACAAATAAAAATAAAAATCGCCACCACGCTTTATTGTTTCCAAAGGAATGGGAAAAGAGCGAATAACCCAAAAAAAGGGGGAAAGATTCAAGGTAAGGGGGTTGGTTATGCAAAGGGAAGGTATTAGCATCCTAAACATCTACGGTACTCTGCAGGAACCTCTTTAAAAAATCTGTATATTTTGGCTATAAAAATGTGTTATATATAAAATGGATGGTGAAGGTGAGAAAAGAAATATTTTTATGATTTTTGCACCCACCGCGGTTGCGAACCTTTAGTGCCTACGTACCACCTTTCGTGCAATAGGGGATCAGGGTACACGTAATTCCTCTTTTAAAAAATTCGAAAAACGAGTGTGTTGGTTAATTTTAGGAGATAAGACATCATTGTCATTGTTCGTGTGAAAAACATACTTACTACCCACAATCATGAGAAAGGAGAATTTGCATCATCTCAAAGTGGAGGATATGGCTTGGATTTTTAAAATCAACAATGCCTCACTCAACACCCAAGTGGAAAATATCTCTATTTACTACATATTGCAGAAGTATAGTTGTTTGCATCACTACGAGGATTGACAATAGTCTAATCTTTTAAGAAAAGTTTTAAAATAAAAAGGCCAAAGTGGAAAAAATGGTTTGAAATGAGATTGATTGACTTTTAGTCTTCTCACAAAAATGTCAAGGTATTATTAAATTGATTGAAATTTATTTATGAAAATATTTTGAAAATGCATGGACCTAAGTCCAAGTTTATTATGAAAGTGTTTCAAGTTTAGAAATAAGAAGAGTTTTTAAAAGGAGGGAGAATATTTTTGAAATTAAAGAAGATGGGAGGAGATGAAGAGACTATCCTAAAGCATATGGTAAAAGCTAGGGATAAGAACCATCTAACCAACAAGAAGCCAATACTTGACATCATGAGTCAATATAGAATTCCCATTCTTCGGATTGAAACCATGCAATCAAAGATACTGGACCTCTTGAGAGAACCAAATTTCAAGTGTTTTAAGTCTTCGCAAAAAATTAGGCAGAGTAACGATTGTATACGGGTGAATTCTAGATTACAAACAAAGTATGTAATCATAATAACCTGCACACAAAACAAACAAGCAACCCAATGTCTTGAGGTAAACCTCAAGAACTCCAGACAAAATAATCAAGTAAGATCACAAGGTCTCCAAGATAGGCCAAGGTTTTTAATCCTAAGTCCAAGAAGTCCAATACTCCATAATGCCAAGGATAGTAACCAAATAGTCCAAGTATCATTAAAGATTTTTATGGTTCATGTTGATTATTAGGTGTCTTTAAAAGGAAAAGAAAAGCTCAAGTGAGCAAAATAAAAATGACATAAAAGTAAATGCTCAGGTGAGCAAAATAAAAAATGGCATGAAATGTAAATGCTTAAATTAAATGATACATAAAACATAAAAAATAAAAGCATAAAGTAAAGTCAATTGTTAGAAATTAGTGGTTAGTTGGATGACCATCTTGAAACTTGCATTTGGAACTCATTAGAGGATTGGTAGAACCAAAGCTTCCACAAAAAGTTTCATTTTCTTTTTTTCAAGTATATCATCCATTTTGGAATCCTAAAAAAAAACATTTAATGATCAACGATGTTTAAGTGATCCGCGTTGACCAAAGGTGTTGTAGATCCATTAGAGGATTGGTAGAACCAAAGCCTCCACATAATGAATCTCAAGGTTATTGGATCAAAGAGATCAAATTAACATACTTGGGCTTACAATCATAAGTTTGGGCCATGAATGATCATTTATTCAAATCGGGACAAAATTTAGTGCTATGTTAAGCAATCGTAAGTGGACTTATGTAGAAGTCGCACCTATTTTGAGGCCGATCAATAGCAATCTATGTACTTCATGTTTGGATAAATGATATAGAGATCACCATCCCTTAACATGTAGCACAATTAAAAAAAGAAAGGGATAAGATGAAGAGGGAGGGGAATGATAAGCTAATTTGGATCACCATCTCAAAATTCTTTCATCTTTAAATTCAACCACTCCTCTAGATGGATTAAAGCACTAAACATATCATTAATCCAAAGCACCAAAAATGAATTAAATAATTCACTCTTAGGTAGATTTGAATTGATTAACATTTATCCAACTTCATCTACATCACAAAGTCCATTGAGTTTAAAGACAAATTGGACATTTAAAATTGCAATCCAAATTATCCATCAAAGAGAGTGAGTAGAAAAAATATTTGAGTCGAAACAGCCCCAAAATAAGGCAGAAAAAGTATTTTCGACATTGTTACAATCAATTGTGCTTCGACAGCTACCAATTGCATCAGTGCAATCTTTTTCAAATCAACTTTCTGTGACAAACAATTGCAATGTTACAACAATTGATTGCAACCGGTTAAAAAATCAGTCGAAAACAGCATCTCAAGGATCAAATTCTTGTTCTAACTTTTCATCAAACACCTTATGATCATGGATCCAATTGAGCATGAAATTCCATCAAATAATGAGAAAATAGCACTAATGGAATCATAAAACAGTGCTCAATGAATTAAAACCATAAATCCACAAGAGATCACATTGTGAAAGATGGTGATCCAACTTACCAAAGGTAGAATTAGAGAATTATCAAACAACTTCCAGAATTTGCTTCAATTCAACCACAAGAATAAATTACCAAAGCTTGAATGTAGAGGATTGATGAAGAAAAAGTATTTGGATAAAGGTTTAGCTCAAAGATTAGTAAGCTTTAATGCAAAGCTTACTAACTTTTTGAAAATGGAGCTTTGAGTGAATTTGGTAGATGGAGAGAACTGAGAGATTTTTTAGCAAAATGATTTTGGCTATCAAAAGTTTGAAATTTGAATGAGATGAGGGCTCTATTTATAGATTTTAGGATTGGGATTAGTGGTAATTTGGTAATTGATTCTTGGAGTCAAAAATTGAATTAATGATATAATTTTCAAATTATGCAGAAAAATTGGAGCCAAAAAGATGACAGATTTGAAATTGCTGGCATTTTTTTAAAAAAAACACGTGTGTTTTGCTGCTATGAGTCGACACAAGAGTCGTATGCATCGACACATGCTAGTTGTATAACACAACATGAGTCGACGTAAGCTTCTATGGGTTGATACAAGCTGCTATTTCAATACAAAACAGAATCAATCAACTTGCATGAGTCGACACAAGCCTCTATGGGTCGATGCAAGCTTCTAGTTCGACAAAATACATAATTCATCAACTTGCATGAGTAGAAACAAGCCTCCATGGGTCAATGCAAGCTGCTACTTCGACACAATACAAAATCCATCAACTTGCATGAGTTGAAACAAGCCTCTATGGGTCGATGCAAGCTGCTACTTTGACACCATAAAAAATCAATCAACTTGCATGAGTCGATACATAACATGTATGTGTCGACACATACTAATTTTTTTTTTTGATTTTTGAAGGCTGAAAACACAGTTTTTTCCAAAGATTGTGCACAATACACTGTGCAATCGATTGCACTATGGGAGCAATCGATTGTACATGAAAAATTTTAATTATTATTATTTTCTTTGCAAATAGAGATTTTAGGGAAATAATACCGGAAAACCTTATTTGTTGGATGCTTCAACTCGGTACCTACAAAACATAATTTTGCAAAGACAAAGACAAATATTTTTTGTATTTTGGTTAGAGGTTAATTATCAACGCATATACAAAATACACAACTAAGGTGCTTGGAGATTTCTCAAGAGAGAACTTAAAGATATGAGATAGAAAAAAGAGGAAGAACCAACCCTAATGTGATTTTGTTATGATCAAGTTGACATGATATGATAGGGGAATCTTAGGGGCAAAAATTAGGGTACAACAGCTGCCCTTATTTAAGTGTCTTCTATCCGGAGATACGAAGGTTAAAAATCTTCGTGTCGACGCGATTGAAGATACTTAAATATAAAACAAGCCCTATTTTTGTCTCTAAGATGCCATGCAATGCTTATGATTATGAATGCATATGAACAGAACAAAAGAGACGCAAAGTATCATTGGGGATGCCACAAAAATGAAGAAACAAAGGAGCAACCTCCACCAGGAAAATAAATCACTGGTGGACCAAAAGAATTGAATCAGAGAGGAGGATAACAAGCATCGACGTTCACTGCCGATGTCTACCAACGTTCAGTGAAGGTAGAGAAAAAAAATCATACCACCGCTGTTCACTGACGATGAACTATCAACGTTCACTGAAGATAACAAAAAGATAACAAACACCGACGTTCATTGCCGATGTTCTACCAACGTTCACTGAAGGTAGAAAGAGAATATATCATACCATCGCCGTTCACTGATGATGAACTATCAACGTTAACTGATGATAGCAAAAAGATAACAAACATCGATGTTCACTACCGATGTACTACCAACGTTCACTGAAGGTAGAAAGAGAAAATATCATATCACTGTCGTTCACTGATAATGAACTATCAACGTTCACTGATGATAGCAAAAAGATAACAAACACCGACGTTCACTGCAGATGTCCTACCAACGTTCACTGAAGGTAGAGAGAAAATATCATACCACCACCGTTCACTGACGATGAACTATCAACGTTCACTGATGATAGCAAAAAGATAACAAACACCTACGTTCACTGCCGATGTACTACCAACGTTCACTGAAGGTAGAAAGAGAAAATATCATACCATCACTGTTCACTAACGATGAACTATCAACGTTCACTGATGATAGAAAAAAGATAACAAACACCGACGTTCACTGCCGATGTACTACCAACGTTCACTAAAGGTAGAAAGAGAATATATCATACCATCTTCGTTCACTGATGATGAACTATCAACGTTCACTGATGATAGCAAAAAGATAACAAACATCAACGTTCACTGCCGATGTACTACCAACGTTCACTGAAGGTAGAGAGAAAATATATCATACCATCTTCATTCACTGAATATGAACTATCAACATTCACTGATGATAGCAAAAAGATAACAAACACCGACGTTCACTGTCGATGTCCTTCCAACATTCACTGAAGGTAGAGAGAAAATATATCAAGTTTTCCCAAAAATTCTGGTGTTTCACCTAGAACAGGTCTCAACTTCTTCTTTAACCAAGGAAATCTTCCTGGAAAGGGTAATACCTAATCTGTCTCAAATAAAGAGACTTTCTCTTATTGTCAAGGGGAATTGCAAAGAGAAATGACTTTCTGGGGATAGAAATATGGCTTCCTGGGGAAAGAGATATGACTTCCTAGGAAAGAGATATGACTTCCTGGGGAAATGAGATATGGCTTCCTGGGGAAAGAGATATGACTTCCTGGGGAAAGAGATATGACTTCCTGGGGAAAGAGATATGAATTCCTAGGGAAAGAGATATGACTTCCTGGGGAAAGAGATATGGATTCCTGGGGAAAGAGATATGGCTTCCTGGGGAAAGAGATATGACTTTCTGGGAAAGAGATATGACTTCCTGGGGAAAGAGATATGACTTCCTGGGGAAAGAGATATGACTTCCTGGGGAAAGAGATATGAATTCTTGGGGAAAGAGATATGACTTCCTGGGGAAAGAGATATGACTTCTCGGGGAAATGCCATGTTATTCTTGCTGAGGAGATAAAGTCTTCTCGTGCAAAATAAATGCACAAACCAAAACTCAAAGTTCTCAGAAATCCAAAGTAAATAATATTGTCATGCAACCACGAATCTAATTAGAAACAAACTGGAGCAAGACGGCCAACGAAGATACATCCTTTGAGAAATAAACTCAAGAGGGAAAACCAAATCCACCTAAGAAAGAAGCGCTGCAGGAAGGTTAGAACATAATGTCAATAAAAAATGATTTGTAGCAATGCATGATGCATGTATGAATGTATGAGTGATATCGTGCATATGCTGGTAAAAGGATACATAATCAGTACAAACAAACAAAACCGCCTCAGGTACCAACAACATTGGGCTAAACTTCAACCAGAAAGATCAATCCAAGAAAGGTAAAAGCAACTGCGGAAACCAAACCTATTGCCTGTCCTAACTTCAGTAAGGAGAAACATAATCCGGATGTAGCTAAATCAAACAGATACCAGGATAGAACATCTTTCTTCCGGTTTCATCGGAGAAACCAGTTTTTCAAAAGTAACATACCTACTGGATATTGCAAGACCAACCTCAAATAAAGAAGATTGACGCTGAGACAATCAAACCTCACTTGGGAATTAAAACCCACTTTGAAGGAGGAAAAACATACAGACTTCACTAAGGGAGACAATGCTTCATCATCGAGACATCTACTGGGGACTTCATGCTGACTTCAATGGGGAGGTCAAAACCACATCATCGAGGGGAAACCAAGATACGTTCTTCTCTGGGGAAACCGGAGATACGTGTTCTTCGAGAGTAATTATTGCACCAACTTCTTTGGGGAGAAATGACTTCTATCAAATAAACGAGGCCTTCACTAGAGAATATTGGATTGAGTCTTCATATCATACAAACCTATTCCAACAAAAGATGCCCTGGGATAGCCTTCCTGGGAAATCAAGAAGTCAACACTAATGCCAATACTGCAAAAAGAGCGATATCTTAGCACACCAAGGGGATACAACCTTTCATCATATGAGGTAAAACTTCGCTGGGGAATCTGGGACAGAGGCTTCTGACCATGCAAACTCAAAATCAAAAGCAAACCAAGACTTGGCCGGGGATTATGGGATCACAAACCTAATACCGTACCTTGCACCCACTGGTATCGTCTTTAACTATCTGAGAAAAACACAAAGATTGCGCACATACCAACAAGATGACCTGAGAAAAACCTTCATGAAGGAAGTAAATCTTCTTAAAACAACTGGAGTTTGTTCATTCCTAGGATCGCCATTTTTGTTGTCATGGTTTGATCACAAATCCCAAAGTAAATTAAATTGTGAAGATCTCCCTTTTTTTTTGAAAAGTCAATTTTGCTTTTTAATCTTTTTGCTTTAAAAATTATTATCAGTAATAAATGGAGTCTTTGCAAGCTAAATAAAAATAAGAACACAAAGAATTGGGCAAAAGCTCGAATTTTATTAATATAATGGTAGTCTGCGAATGGAGAGACTCCATGGATGATTACAAAGTTTGGGAAATGGTAATATATAATGGAAAAGATACATTGAGATACAATGACCACCATTCCCCCTAACAACTTTTGAAATCCTGAGCAACAGCTTTTGTTGAAGTATGATGAGGATCCGAGAAGATTGTTGCTTCGACGATCAAGTCTTGTCTGATGTAGTTACTTGCCAAGAAAAATCGCTAACTTTTTCCTAAGCTGCCCTTGCGGGTTTTCAACTTAGCGGGAAATTTATTCTGTTTATGTCTCTAATTTTTGCCTAGACCTCCCTTTCGGGTTTTCAGCCTACTGAGACGCTCCTTTTTGCCTAAGCCGCTCTTTCGGGTTTTCAACTTAGCAAGCTGTTCTTTTATTTCTTTAGGCAAAGTATTTCTTGACTGCAACAGCATTCATGGGACGTGGGAACTCCTCGCCATCCATAGTTTCAAGAATTAATGCACCATCAGAGAAGGCTTTCTTGACAACATACGAGCCTTCAAAATTGGGAGTCAACTTGCCCCTAGAATCATTGCTAAAAGACATGATCTTCCTGAGCACGAGGTCGCCTTCTCTGAATTCACGAGGTTTGACCTTTTTATCAAATGCTTTCTTCATTCTTTTCTGATATAACTGCCCATGACACAAAGCTATCATTCTCTTCTCTTCAATCAAATTCAATTGGTCAAACCTGTTCTGGACCCATTCAGTCTCTGTCAACTTGGCTTCCATTATCACACGCAACGAGGGAATCTCTACCTCAACAGGGAGTACAGCTTCCATTCCATATACCAGGGAGAACGGGGTTGCTCCTGTTGAAGTGCAGACAGATGTTCGATATCCATGCAGAGCAAAAGGGAGCATTTCATGCCAATCTTTATAATTAACAACCATTTTCTGGATAATTCTCTTGATATTCTTCTTAGCAGCTTCAACAGCCCCATTCATCTTTGGCCTGTATGGAGACGAATTGTGATGGACAATCTTGAATTCTTCACACAGTTCAGTCATCATCTTGTTGTTCAAATTCGAGCCATTGTCAGTGATGATTCTACTCGGCACACCATACTGGCATATAAGATTGTTTTTGATGAAACTCACAACCACCTGTTTGGTAACATTGGCATAAGAAGCAACCTCTACCCATTTGGTAAAGTAGTCAATTGCTACCAAGATGAATCGGTGTCCATTCGAAGCTTTGGGTTCTATCATCCCGATCATGTCAATACCCCACATAGAGAAAGTCCATGGAGAGGAAATCACATTGAGAAGTGTCGGAGGCACATGGACCTTCTCTGCATAAACCTGGCATTTATAGCACTTCGTTGCAAATTTGTAACAATCAGATTCCATTGTCAACCAATAATAACCTGCCCTTAGCATCTTTTTAGCCATCGAATGCCCATTAGCATGAGTGCCAAATGAACCTTCATGAATCTCATGCATCAACATGTCTACTTCGTGTCTATCCACGCATCTGAGCAAGACCATGTCATAATTTCTCTTGTATAACACATTTTCACAGAGGAAGAAACTGCCTGCCAATCTTCTCAGTGTCTTTCTATCTTTCCTCGACGCACCAATCGGGTATTCCCGAGTCTAAAGAAAATGCTGGATGTCATAATACCAAGGTTTATCATCTGCTACCTCCTCTGTCGTAAACACATGAGCGGGCCTATCTAGCCGTCGAACTGTAATACGGGGTATATCATTCCAAGTATTCACTTGGTACATGGAAGCCAGAGTTTCCAGAGCATCCGCCATTTGATTTTCATCTCTAGGAATGTGATGGAATTCAACTTTATTGAAGAAGGGTAGTAATCTTCTAGCATAATCTTTGTAAGGGATCAATCCAGGGTGACGAGTATCTCATTCTCCTTTAATCTGATTTATTACCAAAGTTGAATCACCATACACATCTAGAATTTTGATTCTGAGATCGATAGCTTCCTCAAGACCCGTGATGCAAGCCTCATATTCCGCCATATTAGTAGAGCAATCAAATGTTAACCTTGCAGTAAAAGGAATGTGAGATCCATGAGGAGTGACGATCACAACACCAATTCCTTTACCATAAGCATTCACTGCTCCATCAAATATCATTCTCCAACGAGATTCAGGGCCGGGGCCTTCCTCAGGCAATGGTTCATCACAATCTTTCACTTTTAGGAACATCACATCCTCATCGGGGAATTCATATTCTGCAAACTGATGATCTTCCACCGGCTGGTGAACAAGGTAATCTGCCAACACACTACTTTTGATAGCTTTTTGAGTGCGGTACTCAATATCATATTCAGATAACAACATCTGCCAGCGGGCAATTCTCTCGGTAAGAGCAGGCTTCTCAAAAATATACTTGATTGGATCCATTTTGGAGATCAACCAAGTGGTATGATTCAACATATACTGCCGCAAACGCTTTGCCGCCCAGGCCAAAGCACAACACGTTTTTTCTAGCGTGGAATACCGCGACTCAAAATCAGTGAAATTTTTGCTAAGATAATAAATGGCGAACTCTTTCTTCCCTGTTTCATCTTGTTGTCCCAGAATACAACCCATGGATTTATCTAACACTGTTAGATACATAATCAACGGTCTTCCTTCTACGGGAGGGAGCAAGATATGAGGTTCAAGCAGATACTCTTTAATACTCTCAAATGCCCTTTGGCAGTCATCCTTCCACACATAACCTTGATCTTTCTTTAACAACTTAAAGATCGATTCACACTTTGCAGTCATGTGGGAAATGAATCTGGAAATATAATTCAAACGCCCGAGGAAACCCCTGACTTGCTTTTCAGTTCTTGGTGCTGACATTTCTTGAATTGCTTTGAATTTATCAGGGTAAACTTCAATTCCTTTCCGGCTAACAATAAAACCCAACAATTTCCCTGATCTAACTCCAAAGGTGCATTTATTTAGGTTCAAGCAGAGACGATACTTCCTCAAACGCGGAAACAACTTCAACAAATCTTTTATATGCCCTTCTTCAGTTTGGTATTTTGCAATCATATCATCAACATATACTTTAATTTCCTTGTGCATCAGATCATGGAATAGGGTTGTCATAGCCCTCTGGTATATTGCACCAGCGTTCTTCAACCCGAAGGGCATCACTCTGTAACATAATGTAACCCCAGGGTGTGATAAACGTTGTTTTTTCCATGTCTCTGGAGCCATTCTTATTTGATTATACCCGGAAAATCCGCCCATGAACGAGAATACCTTGAATCTTGTTGTGCTGTCCACTAACATGTCAATGTGAGGCAATGGAAAATCATCTTTCGGACTAGCTTTATTTAGATCTCTGTAATCTATGCATATGCGGACTTTTCTGTCTTTTTTCGGTATTGGGAAAATATTGGCAATCCATTGAGGATACACTGACGTCACAAGAAAACCAGCATTAATCTGCTTTAGGATCTCCTCTTTGATCTTTACTGCCATATCTGGGTGGGTTCTTCTCAACTTTTGTTTAACTGGCGGACACTCTGGCTTCAACAGCAAATGATGCTCGACAATGTCTGTATCTAGACCAGGCATATCTTGATAAGACCAAGCAAAAATATCCATATACTCTTTCAACAGCTCAATCAACCCGCTTTTTACATCAGGATGCAACGATGCTCCAATCTTAATTTCCTTCAAATCTTCTTCTGAACCCAAATTAGTCACTTCCAAAGGCTCTTTATATGGATGAATGGTATTTTCCTCGTGCTCAAGCAACCGTGAGACCTCTTCTAGAATCTCATCATAATATTCTCCTTCAGCCCCAAACACAGGACAATCAAAGTTGGGAGAGGGTGCAGGGTCATTGTATTCAACGGGTTTTTCAATTAACATGCACATGTGATTTATGATTGCTTTTAGAAACTGACACATAAAAAGTGATCATGCAGATAAATTTTCAGTTATTATTTATTTTGAAAGTGTTTTTTATTTGATTACCATTTCCCAAGAAAAAGCAGAAAATAAAGACATATTTTTGGAAGCAAAGACAACTTTTATTAATGATCTTAATAGTCAAAGTAAACAGATAAGCCCATACAATACTTTCACCTTGGGCAGAGTGAAGGCTTTTCAAAGGAAAAAAACGGATTAACAAAACAAATTACTTTGAAATATGTATGCAAGAAGGAACATCAATGGTGACCCAGTTCTGAACTCGGACTCCATGCGTCACATAATTCGGTACTTCCTGCTCTGCTTCATCCTCTTCAACAACATTAATTCTAGAACCAATTGGATGAAGGTAGCCTCTGCTGCAGAAAACATCATGATAACTGTTCACAAAAGACTTTGACTTCAAACTTTTGCCTTTTCCATTCTTCAAAGAGAAACCCAAACCAGTTATGTTTTTGTTCACGGGTGGATCCACAAGTTGTCCCCAAACTGCATTATGACCATTGCGCACAACCTGCTGCGCGTCCTTCAGCGAAACCACATAATTCTCATTCCTCCTTATGTTGTCAATAGATAGGGCTTGGAAATGGGTTCCAACAGCAGCCTCATCCGCTTCTACAATACTGAAAGAGGATAGATGGGATATCAACAACGCCTGCTCCCCATTTATGATCACCACATTCCCTTCGCGCACAAACTTTAACTTCTGATGCAGAGTTGAAGTGACAGCCCCTGCTTCGTGTATCCATGGCCGTCCTAGCAAACAACTATATGCGATAATAATGTCCATGACCTGGAAGGTTATCAAGAACAAATATGGTCCTATATGGATGGGCAAGTCAACTTCACCGATGACAGATTTCCTCGACCCATCAAAAGCCTTCACAATGATGCCACTCGGGCGCATATGTGCTCCTTGATACTTTAACTTCATGAGGGTACTCCTCGGTATAACATTCAGCGCGGATCCGTTATCAATTAGCACATTGGACAGCGAATCATTCTTGCAGTTCATAGATATATGGAGGGCCAGGTTGTGATTCCTCCCTTCATCTGGTAACTCATCATCGCAGAAACTCAAATTGTTACATGACGTAATGTTTCCAATTACGCTGCTGAATTGATCTAATGGCATGTCATTCTCCACAAAATCTTGGTCTAGTACTCTCATTAGTGATTCTCTATGAGCAGAGGAATTCATTAATAAAGCTAGGATAGATATCTTGGAAGGAGTCTGTAATAGCTGATCTACAATTTTATAGTCGCTCATTTTAATCATCTTCAAAAAATCATCCACTTCTTTCTCCAATGTAGCTCCACTAGTCTCTCATGTAACCTTCTTAGGCTCATCGTTCTCAGCACTTTTCTTTCCAGCAACAACATCTCTTCGAATAATCAGCGCAAACACATAATCACTATGGATCACCCTGCTATTATCAGCTATATTTCCAACATCTGGCATTGGCTAGATGGGAACTTCCACCCCATCTTCTAAGATTGTAGCGTTGTATTTGTAAGGCACAGCCTTGTATGATTCATAGGGAATAGGACCTGGCAGACTAATTACCAATGGGGTAATAGCTGGTTTGCTATGGTACTCCACCTCAAGATGAGTGGGTGCACCAAAACAAGGTACAATGACGTTTACCCCTTCCTCAACACAATCAGCCATCAAAAAGTCATTTCCGGCAAACAAATCTTCGTATGAAGAGAAATACTCATATGTGGAGGCATACTCTTCCTCTGACTCTTCTTCCATCAAACAAACTTCAACCATATCAATCTCGTGATAATCATCTCTCTGACCTGTGATCTTGATAGTTCCATTGTCTAACAACAACTGAACACCCTCCCTCACAATAGAACATCCTCGGGGATATCGACAACAAACTATGCAAGATCCATATTGGTGTTCCACCTGACCAGCAGTACGGCAGAAGGTAGCATGCAACTGCACGAGATCCTCATTCAAATGATCCACATCAAAAATTCTGAATTCACCCGGACATCATGAAACCATATTCACTTCCTCTTCATATTTCTCCCCAGGTCTGATTATATGGATTAAACCTTCATCCATCATCTCCTGTAAATTAACCTTTATCTTCTAGCAACCCTGTATATCTGTACTACAAATAGCACAACCGGCGTGGTCGTGCGTATAATAACTGAATTCACAGAGGTTTGCGTGTATCTTCACCAAATCTCCTCTAACCAGATTAATGTCAAAAATTCGAAAGTTGCCTGGACAACCGGCCACCATATTTACAGCCTTCACACCCCTGTGCTTGGGTAGAGGATTGTCTTTCACATTAGGTCCCACGTCTTTGAAAGATAAAATTCCAGACTTCACCAACCTTTGCACTTCAGTCCTCAAAGGATAAAAATTCTCAACACTATGCCTTGGTGCTCCCTGATGAAAGGCACACGTCTGGTCTGCTTTGTAATACCAAGGCAATGGTGATGGTATGGCGGGAGGTGGTCGTGTCTGGACCAACTTCTTCTGAATTAATGCTGGTAGTAGCTCTACATAGCTCATGGGAATATGATCATAGTTCTCCCTTCTCTGATTATACCCTTGATTCCCCTGCTGGGACGGTCTCTGATAAGCAACGGTAGTTGGAGTGGCATTCATAACAGGACTAACTGAGGCGACTTGCTGATGGCGCTGATAATTCTTTCTAGGAGCGTTTACCCTTCTCTCTTGCATAACAGCATTTGTGTCCCCCTCTTTCTTCTTTTTAAACCCATAAGCTGGCTTTTTCACCCCTCCAGATCCTTCACCCTTTGTCAAACGGCCTTCTCTTACTGCCTCTTCTAGGCGGACACCCATTCCTACCATCTCTGTAAAATCACTTGGGGCACTTGCTACCATTCTTTCGTAGTAGAAAGCGCCTAGCGTCTTCAGAAAAATCTTAGTCATTTCTTTCTCTTTCATGGGAGGAATCACTTGTGCAGCCACTTCGCGCCATCTTTGTGCATACTCTTTGAATGATTCTCTGTCTTTCTGAACCATGGCCCTAAGCTGGTCACGGTCAGGCGCCATGTCCACATTGTACTTGTATTGTTTAATGAATTCTTCTCCCAAATTATTAAAAGTATGGATGTTGGCGCTGTCTAAACTCATGTACCATTTCAACGCTGCGTCAGTCAGACTATCCTGGAAAAAGTGAATCAGCAGACTGATCATCGGGACCTTTAACTTAGCAGGCACTTTAACATTCGGGACCAAACACAGCTTATTCACATTCTTCCCAAATATCTATTTTCCCTTAAGAGCCTTCATCTCTCTTTGCATTCTATCAAACTGCTCTTGGAAATTATCCATTCTGTCATAAAGACCCAAGTCTTCACTCGGCAGAGGGAAATGATGACACATATCTTCATTAACAAACGGAACCAAATTCACCGAAGGAGGTGCAGCAGGAACAATATGCACCACAAGAGGTGCAAGAGTAACAACATTTTGAACCACTGGAGCATCTTGATGGCCAAGATTGAAACCTTCAGGTGCAAAATTTTCTGGCATTCCCCACGGATAACCCTGAGGCATACGTTTTTGAACAACAGCCGGAGTAGCGGATACAGGAACAGTAGGAACTTCAGAATTTGCCCTTGTTGCTTGAGGTTGAACACTCGGTGGCTGATTCTGAGCAACCACTAGAGCTTCCATCAGAGTAGTCAAGTTGGCCAAGCCAACCTTCAAAGCAGAAACTTCTTCGCACAACTCGCGATTCTCTTGTTCTAAGTTGTCCATCTTCTTTTTGAAATTAGCCCGAGTGTTATAGTGATGAGTCAGCTTGCTGAGTGAAGTAAAGAAGCTGGGTAAGGCACCTGGATATGCATAACAAATGCAAGAAATATGTGCAATATGATGCATGATATGCAATGCATATGATTATTTTTACTTTATCATTTAATATTTCAAGGGATTTATGGTTTATAGACATATTGCAAACATCCAAGTAATAAAGCTTTTGAAATACTAAATTTTTTTATTATAATAACTTCAAAATGGATTACAAGTTTCAATGATCCCAAGTACAAGATGAAAATACAATCTAAAATCCTGAGAAGAGGAACTAATGGAGATCAATCTGTACGCTGGCGCTTCCCTGTGAGCCTGACAATCTGAGCCCTTAACCTCTGGTTTTCTTCCACATGTCTGATGGCAACCTCCTTCCAATCATATGAAGCAGGAAGTGAGTAATCAACACCTGTTTGAGGCTTAGGGGAAAATAAATCCCCTTGCCTCTCCATAGACTCCACCACTCAACTCTCAAGGATCTCGATCAAGTCATCTTTCTCCTTCAGGTCTGCTCTATAGGAACTCTCTAAAGTCTGGAACTTGTTCTTCCAAGCATCCCTTTCCTGTTGCATCCTAACCAAAGCAAGCTACAACTCTTCTAGATCATCTAATAAGGGAGAAGTGGTCTTCACAAACAAATAAGGCATGGGTGTCTCCCGAGTATACGGAATCTTCAACTGAATGGATCTCGATCGGACCCACTGAAGATATGGCTCCAAAGAAACAACACCTCTAGGTCCCAAATCCTTCCTACTATTCTTATGAATGTGACGCCAGGCCTTCGCAATATGCTCCCTAGCTTCCCTGTGGTCTTCTCCTTCCTTCAGAAAGAAACTACTCAAATGAATACTATTCGGTTTATCCCTTATCGGGTAACCAAGCTGTCGCCGTGCAAGAACAAGGTTATAGTTAATTCCTCCCTTTGTACCAAGAAGAGGCACATTGGCGAAACTACCACAACTGTCAATAACCTTCACATCCTGGTAAGCTCGATGATACCAATCAATATCCGAGTGAGTAAGTGCCATGATCTTAGGAGCCCAATGGGGTTCCTTCTTGACATCCCAAAAAGCATCAGACTGAGGCATATGAGAGATAAACCACCGGTACAACAAAGGCATGCAACAGATAATCATTCCCCCATGATAGGAACTCCGAAGATGAACAGAGTAATAAGCATCACCCAACGGTGTAGGAACCGGGTTTCCAATCATGAAAATCCCGATAGCGTTAATGTCGACAAACTTGTCCATATTAGGAAATAAGAATAATCCATAGGCGAGTAAAGCAAATATGGCCTCAAAAGCAACCGTACTCTTCATCCTGGCAAAGTAACAAACTTTCTCCAATAAGAACTGAGCTGGTAATCCTCTAATCCCTTCTTTGGTAGTTGTTGTACCCCAAAATTTTCCCTCTCATTCTTCAAGGCCTTTCTCACAAGGTTTCTCGAGGTTCAAGCTTGCACAAGTACTTTGGAATTTTCCAGTACCAAAATTAAAAGGAAACTGTCAAAAAGGGAGAAAACAGATAAAAATATTATTTTGACGAAATTTGGAGAAATACAAGTGTTCTTCGTTTCAGCTCTTTCGATTGGCCTTTTGGCCTCTTTTGACACAGGCTTGGCTTGCGTCCTTCGACTGGGCATGGGCCTCTGGCACATTTTGGTTTAGATTCACAAGGGAAAAAGCCTCTTGTAATCTATTTCATTTCCAAGGCAAAAGGCTCTCTTTTAACATCCTTCGATTTGCACTTTTTGTTCCCTATTTGCCTCTTTCGAATATGAACATTTTGTCCTCCTACATTCACTCTTTCATTTGATCACATGTAACCCCTGGCATGCAAGCTTTCGATTGGACATAAGCCGCCTTCACACAAAGGCTTCGATTGGAGTTTTGGTTCCCTTCGAATCACCATCTTTCAAACCCAACTCTGAATCCTTCGACGCAGTTTTTCTTTAGTACATTTCTAAAACTCTTCGACACAAGTGGAAAATAGGATTTTGAAAGGACAACTGATCAAATCTGTGGACCCTGCTACGTGATCTTACTTTACAAGCCTTAATTCTTGTATTTCACTCCATAATTAATTGCTTACATTTTAGATTAAGCTATTGTCCAGGTGATTAAGCCTTTGTCCAGAAATTTTTTTCATGAAAGTGAACTTGCTAAGTACAAATCCTATCCCAAGCCCATGCTTTGCTAAAATCATGTTTGTACTTCACCATAAGTTAGGGAAGTAAGCCCCTTTTAACCAACAACTTCAGTACTTCACCTTGGGATCTTTGAAAATTTGACAAAGCTTAATATTCACGTTTCAGCCAAGCCACATCTTTGTTTAAACTTCCAAACATTTTCTCTATAAATAGAGGAACCATTGACAAAGAAAGGGTCCAGATTTTTGCTAAGAGAGAAAAATCATAAAAATCCTCAAGCACTAAAACTCTGCCACATTCTCAAACTCTCCAACATTCTCAAATCCTCAAAACTCTAAGATTTTTCATAAAAAGTCTCAGTAGTGTACCTTTCGATTTACTTCCCCTAGACTGAAGTAAACTTCGATTCACGCATCACCATGATATACTCTCTTCGATTCAGTGACTGCCCAACCCAAACAGTAACAGAACTAGCTTCAGGAAGATCCCAGCGAGGCTCCCTCCACCATCAAAAAAGGTCACCTACAACTCTTTCGACTAAGCACTTCAAGAGGTAAGTTCTCTCTAAACTTGGAACTCTTTCATTTAAACATCATGTGCACACACCAATAAAGAAAAATGTAGATATTTCTAGACCATCTTTTAACATTCGATTCAGACTGCCCATATGCTGAAAATTCAACCTTAATTAGTTATACTTTGGACTTTGAGACCCATTATTTTGTTTTTGTGCTAACCCATGGGCTATAGTTATGTTTGGATGTTACATTTTAAGAACTTAAGACAGGTTTGTTATACCCTTCGATTGGCTAGCTGCACAAGCCTTTCGAATCACAATCTGAGGGCTTAATATGCTTACAATGAGTCAGCAAGGAGCCTATGGAAAAGCCAGAATCTTACTGACTCTAACCCCGAGTCGAAGGAGACAAAGGCAAATCGAAGGGCATGACTGATTCCAGACTCCAAATTGAAAGAAGCCAAAAATACGCAGAATTGAAGGGCTCCTGCCTGAGTCGAAAGACCTTTTGTTTTCTTGCCTTTACTTTATTTTTGCCTTTATAATTTTATGTTATTCAATATGGTTGTAATAGCGTAGGGTTTTTATCTTCTTTTTGCATTTTATTATTTTTGTATGCTTACTAGTAAAATAGGAAATGTATGGCAAGATAAAAACAACAAAATAGACAATCCTAATTATTGTACCCCAAAATTTGCCCTCCCATATTCTTCAAGATTTGGCAAGATCAAGCTTCAAAATCTCTCAAGGGTTGCACAGTCCAATTGCCTCCTAACATAGTCAAAATTAGGGTTTTGGTTCTTGCAAAGAAATTGAGATTTTCAAGGGTCCAATCAAGTCCCACATGCCTACATACATTGTCAATTATCCATATGTCAAGTTTCAAGACTCACAACATCAAATTGCACAGTCAAAAAACCCTAATTGCTCCACAGTCAACTGCAGGGGCAAAATGGTCATTTGACAGTCAAAAGTCAAAATTTTTGGTCAACATCTTATTTTGAAGCCACAAAAATCATTTGATCAATTCTTGATCATGATTCTCAAAGCATGGCTCAAAAAGTCTCAAGATGCAAAAAGTTTCTATTTTTGGACAGCTGAAAAGTCAACTGCAAATTGACCAAGGCATAACTTCTTCATGGTTTATCAGAAAAATCCCATCCAAATCTCATTTTGAAGAGAATGACATTTCCTACAACTCATCTTCACACTTCAAGTCCAAGAAATGCTCTCACAAAAAGTTATCAATTTCAACATTATAGGTCATTTTCAAAAGTCAACAAAAAGGCACTTTAAGTCAAAGACCATAACTTGAGATTGGTAAATCAAAATGACATGGGACCAAATACATTGGTTAGAGGACTTCAAGACCTTTCCAAAATGTCCAAGAACATGATCATAGCTTCAAAATTGAGCAAGATATGCATTGGAGAAGTTGGGAAATTTTTGGGAACTTTCAAAAGTCAACTATGCCTAAAACACTTCAAATTTGCTAATGGGCCTCAAATTCTTCCTTGAATCATTACCCAAAGCCTATGCACGACCCATTGAGCTCAAGATGATTTATTTTCTTATTTTTAATTAATTAATTGGATTTTTATTATTATTAATTCATTTAATTAGTTTTAATTGTAGAAAAATATCAAATAATGCTTTTCAAATCTTTTTATGCAGCAAATATATTCCAAATAGGCTAAAGATTTCGTGCATCATCTCAAGGGGACAAGATCATCCATATTTGGCAAGATTTTCATGGAAAAAAGATTGGAAATACATAATTGAAAATCAAATCTTCAAATCATCAATTCATGGACTTTTGGGCTCTTTCTTGACCTAATTTGCCTCACATACAAAGGCTGAGTGAAACCCTACTCATAAAGACACGAAAAGATGCACACAAACTCAGAACCAATTGGCAAATTTTCATAAAAAAGCTCGAAACTGATTTCATAGTAGCAGCATAATTCAAAGCTTCTAAAGGATTCCAACACCTTGCTGACATTGCTAGGAAGCTTTTACAATCAAGAACGAGTCAAAACGTGCAAAGAATTGAAAAACACAGGCCATACGGTTTGCCACATTTTCTTGAATTCCATATCATGATTCATGCGCATTTGATACATATTATTGGTTGTTTTGTATTCACAGGGACCTTCTGAAGCTAATGATATGACTTAATTGCATTATAAGGCTCTATATCGTGATTTGCCATTAACGTGTTTTAGGGTTTCATAGCTCAAAAATCAGGGCTTTGCATATGCTGTAAAATTGGACTATCAAACCAGTATAGACAAATTCCTTGCAACGAGACGAATCGATTGAAACCCTCGCGCCCAATTTATATAAGCTGTAGGCGTAATCCCTATTTTCACTATTTCACTTAGTGGGGGTTTAAAACCCCCGCTACTTGTTTTATAATTGCAGGGAAAACAAGGAAGAAGATGGACGTGGCCTGACGCTATTGGGAGATTCAAACGTTGGCGCACTTTTTGTCTTATACCACTAACCAATGTTTTTTTGTATATTATATTTTCTATCTATTATATTTACAAATAAACGCAAATGGCCTGGTGGTTGGAGGACGTGTCTTGCAGGTATAGGGAACTAGGTTCGATTCCCAGGTCCCCCACATAATTCATAACTTTTGTTTTAATGTCTTCTAGTGCAGCGCTTCATTCAGTGGCCTACCATGAGCCTCATGCTTGTGCTTGCCAAGTGGCCAGGAGATCCCATCCAATGGTCAGAAAGTGAATCCCATGGTGCACTCCAGTCAACCATCATGCATGCAATCAGAGAGTCAACGAGGCTCAATGCTAATGGGCCAGATTACTCCAATTTACCTCCATATGGGCCTGACACCCCATTGGTTTGCAATTTGATTTTTTTTCTTTCTTTTAATTTCTTTCAATTATTTATTTTTTATAATTATTATTAAGTCATTAAAATTAATATTTTTCATAATAAAAACAGAAAAATCAAAATACAAAAATATGTTTAATTATTTATTAATTTACTCATTAATTTATTTTTGTAAATAAATGTTAATAATTAACCTAGTTAAATTAGGTTTTAATTTTGACACTTTTCTTAATAAATAAAAAATATGTAGAATTAGGTTTTGACATTTTTATCTTTTTTCTTGATTAATTATTTTCCTCATCATTTGTTATTATTATTAATTATTATTTTTGTAAATAAACATGTAAATTAATTAACTAGTAAATTAGGTTAACTTTAATATTTTCTTAAATAATTAAAATAACTTAGAATTAGGGTTTCTCTTGATTTTAATTTTCTTTATCTCATAAATATCAAAAACATAAAAAACACCTTCTTTTCTTTAATTAAATAATTAGACTTTAATTTGATTTAATTTCAAGCAAAGGGTCCAACACCCTCGGACGTCCAATTTTAATTCCGAATTCGCGCATTATTTTCTTTTGATTATTATGTAACTGCTCAAGGATTGTAATAGTAATTAGGTTTACCGCATTTATTTACTTTCCGCATTTTATCAAAAAACGGGTCTTTGTATTTTGGCGATGTATAGACTCGCGCCTTGTAATAGCGTAGCCTTTATTTTCCTGTATTTTACTTTCCGCACTCTTAAATTCTAAATTGCATGAAAGAATGTATGGTTAATTAAAAACAAGCGTAGCTCACGATGCCATGATCAAAGATAAACTTAACATGAAAACAACACACAAATACACAAACCACTTCTAGGGTACGCCTCACCTGTTGACTTCGAAACGTGGTCGTCAAATATAGGACGTTTTAGTAAGTCCTTATGTCCATGATCCAGTTGCCTCGAAACGGTTGCCTCGAATAAAAAAAGGATCAAGGACATAAGGGTAGCTTCTAAGGTGTCCTACTGTTGCTTCGGTGACCACACTGTCCCTATACTCGAATTGACCCGAACACCTCCAAACGGTGGTGCTACCTACCTCTCAATGGTGGGATGGCACTACCTTAAGGACATTTACACAGCCTAATTCCTTAGGGTAGGTAGATGACTCATAGATACTTGCTCTCTAAAAAACAAAACAAAATACTTTTCACACTGACACTTTCAAAAGACTTTCAAAACAATTTTTCAAACACTCTTGAGGACAGATACAAGAGTTATTCATAAAACTTTCAAAGAAACTTTTGCAAAACCCACTCACATTTTGGAAAGCAAACAAACATTTTGAAAACATAAGAGCAAGTACCTAAGAGCCCGTGGATAACCACGGATAGAAAGGGTGCTAACACCTTCCCTTTCTATAAATCTACCTCCCGAACCGAGAACTATTCTCATAAGGAATTTTGATGTGCTTTTGTCCTTTCCATGTTGGAGAAAATAAAAGACGGTGGCGACTCTTGCTTCCGCGACATTTTGCGAACCAGCGTTAAACAGTCAGTTCTAAATCCACCGATCACAGAACTGGCGACTCTGCTGGGGAGATTTAAAGTGAGGTGTACCTTAGGATAGCTCATACTTGTGTTTTCAATTGTCTGAATTATTTGCTTTATTATTGTGGGTACTGTCTTGGGAGTTCTATAGATCCTAACCCGGATCTGGGGGATACCTTCTTAGAAAGTAGCAACAAGACTGTGAGGGAACTGTGCGGGGTATACCGACATGGTTGAAGCAGTCTGCTACGTTGATGTGGCACTTTGGTGAGTACCAGTAACCCTTGAGTCAAGTCAAGGAGAGTACGGGGCCGCCGCGTGGTGTCGTGAAGCATCAACTGACCTTAGGAACCTTAATGGAACCATCTTGGCCTCTTTAGGGTAGTGAGATAACTGACTTTGGTGCAGTCCGAGGTTGGTTGATACTCGATACTACACCCAGTTGAGGGTTGTTTTCTTGGAATATTTCGGTCGCCAGTTCAGTGGCTAAATCGAAACGATGAACACAGAAAACAATCCAATGATATTGGGACCCTTAGAACCCGGTTACTTCTGATAGGACAGGTTTTGAGCCCACCAACCTCAAGAGGGTAATACCTAGACCCCATGTTGGCCTGAACTCTAAGGGCTGTGGTGTGACTTGTGTGCCTTACCATGTTTGCTTTTTGTGAATACTTGTGGTGTGTTTAATCATAGCATCATAACATCATACAACATCATATGCATTGACCAACCTTTTTAGGGGTTCGAATCTTCATCTTTGTTCTTGTTTTGTAGGACATGGAAACTATCCGCAGAAAGACAATTCAGATCAGCCTCGTAAGGATCCCTCCTCAGCTTAAGGAACTTACATCCAGGATTCCTGAGAGCTCTTCTTTCAGTGAGAGGCATGGAAGACTCATCATCTTGTTCAACACCAACATTGAGGAAGATATGATAAAGATCCTCTTCCAGTTCTTTGACCCTCTGCACCACTGCTTTACTTTCCTGGATTATCAACTGGTGCCTACATTGGAAGAGTTCTCCCGGCTTCTGAAGATCCCTATTCTTATTCAACTACCCTACAACGGTACGGAAAGGGAACCCAAACTTGAAGAGATTGCTAAAGCATTGCGCCTACAACCATCTGATATCAAGGGACATTAGGAAGTTAGAAGTGGTATCAAAGGGTTCTTGGCCAGGTTTTTGTTTGAGAAGGCCCAAGAATGTTGGAACTCCCTTGACCTACAAGCTTTTGAAGAAGTTGTGGCTCTCCTTGTCTATGGGTTGGTGTTGTTTCTGAATCCCGATCAGCTTATAGACATCAATGCTGTCAAGATCTTCATGTCCAGGAATCCTATACCTACGTTGCTTGGGGACATCCTTCACTCATGTTACACTCGAACCATGAGAAAAAGAGGTGTTCTTATGTGCTGCACTCCTCTCCTGGGAAGGTGGTTTATTTCGCACATTCCACAATCAGTTCTGAAGAACGAGCAGGGTTTGAGATGGGCACAACGATTAATGACTCTTACACATGCAGATATACATTGGTGCTCTCGGTCCAGATAAGATGTCACTATCATTGATCGTTACGGGGAGTTTCCTAATGTTCCTTTACTTGGAATCAGAGGAGGTATTACTTACAACCCGTGTCTGGCTTGGAGACAGTTTGGTTATGCTCGGAGGGACGGCCCTCATGACATGTTAATTCCTGACATAGTTTTTGACTTTGACAACGATGCACAAGGACTTCGCCAGAGATTTATCAGAGCTTGGAGGATGCCCAACAAGGTAGACAACAAGACACTGGGGCATAAGAACTCCATACCGTTGGAGCCTTATCTCAAGTGGGTACGAGCCCGCTCCCAGAAGTTAGTGATGCCATATCCTCATGTTCTCCCTGTGATCAAAGAGCCAGTTCTGGAGGGAGAGGTGTCCTACACCATTCAACATCCTGACATGCCTACATCCTGGGAAGAAATGCAGAAGAGCTGGATCCAGCTAAAGGAAGAACAAAATTCTCTTGAGTCCAGTCTACACGCCACTGAGAAGAAGGTCTTGGAGCTCACCCGCTTACTGCACGAGGAAAAGACTCTCAACACCTACATAGCTCCAAAGAGGATGCGCAGTGTCTTTTGGGATTGATTTACTTTGTAATGTTTGCCCATGAGGCCTTGATGTACTGAACAATTACTTCTTAATGATAACGTGTGTTCCTTTTTGTCTACAACAAATTTGAACTTTCGAACCCTTGAATGCATTGCATAAACACATATCATGCATCATGTGCATAACAGGTACTCTTTTTTACAGGTGGTTTAATCTTCTTCACTGTTTATTTCAGATCGTCATCATGAATCCTGAATCATCTACTGAGCAGTCCATCAAGGCCCTCCATGCTCAAAACGCCCAATTCCAAGAGCTGATCATGAGTTTGGCCCAAGGACAGGAGGAATTGAAGGCTCTGCTGGTCAAGAAGAAGAAGAAGAGAACTGTACTATTCAACACTGGCCGGAGGTTGGGTAACACACTGCAGAATGAGGTTGATCAAGCTGGTTCTTCTGTGGGAAAAGGCAGTCCCTAGGGGGGAAGGGTTCCTAGTCCGGTGGTCTCTGACAACGAGACTGATTTCAATGAGGAGCAGTATCCTCCAACTGAAGACAAGTACAAGCAGTTAGAGGACCGCCTAAATGCCATGGAAATTCAACAAGTGCCTGGTTTGGATTTCGGAGACTTGGGTCTATCCTCTGGTGTGGTGATCCCACACAAGTTCAAAGCACCATCTTTCGCAAAGTATGACGGGGCGTCCTGCCCTAAGCTACATCTCAGGTCTTATGTGCGGAAGATCCAACCGTATACTGTGGACAAGAACTTATGGATCCATTTCTTCCAGGAGAGTCTTTCAGGGACTCATCTCGAATGGTTCTATCAGCTGGATGGAACCAAGGTTCGTAACTGGGAGGACTTGGCTACTGCTTTTTACAAGCAGTATCAGTATAATGCCGACCTCGCTCCTACACGTACTCAACTCCAGGGTATGTCGCTAGGATCGGGAGAAGGTTTTAAAGAGTATGCGCATAAGTGGAGGGACCTGGCTGGCAGGGTGCAGCCACCGTTAACTGACCGTGAACTTGTGGACATGTTCTTGGGGACCCTATTCAGGCCATTCTTCAACCATCTCATTGGTAATTCGTCTGCAGGGTTTACAGACCTTATTCTGACTGGGGAAAGGATAGAGGCTGGTATGAAATCAGGGAAGATACAGAAAGGTGCGTCCTCAAGTTCTGAGAAGAAGCCTTTCAAGAAGGAAGCCAGTGCTGTGTATGGCCCCAGGAGGCAAAACAAACCGGAACGCCGCCAAGCTGTCAACGCGGTGGTGATTGCAAAGCCTGCTGCCGCTCCTCGACAACTTAACCAACCAAGGGGTGAGAGACCCAGAAGAGAATATACTCGGCTTAGTATGACCTTGTCGCAGATCTTGCCGCAACTGTTATCGACCAACCTGGTGACTGTCAGAGAAGCTCCGAAGGTGGTAAATACAACCTCTCCGAAGTATAATCCCAATGCCCGCTGTGCTTATCACTCTGATAGCCCGGGGCATTCTACTGATGATTGCTGGGCCCTGAGGAATAAGGTTCAAGACCTTATTGATGCCAAAGAAGTTCAGTTCGAGGCGCCCGAGAAGCCTAATGTGGTGACAGCTCCCCTACCTGACCATGGAGTAAATGCTATTAGGGATGGTGACGAAGTGGAAGAATCCGAGTTCAACAGCTGGATCTTCCCGACGACCGACGGTGGACTGAACAATTGGACCGCAAAAGACTACATACCTGTTACTTTTGTTACGCAGTAATGAATTCCTTTGTTTTATAATTTGTAATGAACAATAAGTTGAAACTTTATGGCCCGGTGTCTTACCCGGGGTACCGTGGCTTCATTTGTGAGGGCTTATTACTTGTCATTTCCATATATCATGAATAAAGACATTGGACGTTTTTCGCATTTCAAACCTTGTGCTCCCTTTCTTTCTTTATATATTGCAAAACAGCTATATTTACACACACTCCCTCATACAGGTTTCAGTCCACTCTGGATCTCACTGGTAACGACTCTGCTACTGCCAGTTATGACTTCGAAAATCCGATCAACTTAGCCGAAGATGAAGGGGAAGATGATTGCGAAGTTCCTGGTGAGCTTGCAAGACTGTTACTCCAGGAAGAGAGGGCCATTCAGCCACATGAAGAGCCAGTGGAAACGGTTAATCTGGGTACTGAGACAGACAAAAGGGAATCCGAAAAGATCAAAGCTGAGGTTATGAAGCAATTTGATGCCGGGTTTCTAGCAGTGACTTCTTACCCTCAGTGGGTTGCCAACGTGGTTCCGGTACCGAAGAAAGATGGTAAGGTCAGAATGTGTGTCGATTACAGGGATCTGAACAGGGCCAGCCCCAAGGATGACTTCCCCCTACCTCACATTGATGTTATGGTTGACAATACTGCTCAGCACAAGGTGTTCTCCTTCATGGACGGTTTTTCAGGTTATAATCAGATCAAGATGGCTCCTGAAGATATGGAAAATACTACCTTTGTTACTCAGTGGGGCACCTTCTGTTACAAGGTCATGCCTTTTGGACTGAAAAATGCTGGGGAAACCTACCAACGTGCCATGGTTGCTTTATTTCATGACATGATCCATCATGAGATTGAAGTGTACGTCGATGATATGATTGCAAGGTCCCAAAATAAGGAGGAACACCTTGACCATCTACAGAAGTTGTTTGACCGTCTGAAGTTGTACAAGCTGAGGTTGAATCCGAACAAGTGCACCTTCGGGGTAAGATCTGGAAAATTTCTAGGCTTCGTCGTAAGCGACAAAGGTATTCAAGTGGACCCTGCCAAGGTTAAGGCCATACAAGAGATGCCGGTCCCCAAGACAGAGAAAGAAGTCAGAGGCTTTCTAGGACGGCTGAATTACATTGCTCGATTCATCTCGCATCTAACCGCTACCTGTGAACCAATCTTCAAGCTGCTGAAGAAAGATCAGGTAGTACGTTGGAATGATGAATGTCAGGCCGCTTTCGACAGAATCAAAGAGTATCTCCAAGAACCACCCATCCTTATGCCACCGGTTGAAGGGAGACCTCTAATACTATACTTGACAGTACTTGACAGCTCAATGGGGTGTGTGCTGGGGCAGCATGACGAGTCTGGCCGAAAAGAGCACGCCATTTATTACCTTAGCAAAAAGTTTACCGACTGTGAGACCCGATACTCACTGCTCGAGAAAACTTGCTGCGCTTTGGTATGGGCTGCTCGCCGGCTGAGACAGTATATGCTGACTCACACTACCTTATTGATTTCAAAAATGGATCCGATCAAGTACATATTCGAAAAGCCTGCTCTGTCTGGAAGAATAGCAAGATGGCAGATGATCTTGACAGAATACGACATCCAGTACACGACTCAGAAAGCTATCAAGGGAAGTGTGTTGGCAGACCACTTGGCACACCAGGCAGTAGACGACTACCAGTCAATGAACTTTGAATTTCCTGACGAGAGTATCATGGTAGTGACTGATTGTGAAGTACCTAGACCAGATGAAGGACCTGAGGAAGGATCCCGATGGTCTATGCACTTTGACGGAGCCTCCAACGCTTTGGGTAACGGTATCGGCGCTGTAATCATATCCCCTCAAGGCACTCATACTCCGCTCACTGCCCGGCTATGTTTCAACTGCACCAACAACATGGCGGAGTATGAGGCATGCATCATGGGTCTTCAAGCTGCAATTGACCTAAGGATCAAGTTTCTGAGTGTCTTCGGAGATTCCGCTCTCGTGATCAATCAGATCAAAGGCGAGTGGGATACGAAACACCCAAACCTTATTCCTTACAAAGAGTGTGTGTTGACATCGATCCCCCACTTCACAGAGATAACTTTTGAACATTTCCCAAGAGAGGAGAATCAGTTGGCGGACGCGCTGGCTACGATGTCTTCTATGTTCAAAGTCAAATGGGACAATGAGGCTCCCCGGATCATCATCTGTAAACTGGATGAACCTGCATATTGTTGTGATCTTGAGGCTGAGGAGGTAACTGAAAAACCCTGGTATCACGAGGTGAAGAGGTATCTGGAAGCTCAAGAATACCCCGAAGGTGCATCTATCAATGACAAAAAGTTTCTGAGAAGGTTCGCTGCGAAGTTCTTCCTCAGTAATGGCATTCTATACAAGCGAAACCATGATTCAACCTTAATGCGTTGTGTGGATAAGTCTGAAGCAGAAAGGATCATGGAAGAATTGCATGAAGGTACCTTCGGAACACATTCCAGTGGACATACCATGGCAAAGAAAATCCTTCGGGCTGGATATTTCTGGTCCACAATGGAAGCCGACTGTTACCAACATTCTCAGACATGTCATAAGTGCCAGATTTATGCAGATAAGGTGCACGTTCCTCCAGTTCCTCTGAATGTCTTGACTGCACCTTGGCCTTTTGCAATGTGGGGTATTGATATGATCGGCGAGATTAAACCTACGGAATCCAACGGGCATCGCTTCATCCTAGTAGCGATTGATTTCTTTACAAAGTGGGTTGAAGCAGCTTCCTATGCTATAGTAACGAAGAACGTTGTGGCACGGTTCATTCGGCATAACCTGATCTGTCGATACGGCGTCCCGAAAAGGATCATTACGGACAATGGTACCAATCTTAATAACAAGATGATCACTGAGTTCTGCGAGCAGTTCAAGATACAGCATCACAACTCTTCTCCTTACCGGCCGAAGATGAATGGGGCTGTCGAAGCAGCTAAGAAGAATATCAAAAAGATTGTGCAGAAGATGACAGTGACTTACAAAGAGTGGCACGAGATGTTACCGTTTGCTCTTCATGGGTACCGTACCTCAGCAAGAACGTCAACAGGGGCAACTCCCTTTTCCTTGATCTATGGCATGGAGGCAGTCTTGCCGATTGAAGTCCAAATACCCTCTCTCCGGATAATGAAGGATGCAGGTTTGAGAGAAGATGACAGGATCCAGACTCGACTTGATCAGTTAAACCTAATTGACGAAAAGAGACTCGCTTCTATTTGTCATGGTCAAACGTATCAAAAACGGATGATCAGGGCATTTAACAAGAAAGTCAGGCCACAAGAGTATCAAGTTGGGGACCTGGTAATTAAGCGCATCATCCTTCCTCAAAGCGATCCCAGGGGAAAATGGACCCCTACATATGAAGGGCCATTTGTGGTTAAACATGTCTTCTCAGGAGGAGCCATGATTCTAACCACCATGGATGGTGACGACCTTCCTCACCCCGCCAATGCAGACATAGTAAAAAGATACTACGCATGATAAAAGACCCGCTAGGTTGACATGCCTAGGCAAAAATTAGGGCTTCCCGGCGAACCAAAAGGGTTCGGGCAAAATGAGGGATGAAATAAAAAAAATCTGTACACCCGGCAAGTCGAAAACCTGAAAAGGCGGCTTGGGCAAAAATGGGTATCCCGGTGGACTGAAAACCCGAAAGGGAGGTCCAGGCAAAAGTTAGGGATAAAGCGTAATACTATGTCTCATCGGATCACCTTGCATCCAGAATCCGGTATCAACAATCAGGTTCAGACGACATCGATCGATCAGCTTCATCTTCAACTGAGCAGCCAAGTGATGAGACGCTCGAAGATATAAAGGCGATAGCCGAGTTGGAACCCAGTGGGACTATCTTTTCACATAAGCTGTTTTGTTTTCTTTGTACAAATTGTATAAAACTCTGTTGTTCGGTGGCATTCTCTTACTAGGACGTCAGCTTCTTGTACATAAACGCCTATTTACAGGCAAATTCAAAAATCAATACAAATTCACTTTTCAGACAAATTGCCAATTGTTTTTCCTTTTTCTGTTTTGTTTTGCGAAGAACGTCCAATGTTCAATTTTTGATATATGCATTTGACACTAATTGCTAACTCATAAATATTTGCATACGAAACAAAGGATTAACTACAGGCAACATCAGAAACAGGGGCAATAATGAGTTGTCTAAGCAATCTAATTGCTCTGTCCACCAAGGTACCAAGGTAGGTTCATCTGAAGAACATAACCCAGATACCTTCACTCCCCGTAGAGTGAGACAAGATTCAACAATTCTCCCCAAGCAGTTGGTCTCCCATCAGCCCTAAACAGGGCACAGTATCTCCAGCATGTCAACAATACTCTCCCCCAAGCAGAGTTAGACCACAGTCAACCTCAAGGAAGTTGGAGTATCCCCGAAGATCTCAATATTCCCAAACGGAGCATACAGACATTCCTAACAAGCATCCCCCAGCAATCTTGATCTAAGATTGTTCCTCGGCGGTATACCGAAAATCCAATGGAGCCATTCCCCAGTCCAAAAGTTTCCCCAGGAAAGTGGAATCCATATCCCCAGCAGGTCTTGAAGCTTATCCCTAGTAGATTCTGGAAGCTTGTCACCTATAGAGCACGAACGCCCCTCCCGGCTTTATTCAGAAGGTTATTTCCCCACCAGGATATAACTGGGTTATCCTCAGCCAAACCACGGAAAGATCGTCCTCGGCGAAGTTCTTCCTATCCTCCAACGGAGTTCACCAATTCCTTCAACATAACACATCAATGGTATCCCCAGCGGAGTTATCATCAGCATCTCAACAAAGTGCCTCTCTCCCCACAGAGTTCACTCCCCGCAGAGTAATCTATTCGCCAAGTTTATTCCCCAACGGAGTCATCTTCTCATACCGGTATCCTTGCAACCATCATCCCCAGCGGAAACGAAGCTCTACTCTTCCACATCAGCCCAGGATTCAACTTCCCGGCACTCGTCAAGGATTTACTTTCCTAGACAAAAAATACATTCATAAACATCACATCTTCATACATTATAGCATGAATATACGCATCATGAACATACAAATCTTAGTCATCTCATGACATCACACATCATGACATCATATACAACTAACGTCTTGTCTTTTCAGGACAAAAGTCAATACAACGATGATTACTATCAACTGTCGCAATTCCAGATTCGATACCTGTAGCTAGCTAGGGCTCATCTGTGAGCGACTATTTCCGGACTCGATTCCTGTAACCAGCCAGGGTATGTCTGAAGAGTTTGAGGATCCGATTCCTGTATCCAACCAGGGTGTATCTGTTGATGACTATTTCCGGACTCGATTCCTGTAACCAACCAGGGTACGTCTGAAGAGTTTGAGGATCCGATTCTTGTATCCAGCCAGGGTGTATCTGTTGACGACTATTCCGGACTCGATTCCTGTAACCAGCCAGGGTACGTCTGAAGAGTTTGAAGATCTGATTCCTATATCCATCCAGGGTGTATCTGTTGATGACTATTTCCGGACTCGATTCCTGTAACCAGCCAGGGTACGTCTGAAGAGTTTGAGGATCCGATTCCTGTATCCATCCAGGGTGTATCTGTTGACGACTATTTCCGGACTCGATTCCTGTAACCAGCCAGGGTACGTCTGAAGAGTTTGAGGATCCGATTCCTGTATCCAGCCAGGGTGTATCTGTTGACGACTATTTCCGGACTCGATTCCTGTAACCAGCCAGGGTACGTCTGAAGAGTTTGAGGATCCGATTCCTGTATCCAGCCAGGGTGTATCTGTTGACGACTATTCCGGACTCGATTCCTGTAACCAGCCAGGGTACGTCTGAAGAGTTTGAAGATCCGATTCCTGTATCCAGCCAGGGTGTATCTGTTGACGACTATTTCCGGACTCGATTCCTGTAACCAGCCAGGGTACGTCTGAGGAGTTTGAAGATTCGATTCCTGTATCCAGCCAGAGTGTATCTGTTGACGACTAATTCCAGATTCGATTCCTGTATCTAGCCAGGACTCATCTGTGAGTAACTGATTGTAGACTCGATACCTGTATCTAGCCAGGGCACATCTGCATGAAGAATTTAGAGATTCGATAGCTGTATCCAGCCAGGGCACATCCACACAAAGAGTTTGAAGATCAACCCCTGTAACAGGCCAGGTAATTATTTTCTTTCTCAGGTACGCAAGTTCTCGCTAAGGAATCTCTTACGCGATCGACAGTTTAGATGGCATCTATAAGCCCATCCACATATCGACAGTCTCCAAATGGCATCCATAAGCCCATTCCCGACGAGGTTCTGGCACATCTCCAGATGGCACCTATAAGCCCATACTCCTATCCATCATCTTTCCAAATGGCATCTATAAGCCCATTCCCTACATCACACTGCTGACATTCTACTATGTGAGTGCAAATTTCTAGGCACTCTAGTGTTCAATCATCTTCCACCTTCGGATTACGAAAGGCACGCCAGCCAATCTACATCCTCAGGTCTAAGAAGATTGAACAGGGGCAACTGTTGTACCCCAAAATTTTCCCTCCCATATTCTTCAAGATTTGGCAAGATCAAGCTTCAAAATCTCTCAAGGGTTGCACAGTCCAATTGCCTCCTAACACAGTCAAAATTAGGGTTTTGGTTCTTGCAAAGAAATTGAGATTTTCAAGGGTCCAATCAAGTCCCACATGCCTACATACATTATCAATCATCCATATGTCAAGTTTCAAGACTCACAACATCAAATTGCACAGTCAAAAAACCCTAATTGCTCCACAGTCAACTGCAGGGGCAAAATGGTCATTTGACAGTCAAAAGTCAAAAATTTTGGTCAACATCTTATTTTGAAGCCACAAACATCATTTGATCAATTCTTGATCATGATTCTCAAAGCATGGCTCAAAAAGTCTCAAGATGCAAAAAGTTTCTATTTTTGGACAGTTGAAAAGTCAACTGCAAATTGACCAAGGCATAACTTCTTCATGGTTTATCAGAAAAATCCCATCCAAAGCTCATTTTGAAGAGAATGACATTTTCTACAACTCATCTTCACACTTCAAGTCCAAGAAATACTCTCACAAAAAGTTATCAATTTCAACATTATAGGTCATTTTCAAAAGTCAACAAAAAGGCACTTTAAGTCAAAGACCATAACTTGAGATTGGTAAATCAAAATGACATGGGAAAAAATACATTGGTTAGAGGACTTCAAGACCTTTCCAAAATGTCCAAGAACATGATCATGTCTTCAAAATTGAGCAAGATATGCATTGGAGAAGTTGGGGAATTTTTGGGAACTTTCAAAAGTCAACTATGCCTAAAACACTTCAAATTTGCTAATGGGCCTCAAATTCTTCCTTGAATCATTACCCAAAGCCTATGCACGACCCATTGAGCTCAAGATGATTTATTTTCTTATTTTTAATTAATTAATTGAATTTTTATTATTATTAATTCATTTAATTAGTTTTAATTGTAGAAAAATATCAAATAATGCTTTTCAAATCTTTTTATGCAGCAAATATATTCCAAATAGGCTAAAGATTTCGTGCATCATCTCAAGGGGACAAGATCATCCATATTTGGCAAGATTTTCATGGAAAAAAGATTGGAAATACATAATTGAAAATCAAATCTTCAAATCATCAATTCATGGACTTTTGGGCTCTTTCTTGACCTAATTTGCCTCACATACAAAGGCTGAGTGAAACCCTACTCATAGAGACACGAAAAGTTGCACACAAACTCAGAACCAATTGGCAAATTTTCATAAAAAAGCTCGAAACTGTTTTCATAGTAGCAGTATAATTCAAAGCTTCTAAAGGATTCCAACACCTTGCTGACATTGCTAGGAAGCTTTTACAATCAAGAACGAGTCAAAATGTGCAAAGAATTGAAAAACACAGGCCATACGGCTTTCCACATTTTCTTGAATTCCATATCATGATTCATGCGCATTTGATACATGTTATTGGTTGTTTTGTATTCACAGGGACCTTCTGAAGCTAATGATATGACTTAATTGCATTATAAGGCTCTATATCGTGATTTGCCATTAACGTGTTTTAGGGTTTCAGAGCTCAAAAATTGGGGCTTTGCATATGCTGTAAAATTGGACTATCAAACCAGTATAGACAAATTCCTTGCAACGAGACGAATCGATTGAAACCCTCGCGCCCAATTTATATAAGCTATAGGCGTAATCGCTATTTTCACTATTTCACTTAGTGGGGGTTTAAAACCCCCGCTACTTGTTTTATAATTGCAGGGAAAACAAGGAAGAAGATGGACGTGGCCTGACGCTATTGGGAGATTCAAACATTGGCGCGCTTTTTGTCTTATACCACTAACCAATGTTTTTTTGTATATTATATTTTCTATCTATTATATTTACAAACAAACGCAAATGGCCTGGTGGTTGGAGGACGTGTCTTGCAGGTATAGGGACCTGGGTTCGATTCCCAGGTCCCCCATATAATTCATAACTTTTGTTTTAATGTCTTCTAGTGCAGCGCTTCATTCAGTGGCCTACCATGAGCCTCATGCCTGTGCTTGCCAAGTGGCCATGAGATCCCATCCAATGGTCAGAAAGTGAATCCCATGGTGCACTCCAGTCAACCATCATGCATGCAATCAGAGAGTCAATGAGGCTCAATGCTAATGGGCCAGATTACTCCAATTTACCTCCATATGGGCCTGACACCCCCTTGGTTTGCAATTTGATTTTTTTTCTTTCTTTTAATTTCTTTCAATTATTTATTTTTTATAATTATTATTAAGTCATTAAAATTAATATTTTTCATAATAAAAACAGAAAAATCAAAATACAAAAATATGTTTAATTATTTATTAATTTACTCATTAATTTATTTTTGTAAATAAATGTTAATAATTAACCTAGTTAAATTAGGTTTTAATTTTGACACTTTTCTTAATAAATAAAAAATATGTAGAATTAGGTTTTGACATTTTTATCTTTTTTCTTGATTAATTATTTTCCTCATCATTTGTTATTATTATTAATTATTATTTTTGTAAATAAACATGTAAATTAATTAACTAGTAAATTAGGTTAACTTTAATATTTTCTTAAATAATTAAAATAACTTAGAATTAGGGTTTCTCTTGATTTTAATTTTCTTTATCTCATAAATATCAAAAACATAAAAAACACCTTCTTTTCTTTAATTAAATAATTAGACTTTAATTTGATTTAATTTCAAGCAAAGGGTCCAACACCCTCGGACGTCCAATTTTAATTCCGAATTCGTGCATTATTTTCTTTTGATTATTATGTAACTGCTCAAGGATTGTAATAGTAATTAGGTTTACCGCATTTATTTACTTTCCGCATTTTATCAAAAAACGGGTCTTTGTATTTTGGCGATGTATAGACCCGCGCCTTGTAATAGCGTAGCCTTTATTTTCCTGTATTTTACTTTCCGCACTCTTAAATTCTAAATTGCATAAAAGAATGTATGGTTAATTAAAAACAAGCGTAGCTCACTATGCCATGATCAAAGATAAACTTAACATGAAAACAACACACAAATACACACACCACTTCTAGGGTACGCCTCACTTGTTGCCTTCGAGACGTGGTCGTCAAGTATAAGACGTTTTAGTAAGTCCTTATGTCCATGATCCAGTTGCCTCGAAACGGTTGCCTCAAATAAAAAAAGGATCAAGGACATAAGGGTAGCTTCTAAGGTGTCCTACTGTTGCTTCGGTGACCACACTGTCCCTATACTCGAATTGACCCGAACACCTCCAAACGGTGGTGCTACCTACCTCTCAATGGTGGGATGGCACTACCTTAAGGACATTTACACAGCCTAATTCCTTAGGGTAGGTAGATGACTCATAGATACTTGCTCTCTAAAAAACAAAACAAAATACTTTTCACACTGACACTTTCAAAAGACTTTCAAAACAATTTTTCAAACACTCTTGAGGACATATACAAGAGTTATTCAGAAAACTTTCAAAGAAACTTTTGCAAAACCCACTCACATTTTGGAAAGCAAACAAACATTTTGAAAACATAAGAGCAAGTACCTAAGAGCCCGTGGATAACCACGGATAGAAAGGGTGCTAACACCTTTCCTTTCTATAAATCTACCTCCCGAATCGAGAACTATTCTCATAAGGAATTTTGCTGTGCTTTTGTCCTTTCCATGTTGGAGAAAATAAAAGATGGTGGTGACTCTTACTTCCGCGACATTTCGTAAACCAGTGTTAAACAGTCAGTTCTAAATCCACCGATCACACTAATCAAAGACAAAACGCATGTAAATAACACACTTGCACACAAGCACCCTTAGGGTTTCTCCCACTTGGTTGCCTAAAATAAAATGGCCATGTTACGCATGCGAAGTATCTTGGCAAAACAAAACAAGTATAAGATCATAGCCTCTCGATGACGCTATTCAAAAGTTGCCTAAATAAAATGATCTTGGTCCCTCTAAAATGCTAAGATACTTGGCAACATTGCTATCATGGTTATACGATGACCCACGTCCGTCCCGTTTACATCCAAAGATAGGGTTGCTTACCAAATCAATGGTAAGTCAACAATGTCAAAGGAATAGAAAATGCACAAGAAGTTCATTTGAGTAGGTAGATAGCTGCTAAGTTACTTGCTCCATTTTAAACAATCCTTGCTATTTTCCAAAATAAACACACACACACATTTCAAAACATCTTACAAAACATTGAAAACATTTTTCAAAAGACAAATATCTTTCTATACATTCTTACGAACAAGAATCATTACAAAGATTGCCTAAACGAATGGCCTCTTTTACAAAATACTTCCAAAATCACACCAAACACCATTTCAAACAAACCAAAACAAGTGATCTAAGCAAGTAACTAAGAGCCCATGGAAAACCATGGATGAAAAGGGTGCTAGCACCTTCCCTTTTCATAATCTACACCCCGAACTCAAGAAAACATCTCAAAGGTCTTTCATGTGCTTTTTCACCTTTCCTTTTGGATAAAAGAAAAGTCAGTGGCGACTCTTGCTAACCGCGACATTTGCGATAAAACGCAAAACCTTCAAGTCAGTTCTCCCACCACATCACAGAACTGGCGACTCTGCTGGGGATTTTTATTAAAGTGGGGTTACCTTAGGGTTTAGATCACATTTACTTACTTACATTGTTTGACTTGTTTGCTTTACATTATGGTTCTCTGTTTGAGTTTGAATCCTCCACTCGGATTTGGGAAACATTATAGGTAAATAACAATATGTTATAGAAACTGTGCGGGGTATACCGACATGGTCTAAGCAATAGCTATGTTAGTGTGACATATTTGTGGGTACCGGTAGCCTTTGAGTCAATCAAAGAGAATACGGGGCCGCTGAGTGATGTCATAAAGCACTAATGAACTTCTGGAACCTTTACTTGACCAACTTGGCCTTTTAGGATGTAGTGAGATGACCGGCTTTAGTGCAGTCCGAAGTTGGTAGATACTCGATACTACACTCATTGAGGGTTGGTTTCTTGGGATATTTAGGTCGCCATTAAAGAGGCTTGAGCTGAAACAATGACCAAGGAAACAATCCAGTGATATTGAGCTCCTTAGAACCCGGTTATTATTGTTAGGACATGTTGAGCCAACTAAACTTCAAGAGGGTACTTACCTATGAAACCCCATGCAAGCATAAACTAAGAACTTGCTTGATTTTCTTGTACATATATACTTGTGCATAATATCATGGACATCATGAACATCATATGCATTCACTAAGCATTTCAAGGATTTTGGAGATTCATCTTTGTTCTTGTTTGTAGGTTATGGATTCACTTTGCAGGAAAACTATCCAAATCAACCTTGTAAGAATTCCTCCACAACTCAAGGAGCTAGCTTCAAGGATCCCTGAGAACTCTCCATTCACCGAGAGACATGGTCGTCTACTCAACTTGGTCACTTCCAACACAGAGGAGGATATGATGAAGGTTCTCTTCCAATTCTTTGACCCTTTGCATCATTGCTTCACATTTCCTGACTATCAACTTTTGCCCACTTTGGAAGAATTCTCTCAACTTCTGAGGATTCCTATTCTCAACCAACTACCCTTCAACGGTACGGAAAGAGATCCAAATCCAGAAGAGATAGCTCAAGCCCTGCACTTGCACTCATCTGATGTCACAACACATTGGGAAACTAGAAGTGATGTCAAAGGCTTCTTGGCAAAGTTTCTGTTTGAGAAGGCCCAAAGCTGTTGGAATTCCCTAGACTTGCAAGCTTTTGAGGATATTGTAGCTCTTCTCATCTATGGGATGGTCTTGTTCCCCAATCCTGACCAACTCATAGATGTGAGCGCTGTCAAAATCTTCATGTCTCGCAACCCGGTGCCTACATTGCTTGGGGATATCCTACACTCTTTTCACACTCGTACAATGAGGAAAAGAGGTGTTCTTATGTGTTGCACTCCTCTCTTGGAAAGATGGTTTACTTCTCATCTTCCCCAATCAGTCTTAAAGAATGAGCAAGGTTTGAGGTGGTCACAAAGGTTAATGACGCTCAAACATTCGGATATTCATTGGTGTTCTTGATCCAAAGAGAATGTTATCATTGTTGACCGTTGTGGGGAATTCCCTAATGTCCCTCTACTTGGCATTAGGGGAGGCATCACCTACAACCCATGCTTGGCTCTAAGACAATTTGGTTATGCCCGAAGGGATGGCCCACATGATATGCTGATTCAAGGCATGGTATTCGACTACGACAACAACGATCGAGGACTTCTCCAGAGATTCATCCGAGCTTGGAGGATGCAAAGCAAGGTAGATAGCAAGACTTTGGGACACAAGAATTTCGTCCCTCTTGAGCCTTACCTCAAGTGGGTACGAACCCGCGCTCAAAGTCTTATGATGCCTTATCCCTCCATTCTCTCAGTGATTATTGAGCCTGTTAAGGAAGGAGGAGTTCCATACACTATCCTACGTCCTGACATGCCTACATCCCTCGAAGACCTACAAAGGGATTGGATACAGCTCAAAGGAGAGCGCGATACTTTCGAAGCCCAATTCTATGCAAGCGAGAAGAAGGTTTTGGAACTCACTCGACTACTTCATGAAGAGCAAACTCTAAATACCTACATTACACCAAATAGGATGTGCAATGTCTTTTTACCTTAGAATTTTGTATTATTTTGCCCAAGGGGCATTGATGTACTCAAATTCTATCTTATTAATATGACGTGTGTTTCTTTTTGTTTGAAACAAATTTGAATTTATAAATCCTTGAAAGCATTGCATAAATACATATCATTCATCATAAACATAAACAGGTCTTTGCAACAAGTTTCCTCATCTCTCTACTGTTTATTTCAGTAAGATGGATCTCGAACAAACGGTCAAAGACCTTCAAACTCAAAATGCACAATTTCAACAGTTACTTATGACCTTAGCCAAGGGGAAAGAGGAGATGAAGACTCTGCTAGAAAAAGAGAAAAAGAAGAAGAAGCCAGCTGGTGTGGTGATCATGGGCAGAAGGTTTCAGGGACAAGCTAGAAGGACCTTAGATTTTTCAATAACATCTGATGAAGGGGAAAGAAAAGGAAAAGAAACGGCAGTACCATCAGATTCTGAAGAAGAAGAGGAAGAGGAGGATTACTCTGAACAACAATACCCTCCGGCTGATGACAAGTACAAACACCTTGAAGAGCGTTTAAGCGCTATGGAAATACAGAGAGTATCGAGGATAGATTTTGAAGAGTTGGGGCTGGTGTCAGGAATTGTGATCCCACCAAAGTTTAAAGTGCCACTATTTGCCAAGTATGATGGGGTATCTTGTCCTAAAATGCACCTCTGATCGTATGTCAGGAAGATTCAGCCGCAATCTGCTGACAAAGACTTGTGGATCCACTTTTTCCAAGACATTTTATCAAGAACACAACTTGATTGGTTCTACCAGTTGGAAAGGGCCGACGTCCACAACTGGGAAGACCTGGCCGCAGCTTTCTATAAACAATACCAGTACAACACCGATTTGGCACCTACCCGTACTCAACTTTAGAGTATGGCTATGGTTTCCAATGAGGGCTTCAAAGTTTACGCGCAAAAGTGGAGAGATTAGGACGGAAGAGTGCAGCCCCCTCTGTCTGAAAGGGAGTTGGTGGACATGTTCTTGGGAACTCTGTCAGGCCCTTTCTTCAATCATCTGATTGGAAGTTCCTCAGCAGGGTTTACTGAATTGATTTTAACCGGCGAGAGGGTAGAAGCTGGTATAAGAAGTGGGAAGATTCAAAAGGATGCGTCGGCCTCTACAGCTGTGAAAAAACCCTTCCCTGGAAGGAAGGAAGTATCTACTGTTTATTCACACAGGAATCAGGTAAGAACTGAACGCCGACCAACGGTGGGGGCCGTTATGATTCCAAAGCCTGCATCAGACCAGCCAAGAAATAACCAGCAAAGGGTAGAAAAGCCAGTCCCATAATTCACCAGGATTAACATGACTCCGGCCCAGGTTCTACCACATCATCTGAAATTGAATATGAAAACTTTAAAAGAGGCCCCAAAGAATCCCAATACTGCATCTCCTCATTACCATCCGAATGCCAGATGCACATACCATTCTGAAAGTCCAGGGCACGACACCAACAACTATTGGGCTCTGAAGAACAAAATTCAAGACCTGATAGACGCGAAGGAGGTTGAGTTTGAAGCGCCTGAGAAACCGAATGTCATTTCCGCTCCAATGCCTAGGCATAGTCACAATGCCAATGCTATCGAAGAAGATTTGTTTGTTGCTACCGTAGATGAACTGTTCACTCCGCTCCCGACTATTAATTTGAATTTGTTGAAAGCTGGTATATTCCCAGGTTATGACAAAGACTTCCGTGTTTGCCTATCCTCATCATTTGACTGCCCTCTGTTGAAAAAAGGTATCCAACGACTGATTGATAACCGAGAAATTCTGTTCGAGAATGCTCATGTTTCACCCGTTCCAGTTAAAGACATTTCAATTATAACCATCTACGCCAATCCTTCCAAGGCCCCTAAAAGACCCGTTAGGATTACACCTGCTCCAAAGACTACTCCACTCAAGATTACAATGCCCGGGCTGGTCCCGTACAAATCAGATAAAACAGTACCGTGGAATTACGGTGGAGAAATCTACTACCATGGTATTAAACAAGACGAACTGACTGCCGAAGAAGAGAGCTCTGAAGAGGACAATTCCGACATTATCAATATTTCCAGAACTAGCAAGATTACCCGTAGTGGTAGAATCTTCTCTCCAGATATTTCCCCTCCAAAGGCAGTCTTTGGACCTGTGACTGTTCCGAAGTTTACCTCTGCACCAATAATTATACCTGAAAGCGTACCCACCGACAAAGACAATACCATCCTTACCCCTACCAATACTTCCACTGCTGAAAATAAAGGAAAAAAACATTCAAGAAGTGCCTGTCTGGACGAAGGCTCAATCACTAGCTATTCCTGAAACATCTAAGAAGGAAATGGAAGAAATCCTGAGGATAATAAAGAAGAGTGATTATGATATGGTTGAACAGTTGGGGCAAACCCCTTCCAAGATCTCTATGCTAGCTCTGCTGCTGTACTCTAAAGCACATGCAAAAGCTCTGGTAAAATTTCTGAAGACAGCTCATGTGCCGCAAGAGACGTCTGCTGACCAGTTCCAAGACTGTGTGGCCAGTTTGACAGCTGATAATGGCTTGGGTTTCTCCGATGCTGATTTGACACCCAGAGGGAGAAAACACAACGAGGCATTATATGTCTCAGTGGAATGTAGAGGAACAACCTTAGCCCATGTCTTGGTGGACACGATATCATCTTTAAATGTCTTACCGAAAAAAGCCCTTGACAGATTGGATTGTGAAGGGCTGCCTTTAAAACCTAGTAACATAGTGGTGAGAGCATTTGATGGTTCGAAGAGGATGGTCCACGAGGAGGTGGACATCCCAATAAAGGTGGGAACTCATATTTTCAACTCAACCTTCTATGTGATGGACATCCGTCCTTCTTATTCCTGTCTGTTAGGACGCCCCTGGATCCACAACGCCGATGCTGTCACCTCTATGTTGCATCAGATGCTGAAATACCCGGTCCAAGGAAAGATCATAACCGTCCATGGGGAGGAGGAGTATATGATTAGTCATCTGAATTCTTTCTGATATGTAGATTTGGATGGCGAGTTCATTGAAACCTCTTTCCAACATTTCGAGGAGGTCTCTTAAGAAGTAGCAGCGACTAAGGCGGTATCCTCGATTCCTAAGATCACAAGACCTCCGCTTTGGATGTCATCTCTAAAGGATGCAAAGGCAGTAGTGGAAGAGGGTGGATGCACCATCTGGGGGCAGCTTCCAGATATTCCGTACAAATCGGACAAGTTTGGCTTGGGGTTTACTTCAACTGCTCAGAAGGCTGTGCACCATGCCCGTGCTGGGGGGCCACCTGTGAAGATTAGCAACCAAGGGGTCAATGCAGTAGAAGACAATGAAGAGGATGGCAGCCTGGAAGATTGGATATTTCCTACTGTCAGCGGAGGACTTCGCAATTGGGAAGCCAGAGACTTTGTCCCAATAACTTTCATCTCTCAGTAATTTATCTTTTACATTTCTGTTGGACTTGTAATATTCACGAACAATTCGCACTTTAAAAACCTTGTGTCTTACCCGAGGCGCAATGGTCCATTTGTAAGGGTTTTTATTTCATCTTCATATGACATTCAATGAATCATGGACGCTTTTTCACATATAAACCTTTTGTGCTCATTGTCTTTCTTTTACATTTTATTGTTCTAAGATGGCTATACCCTTACACACACCCACACTCACAAATGCAGGTACCCTTCCATTCCGGATTCCATGGATAACGATCCTGCTATAGCCTTTAGTGACTCTGAAGATCTGATCTACCAAGCCGAATACGAAGGTGAGGAAGATTGTGAGGTGCCAGGGGAATTGGCCAGACTACTACAACAAGAGGAAAGAGCTATTTAGCCTCATGAGGAGCTATTGGATACAATCAATTTGGGTACCGAGGAAGATAAAAAGGAAATCAAAGTGGGTGCCAATCTAGAGCCGAGTGTCAAGGAACGCCTAATTCAGTTGTTGCATGATTATGTTGAGATCTTTGTCTAGTCATACGAAGACATGCAGGGACTCGATACAGACATCGCGGTACATCGTCTACCCACAAGAGAAGACTGTCCACCAGTGAAATAAAAAGTCTGCCGCATGAGACCTGACATGTCAGAGAAGATCAAGGCAGAAGTCATGAAACTGTTCAATGTTGGATTTCTGGCTGTTACTTCCTATCCTCAATGGGTTGCCAACATTATTCCCGTGCCTAAAATGGACGGTAAATTACGGATGTGCGTGGATTATAGAGATTTAAACAGGGCCAGCCCTAAAGATAATTTTCCACTTCCACACATCGACATTCGGGTTGATAATACGACCCAACACAAAGTATTTTCCTTCATGGACGGATTCTCAAGATATAACCAGATCAAAATGGCGCCTGAGTACATGGAGAAAACTACATTTGTCACACAGTGGGGTACGTTCTACTACAAAGTGATGCCATTCGGACTGAAGAATGTTGGGGAAACCTATCAACGCGCCATGGTAGCTTTGTTTCATGATATGATACATCATGATATAGAGGTCTACGTAGATGACATGATAGCCCAATCACAAACAGAAGAAGAACACCTTGATCACTTGCAAAAGCTGTTTGTCAGATTGAAGGAGTACAAGTTAAGATTGAACCCGAACAAGTGCACATTCGGAGTCCGGTCCGGCAAACTCTTAGGTTTTATTGTCAGCAACAAAGGCATCGAGGTTGATCCTGCCAAGGTTAAAGTAATACAAGAAATGCCTGCTCCTTGCACTGAGAAGGAAGTCAGAGGATTCTTGGGACGCCTAAACTACATTGCTAGCAATGTAGTTTAGGCGTCCCAAAAAACCTCTGACTTCCTTCTCAGTGCGAGGAGCAGGCATTTCTTGTATAGCTTTGACTTTGGCAGGATCAACCTCGATGCCTTTGTTGCTGACAATGAAACCTAAGAGTTTACCGGACTGGACTCCGAATGTACACTTGTTTGGGTTCAATATTAGCTTGTACTCCTTCAATATGACAAACAACTTTTGCAAGTGATCAAGGTGTTCTTCTTCTGTTTGTGATTGGGCTATTATGTCATTTACGTAGACCTCTATATCATGATGTATCATATCATGAAACCAAGCTACCATGGCGCGTTGATAGGTTGCCCCGACATTCTTCAGTCCGAATGGAATCACTTTGTAGCAGAACGTACCCCATTGTGTGATAAAAGTAGTTTTCTCTATCTCCTCAGGTGCCATTTTGATCTGGTTATAGCTTGAGAATCCGTCCATGAACGAAAATACTTTGTGCTGGGTTGTATTGTTGACCAGGATGTCGATGTGTGGAAGTGGAAAATCATATTTAGGGCTGACCCTGTTTAAATCCCTATAATCCATGCACATTCTCACTTTGCCGTCCTTTTTAGGCATGGGCACAATGTTGGCCACCCATTGAGGATAAGAAGTAATAGCCAAAAATCCAGCATTGAACTGTTTCATAAATTCTGCTTTGATCTTCTCTGACATGTCAGGTCTCATGCGGCGGACCTTTTGTTTCACTGGTGGACAATCTTCTTTAGTGGGTAGACGGTGTACCACAATGTCTATATCGAGTCCCGACATGTCTTCGTATGACCAGGCAAAGATCTCAACATAATCATTCAATAGCTGAATTAGGCGCTCCTTGACACTCGGCTCTAGATTGGCACCTATTTTGATTTCCTTTTTATCTTTCTCGGTTCCCAAGTTGATTATATCCAACTGCTCCTCATGAGGCTGAATTTCTCTTTCCTCTTGTTGTAATAGTCTGGCCAATTCCCCTGGCACCTCACAATCTTCCTCACCTTTGTATTCGTCTTGGTAGATCAGATCTTCAGAGTCACTGAAGGCTATAGCAGTATCGTTACCCATGGGATCCGGAATGGAATGGTACCTGCATTTGTGAGTGTGGGTGTGTGTAAGGGTATAACCATCTTAAAACAATAAAATGTAAAAGAAATACAATGAGCATAAAAGGTTTATATGTGAAAAAGCGTCCATGATTCATTGAATGGCATATGTAGATGAAATAAAAACCCTTACAAATGGACCATTGTGCCTCGGGTAAGACACAAGGTTTTTAAAGTACAAATTGTTTGTGAATTATTACAGTCCAACAGAAATGTAAAAGATAAATTACTGCGGTATGAAAGTTATCGGAACGAAGTCTCTGGCTTCCCAGTTGCGCAGTCCTTCGCTGACAGTAGGAAATATCCAATCTTCCAAGCTTCCCTCCTCTTCATTGTCTTCTACCACATTGATGCTTTGGTTGGTAATCTTCACAGGTGGCCCCCCAGCACAGCCACGGCGCACAGCCTTCTGACCAGTTGAAGTAAACCCCAAGCCGAACTTGTCTGATTTGTAAGGAATGTCTGGAAGCTGACCCCAGATTGTGCATCCCCCTTCTTCCACTACTACTCTTGCATCCTTTAAAGATGACATCTGAGGCGGAGGTCTTGTGATCTCAGGAATTGAGGATACCGCCTTGGTTGCTGCTATCTCAGGAGAGACTTCTTCAAAATGTTGGAAAGGGGTCTCTATGAACTCGCCATCTAATTCCACATAACGCAAAGAATTCAGATGACTAATCATATACTCCTCTTCCCCATGGACAGTTATGATCTTCCCTTGGACAGGATACTTGAGCATATGATGTAAGGTGGAGGTTACAGCACCGACATTGTGGATCCAGGGGCGTCCCAATAGACAGGAATAAGAAGGACAGATGTCCATCACATAGAATGTTGAGTTAAAGACCTGAGTTCCTACCTTGATTGGGATGTCCACCTCCCTGTGGACCATCCTCTTCGACCCATCAAAAGCTCTGACCACTATATTACTGGGTTTTAAAGTCATCCCATCGCAATCCAACCTATCAAGGGCTTTCTTCGACAAGACATTTAAAGATGACCCAGCATCAACCAAGACATGATCTAGGGTTGTTCCTCTGCATTCCAAGGAGACATGTAATGCATCATTGTGTTTTATTCCTCGGGGTGTTAAGTCAGCATCAGATAAACCCATGCCATTATCAGCTGTCAAATTGGCCACACAGTCCTCGAACTGGTCATCAGACGTCTCTTGCGGCACATGAGCTGTCTTCAGAAATTTTACCAGAGCCTTGGCATGTGCTTCAGAGCACAACAGCAGGGCTAGCATAGAGATCTTGGAAGGGGTCTGCCTCAATTGTTCAACCACAACAGAATCACTCTTCTTAATGATCCTCATGATTTCTTCCATATCCTTCTTGGATGTTTCAGGAATAGCTAGTGATTGAGCCTTCGTCTGGACAGGCTCCTCTTGAACATTCTTTCCTTTATTCTCAGCAGCGGAAGTAGGGATAGGAATTGTATTGTCTTTGTTAGTAGGTACACTTGCGGGTACAATCACTGGTACATGGGTAATCTTAGGAATAGCCACGGGTCCAAAGACTGCTGTTGGAGGAGCAATCTCTGGAGAGAAGATCCTACCACTGTGGGTGATCTTGCTAGTTCCAACAATTTTGCTAATGTCGGAACCGTCCTCTTCGGAGATTTCTTCTTCGGCAGTCAGTTCAATTTGTTTAATACCATAGTAGTAGATTTCTCCACCATAATTCCATGGTACTGATTTATCTGATTTGTATGGGGCAGGCCCGGGCATTGTTATCTTAAGCGGAGCAGTCTTTGGAGCAGGTGTACTCCTAACGGGTATTTTAGGGGCCCTGGAAGGATTGGCGTAGATGGTTATTATTGAAACTTCTTTAACTGGAACGGGTGAAATAGAAGCTTTCTCAAACAAAATTTCTTGGTTATCAATCAATTGTTGGATTCCTTTCTTCAACAGAGGGCAGTCAAATGATGAGGACATGCAAACATGGCAGTCTTGGTCACAACCTGGGAAGATGCCAGCTTTTAACAAATTCAACTTGATGGTCAGGAGTGGAGTTAACAGTTCATCCACGGTAGCAACAAATAGATCTTCTTCAATAGCGTTGGCATTGTGACCATGCCTCGACATTGGGGCGGAAATAACATTCGGTTTCTCAGGCGCTTCAAACTCAACTTCCTTCGCGTCTATCAGATCTTGAATATTATTCTTCAGAGCCCAACAGTTGTTGGTGTTGTGCCATGGACTTTCAGAATGGTACGCGCATCTGGCGTTGGGATTGTAATATGTAGAAGTAGTATTAGGATTTTTTGGGGCCTCTTTCAAAGTGGCCAGATTCAACTTCAAGAGATGTAGTAGTACTTGGGCTGGAGTCATGTTAATCTTGGTAAATTTCCGAACTGGCCTTTCTACCCTTTGCTGATTGTTTCTCGGCTGGTCTGATGCAGGCTTCGAAATCATAACGGCCCCCACCGTTGGTCGGCGCTCGGTTCTTCCCTGATTTCTCTGTGAATAAACGGCAAATACTTCCTTTTTTCCAGTGAAGGGATTTTTTACAGCAGCTGAGGCAGACGCGTCCTTCTGAATTTTCCCATTTCTTATACCAGCCTCCACTCTTTCGCTGGTTAGAATCAATTCGGTAAACCCTGCAGAGGAACTTCTAATCAGATGATTTAATAAAGGGCCTGACAGAGTTCCCAGGAACATATCCACTAACTCTCTTTCAGACAAGGGGGGTTGCACCCTTCCGGCTAGATCCCTCCACTTTTGGGCGTAGTCTTTGAAGCCCTCATTGGTAGCCATAGCCATACTCTGTAGCTGAGTACGGGTCGGCTCCAAGTCAGCGTTGTATTAATACTGTTTATAGAAAGCAGCTGCTAGCTCTTCCCAATTATGGACATCTTCCCTCTCCAACTGGTAGAACCAATCAAGTTGCGTCCCTGATAAACTGTCTTGGAAAAAGTGGACCCATAGGTCTTTGTCAGCAGAGTGTGGTTGAATCTTCCTGACATAGGATCTGAAGTGCATTTTAGGGCAAGACACCCCATCATACTTGGAAAATAGTGGCACTTTAAACTTTGGAGGGATTACGATTCCTGACACCAACCCTATCTCCTCAAAAATGTAGCCCTTGTACTCTCTAGATTTCCATAGTGCTGAGTCGCTCTTCAAGGTGTTTGTATTTGTCATCAGCCGGAGGGTATTGTTGTTCAGAGTAGTCCTCTTCTTCCTCTTCTTCTGCTTCAGAATCTGATGGCACTGCCGCTCCTTTTCCTTTTCCTTCCCCTTCTTCAGATGTTGTTGGGAATTCTAAGGTCCGTCTGGCTTGTCCCTGAAATCTTCTGCCCATGAGAACCACACCAGTTGGCTTCTTCTTCTTTTTCTCTTTCTCTTTCTCTTTTTCTAGCAAAGTCTTCATCTCCTCCTTCCCCTTGGCTAAGGTCATGAGCAACTGTTGAAATTGTGAATTCTGAGCTTGCAAATATTTGACCGTTTGTTCGATATCCATTTTGCTGAAATAAACAACAGATAGATGAGGAAACTTGGTGTGAAGACCTATTTATGCTTATGATGAATGATATGTATTCATGCAATGCTTTCAAGGATTCAGAAATTCAAATTTGTTTTAAACATAAAAAAAAAAGAAACACGCGTCATATTAATTAAAATAGAATTCTGAGTACATCAATGCCCATTGGGCAAAATAATACAAAACTCTAAGGTAAAAAGATGTTGCGCATCATCTTTGGTGCAATGTAGGTGTTGAGAGTCTGCTCTTCATAAAGTAGCCGAGTAAGTTCCAAAACCTTCTTCTCGCTTGCGTAGAATTGGGCTTCGAAAGTATCGCGCTCTCCCTTGAGCTGTATCCAACTCCTTTGTAGATCTTCGAGTGATGTTGGCATGTTAGGATGTAGGATGGCATATGGAACCTCTCCTTCCTTAATAGGCCCTATAATCACTGGGAGAATGGAGGGATAAGGCATCATAAGACTTTGGGCGTGGGTTCGTACCCACTTGAGGTAAGGCTCAAGAGGGATGGAATTCTTGTGTCCCAGAGTCTTACTATCCACCTTGTTGGGCATTCTCCAAGCTCGGATGAATCTCTGATGGAGTCCTTGGTCGTCGTTGTCGTAGTCAAAAACCAATCCTTGAATCAACATATCATGTGGGCCATCCCTTCGGGCATAACCAAATTGTCTTAGATCCAAGCAAGGGTTGTAGGTGATGCCTTCCCTAATGCCAAGTAGAGGGACATTAGGGAATTCCCCATAATGGTCAACAATGATGACATTCTCTCTAGATCGAGAACACCAATGAATATCTGAATAGTTAAGTGTCATTAACCGTTGTGACCACCTCAAACCTTGTTCATTCTTCAAGACTGATTGGGGAAGATGAGAAATAAACCATCTTGCCAGGAGAGGAGTGCAACACATGAGTACACCTCTTTTCCTCATTGTACGAGTGTGAAAAGAGTGGAGGATATCCCCAAGCAATGTAGGCACCGAGTTGCGTAACATCAAGATTTTGACAACGCTCACATCTATGAGTTGGTCAGGATTAGGGAACAAGACCATCCCATAGATGAGAAGAGCTACAATATCCTCAAAAGCTTGCAAGTCTAGATAATTCCAACAACTTTGGGCCTTCTCAAACAGAAACTTTGACAATAAGCCTTTGACACCACTTCTAGTTTCCCAATATGTTGTGACATCAAATGAGTGCAAGTGCAAGGCTTGATCAATCTCTTCTAGATTTGGATATCTTTCCGTACCGTTGAAGGGTAGTTGATTGAGAATAGGAATTCTCAGAAGTTGAGAGAATTCTTCCAAAGTGGGCACAAGTTGATAGCCAGGAAATGTGAAGCAATGATGCAAAGGGTCAAAGAACTGGAAGAGAACTTTCATCATATCCTCCTTTGTGTTGGAAGTGACCAAGTTGAGTAGACGACCATGTCTCTCGGTGATGGAGAATTCTCAGGAATCCTTGAAGCTAGCTCCTTAATTTGTTGAGGAATTCTTACAAGGTTGATTTGGATAGTTTTCCTGCGAAGTGAATCCATAACCTACTAAACAAGAACAAAGATGAATCTCCAAAATACTTGAAATGGTTAGTGGATGCATATGATGTTCATGATGTTCATGATGTTATGCACAAGTATATATGTACAAGCAAATCACATAAGTTCCTAGTTTAGGCTTGCATGGGGTTTCATAGGTAAGTACCCTCTTGAAGTTTAGCTGGATCAACCTGTCCTAAAAATAGTAACCGGGTTCTAAGGAGCTCAATATCACTGGATTGTTTCCTTGTTCATTGTTTCAATTCAAGCCTCTTTACTGGCGACCGAAATATTCCAAGGAACCAACCCTCAATGAGTGAAGTATGGAGTATCTACCAACTTCGAACTGCACCAAAGTCGGTCATCTCACTACATCCTAAAAGGCCAAGTTGGTCAAGTAAAGGTTCTAGAAGTTCATTAGTGATTTATGACATCACTCATCGGCCCTGTATTCTCTTTGATTGACTCAAAGGCTACCGGTACCCAAAAATATGTCGCACCAATATAGCTATTGCTTTGACCATGTCGGTATACCCCACATAGTTTCCGCAACGTATTGCTATTTACCTATAATGTTTCCCAAATCCGGGTGGAGGATTCAAACCCAAACAATAGAACCAAAATGTAAACAAACAACTCAAATAATGGTAAGCAAATAAAGGTGATCTAAACCCTAAGTGTTTACCTGGGGATTTGGTAAACAACCGCTGATCCTCCAAATGGTTACTTATTTGGTTACTCGCAGGATCGATCAGATTGATCCTATGGACATAGGTTGATTTTGAAGTTTAATTAATGTGGATAAGGCTTTAAGTAAATTGTTTAAAGTAAATTGCATAAAGGAAAGGCTTGGTAAAATAAACAAGGCTTGAATGTAAAGGTTCGACAGGAATCTTAAAGGGAAAAAGCATGTAAAATACTGGAAAAGTAAATGACTTGAATTGATTAAATTGGTGTTTCACACATACATTTCTCAACAATTCGTTCGCTCACACTGGGTACTTGAATCTAAATGAGTGACTATGTATCTATTGTGAACACACGCGAGAAACTACACGTCTACTCCTATTTATACAAAAACATTCCAAATAACTGTCGGGCAGTTACACTGCTTCGAGATCAAGCCCCTTGTCACGTTCTCCATGTTCGACGCTCCAGATCCTTGCACGTTAGCACGTAGTAACTGCTGGAAACCGTTTTCCCTCCAAAGCTTTGAATTTCAAACTGCTCCACTCTGGACCATCGAACACGTTCGTCAAGAGACGTCTTCGACGAAAACTCCTTCGACGTCGAAGGCAATCAGCCTTCTTCCTTGGAAGAAATCTTCTAAGTATTTTTACCATCTTTCGACAGACATTTCGACAGACTTAGCCAGTCGAAAGCATCTTTCAGCTTTTAATGGCTGCCATCAATCAAAACAAAGGTGTCGAATTTAGGAGCCAACAAATTGCCCCCCAAGAATGCCTTATTTCGACTCTGAAAGAAAAAGGCATTCTTTGAAAACGCCATTCGACACCTGTTTTTCCACGCTTAGTCACAAGTTAACTTGTGTACTTTTTGTTGCTTTTTACCAACTATTGGCAATCCCAAGAAATCATCATTGATTTGATCCTAGGACGTCACTGTCAGTACGGCGTGCAGAACCAAAACATCACTTCATAATTTGTCATTATGACAAATTCAAAAAACGAGGACGCACGCTGCGTCTCTCTGTTTCTGCAGAAACGGCCAAAACAACAGGATGCTGCCACGCGTCCCACTACTCCCTGCAGCATTAAATGACATTTAATGTCCTCGTTATTGGGAATTTCTCCCACTACTATAAATAGTAGTGAATATCCCATTGTGGGACTTTTCACGCAAACCATCTCTCAAACTCCCTTGCTTTCTTGCAAACTTGTTCTCTTTGCAGAAAAACTCTTCCTTTTCCAACTTCATCTTCATCCTCAACAATGGCTTCTGCTTCAACTGCCCCCAAGACTAGCGCACCAACTGAACAACTGGCTAAACCCAAGGTCTTTGTAACCGCTCCGGTAGTGAACGCTACAGGGAAACGAAGGGTCCCTGAACCATCTGACATCTCCGTTCGTGATGCTTACTCGCGTCACTTGATGATTCCGGTTGGATACTCCAACCAAATCTTCGCAATGTCTGGACCCATGAACCCCAGCATCTCTGAAGCTCTGAAGATCAAGAGCTACTTCCCCATTGTCGAGAAACTTAAGCCAGTAGCCTGTGCTAAGAAGGATCCAGAAGACAACGAAGACCCCACACACGAGAAGATCGACCTTCGTTTCTTCAACAAAAGTGTTAGAGTTTTTATGTCTTGCCCTAATCTCACCCAGGACTATGTTGCTTGGCTAACAAAGCTGGAAAAACATCAAACTCCAGTCTGGAAGGAAATGGGAATCTTTGACCTAGTAATGCTGTCGAAGACAGGTCTAAACTACTCCCCAGAGATGCTTATAGCTTCGATGCTTTTCTGGGATAACTCTCACTTCACCTTTCACCTTCCATGTGGGATGTTAACCCCCACACTCTTCGACGTAGCAGCCATCATTGGCCTTCGACCAACCGGAGATTACTTCGACCCGGAAGAGATGTCGGAGGACCAAATTGGCTTTTCTGAGACGAAGCCAACATTCACTACCTTTATCAACCATTTTCACGACCAGTCGACAGACGCAGTGTCCGACGTTGAACACATAGCGTTTCTAGCCTTATGGCTAACTCGCTTCGTGTTTTGCTCGAAGTCTCTGCAAGTGACCAAAAAGATGGTCACTCTGGCCACCCAACTGCATCACCGCCAGAACATCTGTTTGGCAGAACTAATTCTGGCCAGTCTTTATGACTCCATCAGCAATGGGGTTACTCTCTTGAAGCATGTCGAAGATAGGAACAGTTTGCTACTCGCTGGGCCTTTCTGGCTACTTCAACTGTGGCTTAACGCCACTTTCGAGTCTTTCATACCCAAGAAGACTCAGATAAATGAACAAGCCCCAGCGATAGCTAATAGACGTATCGAAGGAATTAGGCTGGCTCTACTGACACCTGTAGAAGATGGGCTAGAGTTCCAACAAACCTTCACTAACTTCGTGCTGATGTTCGCTCGAAGGAAGGAATTTGTTTCGACTATGGCTCCATTTGCACAACGAAAGGTGGGGCCAGCATGGTTTACAAGGCCGCATCCCAAGGAGTCGAGTGGTCCCAATGTCGATGAGCACTCTGTACTTTGGGAGGCATTCCTTACCCCAAGGATTATGCCTCTTCGATTTAAGAGTTCTAAGACTCATCTGAGTCTGCTTGCCTATCAACCAAATCTGGTATCTCGCAAGTTTGGTATCATCCAAACCCTGCCTTCTCCCATTTTCCCAAGAGAGAAGTCAATGTTGTACTTCTGCAACGATTATACAGAAGAAGCTGCCACCAGGCATATCGGAAGATATGCTGGCCGAACCATCCTCTCGCTGTTCAACTACCAGCTTAACTTCCTTTGCTCACCATCTTTTGAAGAGTGGTGGAGAAGCTATTACGCTGAGTACTTCTTCGACGAGAAGGACTTCATATCAGAGTTGCAGAAGTCTTTTGTCCTTGTGTTGGACAAAGTAAAGAAATGTAAGTTCATACTCTCACATTACTTTTTATCTTTCTCTTCGACTGTTAGCCTGTTAACTTTCCCTTTCGTTTCCAGTTATTCGAAAACCCTTGGTCAAGAAGGCTACAGGAGGCCCACAAGGAGGGATCCCTTCGTCAAAACCTCCACCGCCGGCGAAGACTATAGCGCCGGCGAAGACGACAGGCAACCAACAGGGGGAAGGCTCTTCGAGGAGGCCTCCTGCATCGGTAACCAGATTTTCTTCATTTTTCTTCTGGCTTTCGATTTTTTATTTTCGACGTAATTATTCAATCGAATTCCTATTGGTTTTATAGGCCCCTTCGCCCAAGAAAAGGGCAGCCTTGGTGATCGAATCGGGGAGTGATGATGAAAGTGATTCCCCTCCTTCTCCCTTAAAGAGGCGAAGGTTAACGAAGGACGCTTCTGTTCCTACTCCAGCTCCTGAAGGTCGAACCGTCAGAATAAAGGTTGGCGTGAGGAAGCCTAGGCCACCTGCAGTGGTCATCGAAGAACCAACTGAGGAGGAACTGAACGCTCTAGTTACCCAGCCTGTCGAAAGTGATAATTCCAGCCCTGGGGCTGAAGTCAATCCACAGGTAATCTATTGGACCCTTCTTATAATTTAGGCATAGATACCAGTGTTTGATTATGTCTCTTTCGACATCTGAAGATTTGTTTTCTTCCTCTTTTTCAGGACACTACTGGAAGTTCCCCACCAAGGACTTCAGAAACTCTGGAATCTGCTGACCTTAGCAGGCCTCAGGTGCAAGATTTGGGCAATGACGAAGCCCACACTGAGCATGAGGCCAATGCTGAAACAGTGGAGAAGACAACTGAAGAACCTATGGAGGAGGAAACACAGCCAGAAACGGTTCCTGTGGTGGTCTTGTCGTCAGAAGAGAATCCTGAAGGAAGAGACCAAGGCAATGGCGAAGAGAATCAAGATGCTGTTGACAAAGAGCATGAAGGTGGTACTGGCGAAGAACACCAGGATGACGCCAGCGAAGAACCACAGAATGACGCTGGCGAGAGACCCCAAGGTGAAGTTAACGAAGAACCACGAGTCGACGCTAGTACCGCCTCAGTTCAAGTCGAAGAGCAACCAAACAAGGCACTCAGCATTCAACAGCCTCCAGCCCAAGATAATACTGTGGCAAGGGTCACCTCCTCAAAGCGTAGGTCGAAAGAAGATTTGGAAATCTTGAAACAAACTGACCCTGTCAGCTACCTCAATGCAATCGTCGAGAGTAAGAGTTCTTCTGACACTAGTCAGGAAATTCCTACTCTGTCGGGGAAATCTACTGAGACTTCTCCTCTTGATGATGCGTTGGCGAAGGTCAAGGCCCAGTTCTTCAAGAGAGATTTAATGAAGGCTTTAGAGGGGGACCCCACTGCTCCATCTTGCTTAAAAGGGGTTTTGAATGCTGTTGATTTCGATGCTGTAGCCCCAGAAATCTCAGACTTAATCATGGAATTACATTCTATGATTGACCAAGTCTCAGCGGATTACCGGCGCCAACGAACTTTTAACAGTCAGCTCGAAACGCTGCATGGCAAGAGCTTATCTGCGTGGACTGCTGTCTCAAGTTCGACTTCTCGAATTGCTGAGTTGTCGAAACAGAAAGCGTCTGCACAGGAAAGGTTCGATGCTATTGAGCGAGAGAATGTCTCCTTCCGAGCACAAATTGCAGAGATAGAGGCGAAGATAAACGCCAACACTGTGCTCCAGGAGGAAATTCTTTCGACCATCCCAGACGCTGAGAGCCAGACTGAGATCAAGCAAGGCCTGGAGTTCGCTGAGAGGGCCCAAAGCCTCGACGCTCAAATTGCCAAACTGGAGCAAGAAAAATCTTGGTGCAAGAAGAGGTTGGATTTGCAGCATGCCAAGTATCTTCGACTGAAGAATTCTCTTTCTTTTTGATTCTCTTTTGTAACCATCTTCTGTAATCACTTTCGACAACAATTGCCATTTTGGCAGAAATTAATAAAATTTCCATTTTGGCATTTTTTATGGTTAACTTAGCTTGTTCTTTTATTGTTTTATTTTTATCTCTTGAAGTATAGGCTTATATTTTTTCAAATATTTACCATTTACTCTCAAGAGCCTTTTATCACCACTTATCTCTTCGACTTCGTAGGCTCCACCAGAAAAAGTTTGGGTAACTCTGAAGGGTCCTTCCCATTTGGGTGACCATTTCCCCATGCTTCGATCCCGTCGATCCATGGGAAGAATTACCTTCCAAACTAAATCTTCAGGCAAAAATACCTTAGGTTTTACCTTTCTATTATAAGAGTCTTCGACTCTTTTCTTCTGAAGCCTGAGTAAGTCGAGAGCGTGTAATCTCTCTTCGTCTAAATCCACCAGTTCATCTAACATCATATTCCAATAAACCTCAGAAGGAATATCATAATGCCTCTGAACTCTTGCAGATTGAAGACAAATTTCTGCTGGCAATACTGCATCATGGCCAAAAGTTAGCCTATATGGTGTTGTACCAGTGGCTTCTTTTGGGGACGTTCGACAAGCCCATAAAATCTGGTCTAACGTCTTATGCCAATTCTTTGGTTTCTTCCCAACATGTTTCTTTATCAAGCCAATTACCACTTTGTTAGCTGCTTCGACTTGACCATTCGCCTGTGCATAGTAAGGCGTGGATGTTAGGAGTTTGAAACCTGTTTCCTGAGCAAATTCCTGCATCTTTCGACCAGTGAAAACTGAACCTTGATCAGTTGTTATTGTCTCAGGGATTCCATACCTAAATATAATGTTCTTTTGAATAAATTCAATGACATTTTCTTGGTCTACATTGACTAAAGGGACAGCTTCGATCCACTTAGTAAAATAATCAATGCCTACCAATATGTATTTCTGACTCTTTGATGATGCTGGTCGAATCTCTCCAATAAGATCCAACGCCCATCCTCGAAAGGGCCAAGGCTTCACTATCGAGTGAAGTTCGCTTGCTGGTACATGCTGGATGCCTGTATGAACTTGACACTCTTGGCAACCTTTGGCGAACTCAACACAATCTTTCAGCATAGTGGGCCAATATAGTCCTTGTCGAAACAACAACCATTTCATCTTATGGCCTGCTTGGTGAGCGCCACATGCCCCAGCATGTGTAGTCGAAAGGGCTATGTATGCTTCAGTTTCACTTAAACATTTCAGCAACACCCCTTCAGGCGTCTTCTTGAATAACTCATTACCCATGAGTACAAAACTCAACGCCCTGTATTTTGTTTTTCGTTCTGTCGGAGCTCCTGGATTTTGAAGATAGTCCACAATGGGTTTCCTCCAATCCTGGTCTGACAAATTATCAATGAACGAAATCTCGAAGTTTGAGTGATCAGCATATCCTAACCTTGTTGATTCCAAGTCTGTTGGTGATAGACAAGTTGCTCTTATCTTCTCTCGAACTTCGATTGCTCTTTGTAATCTCGTTTTTGAAATTTTATACCCAGATGCAATCTGTGCCAAGTCATTGGCTATTTGATTTTCGACTCTGGGTATGTGTCGAATATTGACACTTTCAAATTGTTTCAATAAACGATTTGCAATCACAAAGTACATAATGAGATTTTCTCTTATGCATTTATACTCCTTTGTGACTTGCTTGATGACTAACTCTGAGTCTCCCATTATTTCGACTCGAGTTGCCCCCAATTCCAACAATATTTCAAGGCCAGTAATTAGAGCTTCATACTCAGCCTCGTTGTTCGAACAAGAACCTTCGATTTGGTACTTGAATGTTGTTGGGATTTTATCTGGAGAAATAAGTAAGACTCCTACTCCTGTTCCATTTTTATGGCTGGAACCATCGAAGTAGAATTTCCAAGGTTCTATCTCCACGTAGTTAATATCCTCGACTTGAATAGAGTGGTCGACTATGAAGTCTGCAACCACTTGTCCTTTTACTGCCTTAAGAGGCATAAAGGTCAAGGAGTATTCAGTCAATGCTAATGCCCACTTGCCAACTCGACTATGCAAGATAGGTTTCGACAACATATATTTGAAAACATCAAAATGAGACGAAACATAAACATCAACTGGTTTTATATATTGTTTGAGCTTTGTACAAGAGAAATACAGACATAGACACAATTTTTCAACTTCGCTATATCTAGTTTCTGCATCATTCAAGACTCGACTGAGATAATAAATGGGTCTTTCGACTCCATTCTCATCCTCTTGGGCTAACATACTTCCCAGAGTTTTGTCAGATGCAGCTATGTACAATCTCATACTCCTATTGCTACAAGGAGGCACCAAAATAGGTGGCTTAGTGAGGTACCCTTTGATTTTGTCGAAGGCTTCTTGTTGCTCTTGCCCCCATTCGAACCCCTCCTTATTCAGTCGAAGTAAGGGTGAAAAGGCCTGAGCTTTCCCACTTAGGTTAGATATAAACCTTCTCAAGAAATTTATCTTGCCTAAGAGGGATTGCAATTCCTTCTTATTCGATGGCGCTTTCGCTTCCAAAATTGCCTTCGTCTTGTTCTGATTTATTTCGATTCCTTTCTTGTGGACAACGAAGCCCAGGAAATCTCCAGCTTTTACACAGAACGCACACTTCAAAGGGTTCATCTTTAGACCATGTTCTCTCATTCTTTCGGATGATTGTCGAAGGTGGTCAATGTGACTCTTCCTGGAAACAGATTTTATAACAATATCATCAATATAAACTTGCATAAACGTGTTAATAAAATCATGGAAGATAGTATTCATTGCGCGCTGGTACGTTGCCCCAGCGTTCTTTAGGCCAAAAGGCATCACTACCCATTCGTAAGTGCCTAAGGCCCCAGGACATCGAAAGGCTGTTTTCGACACATCCTCTTCAGCAATGAATATTTGATTATATCCTGAATAACCATCGAGCATACTCAGGTATTCGAAGCCAGCGGCAGAATCGACTAGCATTTCCGCCACAGGCATAGGATATTCATCTTTGGGGGTGGCAGCATTCAGATCTCTGAAGTCTATGCACACCCTTAATGTGCCATTTTTCTTAATTACTGGCACAATATTTGCAATCCATTCGACATACCTTGTAACACGGATGAATTTGCATTTCAGAAGTCTTTCGACCTCCGTTTTGATCTTCGACAAAATTTCCGGAGCGAAGCGTCTTGGATTTTGCTTGATTGGCTTCTTTCCAGGTTTGATTGGCAACTGAAGTTCTACCAATCCTCTGTCGAGACCAGGCATTTCGTCATAATCCCATGCAAAACAGTCTTTAAACTCTTTCAGCAATTGGATTACTTCCAACCTAAGTTCTGGATCAATTTTGGCGCTGATGTAAGTTGGCCTATTCTCTGATCCTTCGCCTAAGTTGATTTCTTCTAAAGGGTCTTGTGCTAACATCTTAATATTGTTCGCCAAGGGATCCTTTTCGAAGCCCAAAGGCTCATCGTCATAGATCGCGTCGAGCCTCTGTTCCTGCATTTCGTCTGGCATGATATCAGGAGGTCTTGGATCGAAATCCTTTCCTGGGCCAACAGCAGATAATTGTTGATCATTGGCCTGTGTGGCCATGTACTTTACTTCGGCTTCGAGAGCCGTTATCATCTTGGTTTCAGCCACATAGGCCAAAATTCGCTTCAGAGATTGTGACTCAGTCATTATCACTGAATTCACTTCCCCAACCAGTTGGTTGGATACCAGTTAGCCCACTGAATTCTATGTGGGACACATCCTCTCTGTCCCATTGGAAACCATGCTCAGGATGCAGGTATAGGGAACAAAAGGTGTTTGGCGCTGGCGCCATGTCGAAGTCAGGAGCTGGACATGGCCCTATGTGAGCCAAGTTTTTGTCGAAATCTGTTACACCCAAGTGGTTTACTTCGCCAAGGTAGTAACTCTGATCAGCCTCTATGTTTTCGACCAACCCATCTGGGCGCCATAGAAGCAGTCTTTGATGCATCGATGAAGGCACAGCACCTACACCATGTATCCACTCACGGCCTAACAAAAGGTTGTAGTTAGGTTTGGCCGAAATGACCATGAACATTGTTGGTCGAAGGATCGACCCAACTTTTATGTCGAGCTGGATCACTCCCATGGTGGTCCCAATGCCTCCCTCATAGTTGGAAAGGACCATATTGTGAGGTTTAATTTCTTCATCCCTTTTGCCAATCTTTATTAGCACAGAATGAGGGATAATATTGATAGTGGCCCCACAGTCGACCAATATCTTGTTCACAGTGGTCTCTTCGAGCTTGGCCCTTATGAACAAAGGTTTGAGGTGATTCTTCATCGCCTCTGTGGGTGGCTCGAAGAAGCCATTTTGTTCCTCTGTAGTGCCATTGTCCATGACAAAATAGCACACTGGCCTGTGTCTGGCCATTTCTTGTTCCATCTCCCAGTCACTGGTTTCGACTTCTACTTGTCGATTGAATTCCCTGGGTAGCATTGAAACAACGTTCACCATTATATCTAGAGTATCGTCGGACTCAGCATCATCTTCGTCTTCGACTTCGCTCTGGTTAGGCCAAACTAGCCTGTTGGTAACTGGTTCTCTCTCAAGAGGCTTTCTTTGTTTCCTTTGAGGCACATTCGAACTAGTCTCAGCCTTAGGTTCATTGGCAGCCTCCCTTTCAGCTTTTCGCCTTCTTTGATATCTCCTCCATTGGGATCTCGACATAGGATTTTTTCCCTTGTAGTTGCTGGACACTTGAGCAACCTTGGGTGCAGCAACTTGAGGATCTTTCTTCTGAATTAAAGAGGAACCTCTTGGCACTTCGAAAGAATGCCATTTCTCTTCACTTGGCCTTTTCCGGCCAGATGTTTTGTACCAAGTGTCTACTGGTACATTTGTTGGAGGCCTAAAAGTCAAAGGCCTATTGTCTTGATTAGAACCCCTTCTGGGATCATGTCGAAGGTCAGAATTCTCCCTTCTCTTGTTCGCTGCCCTCACTCCTTGTATGTGTTCAGCAGCTTTTTTATCAAAGATAGAACTGCATCTTGGACACAGCATAACCTCTGATTTCTTCTTCTGGCATCTTTGTAAAAAATCTGCCAAGTTTTCGTTTTCCTTAGGGAAAGCCGTTTTATTTGCCTGCTCTTGCCTTATGGCTTCTTCTGAAGTTTTAGGGTCAGAAAGTTCAACCATGTTGATATTCATTGTATCCTTAGTAGCAAGAGTTAGTTGTTTCATTTGTGTCTCCAGATTCTCCGTCTGGCCTTGTACAGTGGCCAATTGGGAACTGGGCTTTGGTCCAGTTTTTTGTGCTTCAGCAGTCTTCGACTTTGGGTCTTCGACCGCTTTCTGGACAGCCTCAATTGTCTTCCTGGATAAGTTTCCAGAAAAACTGCCAAAGATTGGCATGTTGATGTGGTCCTTAGAGACTTCGACCATGTTAATGCCTGGCTTCTTCGACTGGATCTTGGTAGCCTCTATCATGTTCACCTCAGAGGGTTCTGCATAGTGGGCTTCAGCCTTCATTGGATTGGAGTCGACAGCCATGGGGGATTTGTCAGCAAACTTTAATCTCCCTTCCTCAATAGCGTCTTGGACAAGATTCCTGAAAAGAAAACATTGAGAAGTTTTATGGCCCAGAAAATTATGATATTTGCAAAAACCCCTCTTCTTTCTTTGATCAAGAGGAGGCACTTTTACCCCAGGGGGTACTATCATTTGGCCATCTTTAACTAGTAAGTCGAATATTTCATCACATTTTGTGATGTCAAAACTATAAGTCTTTTTTGGGAACCTATCATTGGTCTTGTCTGGACCAATGGGATTTTTCCCATTTGAGGGGACTAACTGTTTACAAGAGTACGGAGGCCCTTGTTTTAGTTCTGCTAAGTCGACTTCTCCTTCTTCGACAGCTAAAGTATCATCGAAGGATTCTAGATCTTCGTCATCCATCTCAACGTACGCTATTCTTTCTCTCTTGTGAGTTTTCGTTGCCTTAGCTTTTTCAGCTTTAAGGCGTTCGACTTGTCGAACTCTATCGGCCAGTTGGGCCATGTCTCTTAGGTATTGGGTATCTAGCTTCTTCCTAATGGAATAATCTAAACCACCTGCGGCCATTTCGACCAGCTCATGTTCTGGCACTTGTGTAAAACATCTCGCCTTAAGCAACCTAAACCTATTCAGATATTCGTCTATAGGTTCAGTGAAACGTCTCTTCACACTCGCCAGTTCTTTCAGGCTTATCTTGGTTTGCCCCATATAGAATTGTTCATGGAACAATCTTTCCAATTGGGTCCAATGGTGGATCGAATTGGGGGGTAGAGTTGTAAACCAAGTAAAAGCGTTCTTGGTTAAGGAACTTGGGAAGTATTTGATCCTTAGGTTTTCATTATTTGAAATGTCTCCTGCTTCGATCAAATACCTTGCCACATGTTCGACAGTAGATTCTGTCGTGTCCCCAGAGAATTTAGTAAATTTGGGAACTTTGGTTCTAGGGGGTAAGTCAGTTTGTAACACATATTCTGACAAAGGAGAAGTAAAGTTGGGCCTTCGAAAGCCCATGTTCATCCCATTCTGAGTCATGATCCTTTCGATCATGGTTGCCAGATTATTTTCCAAACCCATGTTTTGGTGTTGGATATGCTGAACCACTTCGTCAGCATTTTGGTTTCTGTTAACTAACCTTACCTCTGGGGCTATTACCCTAGGTTCTTCGACAGGTTGTTCTACAGGCTGTTGGGCCTGATTAATGGTGGTTTCTTCCTCTACAAATATCCCCTGATTTCCTCTTATTTGCGCCCTTTGGGGCTGTCGAATAGGTGGGGGTACTCCAAAGAAGTCAGCCAAACGCGTCATTTGCGCTGTAACTTGCTGATTCGACTGAGTAGTATTTTGTATTAGAGGATTTAGCACTGTACTCAAAGTTTGTGCCAACATTTGCACCATATCATGGTTGCTTTCGTCCATCTGTTGCCTCAAGACTGCTGTCGAGGCATTTGTAAGGCCATGGGCTACTTGGGACGTTCCTCCTAAGAATTGGGTCCTATTTCTATTCGCCATGCCTACTCCAGAGCCTTGGAGTGGCGAAGTAGCACTCACGAAAGGTTCTGAATAAGTGGACGCAACATTCGTCAGGCTTGCCAGTTCAGAAGTTGGCATACCATAGAATGGAATAAATCCTGGGGGAACCACTGGCCTTGGGCCAGTATTTCCCCTTGGAGGGGGGTTCCCAAAGGCATTCTGGGGCCTGTTAACGAAGTTATTGGCCCCGTGGTTGTGACTGACACTGCTGGCATCGAACCAACATTCGTCGCTTCACTAACGGTCATATTAACCGTTGCTCCCACACTTGGTGGTGGAATTTCATTATTGTTTGGCGGATTCGCCATCTCTTCCCTTCTTCTTGCAGTATTATTATCGTTGGTGTATATTCTACCACTCCTCAATAACATACAACTCGAAAAGATGAGATTTTTCAACAATCAACACACAGTCCCACCGGGTGTGCCAATTTGTTTACCTGGGGATTTGGTAAACAACCGCTGATCCTCCAAATGGTTACTTATTTGGTTACTCGCAGGATCGATCAGATTGATCCTATGGACATAGGTTGATTTTGAAGTTTAATTAATGTGGATAAGGCTTTAAGTAAATTGTTTAAAGTAAATTGCATAAAGGAAAGGCTTGGTAAAATAAACAAGGCTTGAATGTAAAGGTTCGACAGGAATCTTAAAGGGAAAAAGCATGTAAAATACTGGAAAAGTAAATGACTTGAATTGATTAAATTGGTGTTTCACACATACATTTCTCAACAATTCGTTCGCTCACACTGGGTACTTGAATCTAAATGAGTGACTATGTATCTATTGTGAACACACGCGAGAAACTACACGTCTACTCCTATTTATACAAAAACATTCCAAATAACTGTCGGGCAGTTACACTGCTTCGAGATCAAGCCCCTTGTCACGTTCTCCATGTTCGACGCTCCAGATCCTTGCACGTTAGCACGTAGTAACTGCTGGAAACCGTTTTCCCTCCAAAGCTTTGAATTTCAAACTGCTCCACTCTGGACCATCGAACACGTTCGTCAAGAGACGTCTTCGACGAAAACTCCTTCGACGTCGAAGGCAATCAGCCTTCTTCCTTGGAAGAAATCTTCTAAGTATTTTTACCATCTTTCGACAGACATTTCGACAGACTTAGCCAGTCGAAAGCATCTTTCAGCTTTTAATGGCTGCCATCAATCAAAACAAAGGTGTCGAATTTAGGAGCCAACACTAAGGTAACCCCACTTTTAGAATTGTCACCATCAGAGTCGCCAGTTCTGTGATGCGGTGGAAGAACTGACTTGAGGTTTTGCGTTTGTGTTTGCAAATGTCGTGGTTAGCAAGAGTCGCCACCGACTTTTATTTTATCCAAAAGGAAAGGTAAAAAAGCACAGGAAAGACCTTTGAGATGTTTTCTTGAGTTCGGGGGGTAGATTATGAAAAGGGAAGGCGCTAGCACCCTTTTCATCCATGGTTTTCCATGGGCTCTTAGTTACTTGTTTTAGATCACTTGCTTAGCTTTGAAATTGTTTGAAATGGTGATTTGTGTGGTTTTGAAAGTATTTTGAAAAGAGGTTATCGTTTAGGCAATCTTTGTAATGATTCTCGTTCGTAAGAATGTATACAAAGATGTTTGTCTTTTAAAAAATGTTCCAATGTTTTGAAAGTTGTTTTGAAATATGTGTGTGTTTATTTTTGAAAATAGCAAGGATTGTTTCGAAATTGATCAAGTAACTAGAAGCATTCTACCTACTCAAAAGTCTTTCTTGTGCATTTTTATTCCTTTGACATTGTTGATTTACCATTGATTTGGTAAACAACCTTATCTTTGGATTTAAACGGGACGGGCGTGGGTCATCGTATAACCATGATAGCAAAGTTGCCAAGTACCTTAGCAATTTTTGAGGGACCAAGATCATTTGTTTAGGAAACCTTTGTATAACGTCATCGAGGGACTATGATCTTATTTTGTTTTGTTTTGCCAAGATACTTCGCATGCGTAACATGGCCATTTTTATTTAGGCAACCAAGTGGGAGAAACCCTAAGGGTGCTTGTGTGCAATGTGCGTCATTTTTCATGCATTTTAATTTGTCTTGTATTAGGTCTTTTCTATTTGTTTTGTTTTTGGTCTTGTCATGCAAACCCTAATTTACTAAACATGGTATAAATGCGATAAATTGCGTAAAGGTAAACTAAGCTATTACAACAATTATTATGGGAGGGGGGATACAAGTTTTTTGAATGGGGATATTGCACAAAATAAACCCTAAAAATACTATTACAACCCAATTGAATATTGTGCGAAATAAATAAATATACAAATATTTAAATATACAATGCAATGTATTTATGGAAAAAATGTTTTGTATTTATTTAAGGTATGAGAAAATAAAATTAATTAACCCTAGAAAATAAGGAAAAATAATATTATTATTTTTGAAAGGGGGAAACCCTAATTTTTTATTAAAAGAAATATATGTTTCCTATTATTTATTTTGTCCATTTTTGTACAAGAAAATAATAAATAATATTATATGTCAATATCAAAAATTAAATATGTATGAGAAAATGAATATTTTATGTGTAAAGTAATAAAATAAAAATGTATAGTATTTTTAAATGTATTTACAATTTATTATAAGAAAATAAGTTCTATTTATTAAAACAAACTATTTTCCATGTGGAAAAAAATTGCAAAAAAATATTTAATTATTTTTTAGGATTTTTAAAGTTCATAAAAAATGATTAAAAGCAATAAACATGAAAATATAAATAAAAATGCAAAAAATATAAAATAAGAATCAGGGGGTGCAAATAGTGGTCAGGGGTGTGTGGAAATCAAAACAGAAGGCTCAGGCGCGCCAAAGGCCCAAGGCAAGTCATCCCTGTCCTTCAGCCATCTCTACACGCACGTATATGCTTCAACCTGTAACTCTCAGATGCTTGCACAAAAACAAAAACTCATAACATAAAACATGTAGCATTTAATCTTACGATTCCAATGATATAAAATTTGTAACCTAACTCTCAAAGATCAGGGAGAATTTTAATGGCCCAAAATCGTGACCTAAATATTTCAGCAACTTCAAGCTTCAAATTCTCTTAGCTCAGTTAATATAAATGACAAGTATGCATATGTAAAGCTTCACCATGATAAGGGCTACATCTTTCCTTCACAAATCGTGGCTTGAGGATGCCTAAATACAGAGATAGAGTTTAAGGAATATACCTCTTTCAGTTGGATTTGGATATGACAATGTGGGGACTTTGAGTGAGGCCTGAGGATCGTGTGAGCTTCCTTGAACTTCCTTCAAGCTATTTCAATGCTAGCTTGCTTTGTGGATGGCCAGAAGTCTCTGTACAAGTCAAGTTGCAAGCTCCAAGTTTGAAAATGGCAATGGATGAAACAAGGCTTACAGGTGCAGGATGAATACTTGGACTGCTTTGGTATAATGTGTATGAAGTGTTTCAAATGTTAAAAGGAAAAACGCACGAGCCAAAATGAAGTTGGCAATGATTTTGCAGAACTGCAATGTTTGGGCAGAAAAATGATGTTTTTGAGCTTGAGAGTGTTTTGGATGCTATCAATTCCTGTCCAGCATTGTAATGACTTGGTATAAATGTATAGAATGGATACAAAGTCCACTCTCACTAGCTGTACAAGTTCTAGCACTTTTTGCAACTTTTCTTGCATTTGAAGAAAAGTTGAAGTGACCATGCTAACATGCATGTCCTTGCTTGCTTGTGAGCTGCAAAGGGCTTGTACAAGTTGCTTAAGGTCTGTGGAAATTGCCTGCACCAAAGGGACATCTCCAAGGCTCAAGAATGATAAAGTTGCAAAAGCCCACTTTATGAAAATGGCATTGTAACCTTTATTCTTAAAATGGAAAAATCTCTTGTACAATGCTCCAAAAGCAAAGATAAAGCCCTTATCCTCTGAGTTTTCATTTGATTATGGAGTGTAGAATGAGTTTAGGACCTGTAATGCAAGTTACAAGCATCCAAGATCAGATTTGCAACTTGATACTTTGTGAAAATGGCATGAACAAAAGTGATAAAATGCCAATTTCTCTTCTTCGATTATCCCTAACCACAAATGATCTTGGAGAGTTCTTGGACATTTTGGAAAGCTTGCAATATTCTCTATAATCCATCTTTGAAATTCATTTTGAAATACCTCTTAGAACTAGGTGAAAAATGTCCATGAAGTTGGGTCAAAAACCTGCCTAAATTAGGGCAAATTTTCACTAAGTTATTTAGTTCATGGACCTATGTTCAAAAATTCATAACTTGAGATCCAAGTATCTTTTGGGAAAAGTTTGTGAAGAAAAGTTGTAGATTTCATGGAGGACTACAAATTTCATGTTGTAAGTTTTCTTTGAATCAAATTGCATCATGGTAAAAAAAAGGTGAAAAGTTGGGGGGAAAAAAAGAAAATTTCCATACTTAGAAAAAATTCTAAGTTATGAAAATTTTCAAATTCAAAACCCTAATTTTCAAAATTGGTTTTCTTGGTCAACAAGTTTCATATTTTGACATATCTTGATGAATTCTGACCCTTGGCATTTGATTTTGACCAAAAAGTCAAAGTTTGACTTTTCAGTGTACAATTGACTTTTGATCAGTTGACTGGAAAATTCATCTGTCAATCCAATGAACTTGAGATATTTTGAACTATGTAATTAGGTCAAGATGATTCCATTGAGTCCTTTAAATCACTTTTGAACCCAATTGGTCATTGGCTAGGTTAAAAATCATAAATTGCCCTTTCTCAGTCAAAACCCTAATTTTGACCATTTTGCCCTTTTGATGATTTGATCAAATTTCTTGAGGAGTTGTGATCCAAACTTGATCAAATGATACATATGAGTCTAAAATATTGTTGTGGATCAAAGATTATGAAGTTTGACTGTAAATTGGCCATGGTTGACTTTTCCCCCAATACAACTGATTTTTAGGTCAACTGTCCAATTGACTGAGCAAAAATGTGATTCAAGGCTTGAAACTGGACATGAGAAATCTTAGGGGTCCAAGATGGTGTATGAAAGTCACATGAAGCTTTGGTGGTCCAAAAATCCTTGTGCAAACTCAAACCCTAATTTTGGGTCATCAGTGCAAGATGAGATGTCTTGAGCTGAGCAAACCCTAATCCTGTCTTGAGTCCAAGAAGTCTTGTGAGAAAAATCTTGATAAATGAGAGGGCAAATTTTGGGGTACAACAGCTGCCCCTGTTCAATCTTCTTGAACCTGAAGAGTTAGATTGGCGAGTTTTTCCGTTCATGACTCGAAGGTAAAAGATGATTGGATACTAGAGTGCCAATAAATTTGCACTCGATAATGTGTAGTTGAGGGAATGGGCTTAAAGATGGCATTTGGGGAGGTGATAGAATATTGTTGGAGATGGGATTGTAGATGTGATCCAAGAGTGTTTGCTGAGTTGTAAGTTATAAGTCAGAAGAATAAGTATCAGAATGGTGTCCGCGTCTGGAACGTATCTGAACTGTATCTGGAGACTGAAATCTGAATGAGAAACAGAATAGCATCCGTTTCTGGAGCGTATTCATACTTTATAAAGAGTGGGAAATCTGAATGAGTATCAGAATGGCTTCTGTGTCTGGAGCGTATCTGGACTGTATCTTGAAGTTGAGGTCTGAATGAGTAATAGAATAGCATCCGCGTCTGGAGCGTATCTAAACTGTATCTGAACTTGAAATTTGAATAAGGGCCAGCATGGCATCCGTGTCTAGAGCGTATCTGAACAAGGATCTGAATAAGTGACATAATAAATTCCGTGTCTGGAGTGTATCTGAACTATTTCTGAATAAGTGACAGAATGACTTCCGTGTCTGGAGTGTATCTGAAGTTGAAACCTGATAAATGAATTCTGAATGAGTAATAGAATGACTTCCGTATCTGGAGTGTATCTGTACTGTATCTGAGATCTGAATAAGGGCCAGAATGGCATCCATGTTCGAAGCGTATTTGAACTGCATTATGAAAGCTGAATCTGAATGAGTAACAGAATGAGTTCTGTGTCTGGAGTGTATCTGAATTGTATCATGATTGCATGTTGTAAACTGTGGTTGTTAATCTTATCCTGAAAAAGGGTAAAGTGTTAGCTGAAACACAAAGTTATGTTGCATGAAATGTATGATGCAATATATGTGTTTTATCAATGTTTATGATATATATGGATGTAATGTATGCGCATGTAAGCTGATGTGCTATATTGCTAAGGAGAATAAATCTTTGACTCCTGTCGGGGACAATAAATCCTTGACTGCTGAGAATAAGAAATCCTTGGCGACTGTTGGGGATATAGGGATCCTTTACGTCTTGAAGTTGGAGTACTGACAAAAAAATGTGAGGGTAATGTCATATACTGCTTGAGTAATCTGCTTGGGGAATCCAAAGAATTTTGCTGACTTCTACTGGGGATTACACCACTGGAAACCCTATTTTGCTGGAGAATAGAGAAAACTCTGATGACTTCTGCGGGGAATTAATAGAGAATCTTCATTCTGGGGAGCAATGAAAACTCTGTGGGGAATTAATAAAGAGAATTTTCAATCTGTTGGGGAGCAATGAAAACTCTATGGGGAAGAAAGCTTACTGTTGGGGAGTAGGTTCAGGAGTTTGGGTTGTATGCCATTCTACTGGGGAGTTATTAGAAGTTGTTGTTTGGTTTTTAGGTTTCAAGATAACTTGCTGGGGAATTTAGAGAAACTAGATGGTTTCCGCTGGGGATTGATAATTAGAAATTTTGGCTCCCCTGGGGATTGGGAGTTTGAAGTTTTAACTCTGATGGGGATCTAGATGATGTACCATAGGGATTGCTCATGGAATAGCCTAAAGACGTTTTCCTATCCTTTCAGTCTGTCAGTAATTGTTCTCTTCTATCCTGTTTATTTGTAAACAGTAATTATGTTCAAATGCATATGTTCATCAATGAATCATTGGACGTTTTTGCAAATAAAAACACAAGTGTAAAGAAAAGGGCAAATAGTTTTTTGTACTTTGAAAAATTGATATCTTTGTATTTACTTTGAATAAGTGTTTTGTACAAAGGAGACAGACATCCTAGTAAGAGGATGGTGTCATAAAAGTAAGAAAATTTTATACAAAGAAAGATAGCTATGTGTAAAAATCCCATGGGATTCCCATTCTGCTATAGCCTTCGTATCTCCGAATATCTTGTCTGTCTGTTGCTTCGTTCGAAGATGATTGAATTGATCAGAAGCTCAGAGTTTTTCAGTGAAGAGATTGTCCTTAAAGTGATCCGACGAGACATAGTCATACGCTTTAATTCCCTAACTTTTTCCTGGACCGCCCTTTCGGGTTTTCAGTCCACCGCAAAACCCTTTTCTGCCCAAGTCGCCCTTTCGGGTTTTCAACTTGCCGGGTGTACAAATTTTTTTATTTTATCCCTAATTTTTTCCCGAACCTTTTTGGTTTGCTGGGATGCCCTTGTTTTTCCTAGGTGTGTCAACCTAGCAGGTCATTTATGCGTGGTATCTTTTGACTATGTCTGTGTTTGCAGGGTGCGGCAGGTCGTCGCCGTCCATGGTGGTTAAGATCATTGCCCCACCAGAAAAGATGTTCTTGATTACAAATGGTCCTTCATAGGTAGGATTCCATTTTCCCCTGGTATCACCTTGTGGCAAGATGATGCGCTTGATCACTAGATCCCCAACTTGATATACTTGGCATCTGACTTTCTTGTTGAAGGCCTTGATCATCCGTTTTTGATACGTATGACCATGGCAAACAGCAGTAAATCTTTTTTTGTCAATCAAGTTCAGTTGATCAAGTCGGGTCTGGATCCAATCGTCTTCACTCAAACCTGCATCCTTCATGATTCTCAAGGAGGGAATCTGAACCTTGATAGGTAAAACAGCCTCCATGCCATAAACCAAAGAATAAGGTGTTGCCCCAGTTGATGTGCGAATTATGGTACGGTACCCGTGAAGAGCAAACGGTAGCATCTCATGCCAGTCCTTGTAGGTGACTGTCATCTTTTGTATGATCTTTTTAATATTTTTGTTAGCATCTTCGACTGCACCATTCATCTTTGGCCGATAGGGGGGTGAATTGTGATGTTGAATCTTGAACTGCTCGCACAAAGCAGTGATCATAGAGAGAAAATATATCATACCATTGTTGTTCACTGACGATGGACTATCAACATTCACTGATGATAGCAAAAAGATAACAAACACCGACGTTCACAACCGATGTCCTACCAACGTTCACTGAAGGTAGAGAGAAAATATATCAAGTTTTCCCCAAAATTCTGGTGTTTCACCTAGAACAGGTCTCAACTTCTTCTTTAACCAAGGAAATCTGCCTGGAAAGGGTAATATGTAATCTGTCTCAAATAAAGAGGCTTCCACTTATTGTCAAGGGGAATTGCAAAGAGAAATGACTTGCATGAGTCGATACATAACATGTATGTGTCGAGACATACTAATTTTTTTTTTTGAAGGCTGAAAACACAGTTTTTTTTCAAAGATTGTGCACAATACATTGTGCAATCGATTGCACTATGGGAGCAATCGATTGTATAGGAAAAATTTTAATTATTATTTTTTTCTTTGCAAATAGAGATTTTAGGGAAATAATATCGGAAAACCTTATTTGTTGGATGCTTCGACTCGGTGCCTACAAAACACAATTTTGCAAAGACAAAGACAAATATTTTTTGTATTTTGGTTAGAGGTTAATTATCAACGCATATACAAAATACACAACTAAGGTGCTTGGAGATTCCTCAAGAGCAAACTTAAAGATAGGATATAGAAAAAAGAGGAAGAACCAACCCTAATGTGATTTTGTTATGATCAAGTTGACATGATATGATAGGGGAATCTTAGGGGCAAAAATTGGGGTACAACAGCTTTCAAAAATGATCATAGTCCCTTAAAGAAAATGCCAAGGTATCTTACAACATTGTTAATCATGGCTATACGATGACCCTTGTCCGTCCCTTTTACATCCAAATATAGGGTTACTTACCAAAATCAATGGTAAGATAACAATGTCAAAGGAAAGAGGAAATAAACATAAAATACTTTTGAGTGGGTAGATTGTTCCTAGTTGCTTGCTCAATTTCAAAACCAAAAACATCATTGCTATTTTCAAAACAAAGACCAACACTTTCAAAACACCTTTCAAAATTGAAAACATTTTCAAAAGATCAACACTTTGTATACATTCTTATGAACGAGAGTCATTAAAAAGTTTGCCTAAATGATGACGCCTTTCAAAATTCTTTCAAAAACATACAAAGCACATTTTCAAACAAAAGCAAGTGATCTAGCAAGTAACTAAGAGCCCATGGAAAACCATGGATGAAAAGGTTGCTAATACCTTCCCTTTTCGTAATCTACCCCCGAACTCAAGAAACAATCTCAAAGGTCTTTCCTGTGCTTTTTCACCTTTCTTTTTGGATAAAAGAAAAGTCGGTGGCGACTCTTGCTAAACCGTAACATTTGTGATAAAACGCAAAACAACCAAGTCATTTCTCCCAACGTATCACACTATGATTATGGAAAAAGTTCTATGTTTTGAGGACTCTCTCAACTTCATTTGGTCAAGTTTGTCTCAAAGTTGGTAGTTGCATTCATCAAGAAACTTCATAGGTTCATGTGTTTATTTCCATGTCTTCTTCAACAAGTTTCGTCAAGCATTGAGCCTTATCATCAAGTGTGCTTAAATATAACATCATTTCAAGGTCTAATGTGATTCATCATGCCTTATTTTGCAAGGAAAGTTCAAAATATTCAAAGTTGATCCGAGTAGTTTGACCTAATTTGGACAAGTCTTTGATTCTATGGTCACAAGTGCATATTTCTCTCAATTTTCAATATTTTGAAGTGGTTCTTTTTGAAATGGCCCCTTCTCATAATTTACAACAGATTCTCTTCACATGACATAATCCAATTGTGCAAGGAAGATCATTAAAAATTTGAAAAAGATTACAAGTCCTTTGAGAAGACCATCGAAATTCATGACTTGACGTCAAGAGATCATAACTTGGTAAATTTTTATATGCTTGAGCTCATTCTTTTTTCACAATAAAATTTAGGATATCTACTAAAACTTTGATTCAAAGATCAAGATCTAAAAATGTGTGAAAAGTTATGGAATTCAATGAAACATTATAGGTCATTTATGGATTTCTCAAGAAATTTTCATCACCTTCCAAGAACCATAACTCTATCATTTATTATGATTTTTGAGTGATTTCAATTCCATAGTCCCATTTGAAGAGTCTACTTCATTTCATCTTCAAGGATAAAGAACTAATTTTGAGTGGAAGGCCATGTAAGTTTGAAGAACATTATAGGACATTATGAAGCTCTACACTTAGAAATTTTTCTAACTGTCAAAGTCAGTTTAGTTTTCCACGATTTCAAATGGACACAAATCTTAGATCAAATATCCAAATGAATACATTCTTGGCACATTGTAAATATTGTTATGATGTCTTTCAAATGCAACAAGAATGATACCATAAAGCCTCTTGAGCAAGCCGCCCCATGGATTTGAAGATGGCCCTTTGAAACCGAGTTTTCCAATACAGTCGGATTGCAAATTGGATAATGTGACTTCGAATGACCAAATTGATGCATTTTTTCCACTTAAACATGATTAACAAAATTGCTAAGACTTGTTTAAGCATTTAAACACAAGTTTTGAGTGAGTTTTGATACACATGGAGTCACACTTCTCATGCCTTTGAGCTTCACATGAATTCCCTTCAATCTTAATTATTTCACATGTATGAGCTCAACATTCATTCTCCTATAAATAGAGGATCATTTCTCATTCATATCCTCAAGCTTGGATAGCCAGAATCACCCTGCCAAAGTCAGTTTCAAAGCTTGAAATTTGAAAATCGGTTTTATTGTTTCAAGCTTTCTTTCTCTAAACTCTCTTCTGAATCTTTATTTTTTATCATCATATAAACTTTTCACAATAAAAACCAAGAAATTTAAGCATAGAATCAAGCTACAAAAGTTTATTTTCAGACCTTACAAGTTGAACTTTGTTCATGTAGATTTTTCTTGATTTTTGGTTTATTTTGATTAATTTTTGCATTTTTTAAAATTAATTTCTGACTTTCATAAGTTATAAATTTTTTATCAACATTTATTGACTCATGTTTGACCCCTGGTAATTTTTTGGAGTTATCATTTGGTGTTTTGATACACTTTGTGTATTTCATCAATTAATTCTATTTAATTAACCATTTTAAATTGTTTTTATTAATTTTTTTAAATTCATTTTATTTTCTATTTGGTGTTCAGTTCTGATTTATGGATAATTGATGATACTTTGGGTCAATTTCCTCAATATCATTGAAACTTGAGTGTTGATAGGTTAAAAAACCAAATCCACCAAAATGGAAGAATGATATTGATGAAGTTGAAACCCTTCTTTTGGCTTTCTTTGAGACTTGAATTCTGTAATAACCAGCAAAAAATATAGAGTCGCCACCATTAATTTTTATCCTAAGACGGAAATATAATGGAATAACTCTAATTGATGATACAGAGATTCTAAGTTCTTAACTCACTTTAGACGAAGGGAATATGTTAGATATCCTTCATCTACCTTGTTCACAAGGATACTAGAGTTTAGGTTTAAGGTTTAGGAATAGGGTTTTAATTTTTTTAATTAGGGGAACTCGCCACGGTTTTTAAGTTGTATGCCTACGTATCATCTTATGAGGAATCAGAGTTCCAATTCGTAGTTCATAGTGTTTGATTATTTTTTATGGATTGTGGAAATATTTTGAATTAATTCTTGAACCAATTTTGTATTGAAAATAACAGAATCGTAGACGCAATTCGCAATTAATATAAAATATTTTCACAATTCTTTTTGAAAATATCTTGAATTTGAATTAAGTTAGTAAAAAAGATTAGCATTTGCTTGGTTAGTTGTTTTAGAATATGTTATGCAATATGTAAAAAATAAATTTGAATGAGAAAAAGATTTAATGCAATTAGAAAAATAGAGTTAGTGTTTTAAAAAATATTTAATTAATAAATAACTATTTTTTCTTAATTATTAAAAATATATTAAGTATTTTTGATAAAATAGCCAATGATTATTTATTAATATGCAAAATTATAATTCAATGCAAATTGCTAAAAATATGATATATGCTAATTAAATGAAGAAAATAGAATAAATTAATTAAATAATTAAATTAATAAATTAATTAATTAAAGTAGGGGTGTAAAAGTTAAATCTGAAGTGTATTTTATTATTCAAAAGAAACTAAAGTCATTTTTTAGATTTTTGTATTTTTCTATTATTTTATTGTATTTTTAATAATGAATAAAAGTTAAGATACATTTTTTTCTTCTTTTTTTAATACTAATAATAAGAAGAAAAGTTTAAGTTAGAAAAAATAATTTTTAGATTTATAAAAAAAGGGATTTTTTATAATAATAATAATAATAATAAAAGCTTAAGGTTAAAAAAAATCTTTTTAGGGTTAGAGAAAATTTTATTAAAAGGCTCATAGAAGCATATGAAAGTGGGAAAATATTTTGTTATTTAAAAAATGCAAATAATTTAAAGTAAATTATTATATATTTTAAATAAGCAAAAATAAATTATTGTTAAACCAAATGTGAGTAATATCCAAAAAATTTATGAAACTAAGTTTAAAAATAATTTGAATATTTTAAAAATAGGGCGAACAAATTTGGTGTATGACAAGTTCCATTATGACAACCCTCCATATTCATCTTATCTCATTCTTTTCTTTTAAGTGATCATTAGTGGCTCAAACTTTATGTTTAAAGGTCCGAGTATGGTTGTTTATTGAACTATGGAGCAAAACCCCTTGAAGTTTGTTGTTAGGAGGCTTTGATTTTATCAATCCTCTAATGAGTCTTCATCAACTTTGACCTAAGTTCAATATTCAACCATCATTGGTTATTTATCATGGATCTCATCTCCTTTATTCCTCTTCTTTTCTTTTCTTGAAATGATCATTAGTGGCACAAACTTTATGTTTGATTGTCCAAGTATGGTTGATTGATCATTTTGGGTCCAAAACTTTTGAAACTTGTTGTTAGAAGCCTTTAATTTTATTAATCCTCTAATGAGTTTCATTAATCATGGTCCAAAGTCATCTTTCAATCATCATTGATCATCCTTGTAACCATTAACCATTAACAATTAATTTCTAACTTCTAACACATTAACAATTAACTTAATTTTATGCTTTTACTTTTTGCATTTATTTTTTATGTATTTACTCTATGTCATTTACTTTTAGCATTTACATCTCATGCTATTTTCTTTTTTCTCACTTGAGCATTTACTTTATGTTCTTTTATCTTTGCTCACTTGAGTTTTCTTTTCTTTTAAAGACACTTAATAACCAACTTGAGCATTAAAAGACTTAAGGATCTTGATTGGACTATTTGATTACCATCATTAGCATATTGGAGTTGTGGATTCTTTGGAATTAAGATTAGAAGCCTTACTACCTTGAGACCTTGGAGCTTTGGTGCCTTGTTGATTATTTTGTTTGAAGTCCTTGGCATTTACTCCAAGGAATTGGTTTGTTTCTATCTGTGTGCAGGTTATTCTGAGTTATATACTTTGTCTGAACTCCTTGGGGTTTACTCCAAGGCATTGCTTTGTAAATTGTTCATATGCAGGTGTTATTTTAAACTCAAGAAAGTTCATTTGGTACATTGAAGCTTTGAAGTAAAAAATGAAGACTTTGCTTGATTCTTAATTCATCTGAGGTTTATTTCATCCGAGGCTTAGTTTTATCTGAGTATTATGCTTGCTTGGTTTTTAATCTAAAGGATGAGAATTATATATTGACTGGTTTATGTCAAATGTTTGCTTCTTGTTGGTTAGACCTTTCCTTACCTTAAATTTTACTTTATGCTTTAGGATAATCTCTTCATCTCATCCCATCTTCTTTAATTTCAAAATCTTCTCCCTCCTTTTCAAAACTCTTATTGTTTTTAAACTTGAACCGCTTTCATAATAAACTTGGACTTAGGTCTACGCATTTTTCAAAATTCTTTTCTTAATCAAACCCTTAATCAATTTAATCATACTTTGACATCTTTTTAAAAGACAAAAAGTCATTAAACTCATTTAAACCATTTTTCCACTTTGGCTTTTTACTTTAAAACTTTTCTCAAAAGATTAGACTCTTGTTGATCTTGTAGTAATGCAAGATACTATACTTCTATAATGTATAGTGAAGTGAGACATTTTCCACTTGGGTGTTGAGTGATATTTTGTTGATTTTAAACCAAGCTATGTCCTCCATTTTGAGATGATGCAAATATTCCTTTCTCATAATTGTAGGTAGTAAGTATGTTTTTCACTCGAATATGACGAGATATCTTTTCTCTTAAAAAATTAACCAACACACAAAACTTTCAAATTTTTTAAGAAAAACTACGTGGTTTTGATTTCATCATTTCACATTTGTGTTACATAGGCATGAAGCTCATTTTAGTTTCGCCGAATCAAAATAAATTAAAACATTTCTTTTCTCACCCCTACAATCTATTTTGTAAATATTTCTTTCATAGCCAAATACATAAATTTTCAAAGAGGTTCATGCGGAGTACCATAGATGTTCAGGGTACTAATACCTTACCTTTGTATAACCAACCCCCTTACCTTTATCTATTTTACTTTTGGTTTTATTCGCTCTTTTCCCAATTCCCTTGGATAAAATAAAAGTGCGGTGACGACTTTCGCTGATTTGTGAGTTAAGTCAATTTAATGGCTTAGTCTCAATAGTTCTACCGCTACAATCTATCTTGGCTGAGAATTTAATCAGGAAACTTGTGTCATTTCTCTTGGTGATCCTTGATGTCACCATTAACCATCAAACTCTAACGACGTTAAATAAAGCGCTTGCTGGGAGACATCCCAACATTGTAAGCATTCTTGTTTTTATGTTTTTGTTATGGTAAGTGTGATCGGTGGATCTGGAACTGACTGTTTAACGCTGGTTCGCGAAATGTCGCGGAAGCAAGAGTCGCCACCGTCTTTTATTTTCTCCAAATGGAAAGGACAAAAGCACAGAAAAATTCCTTAAAGAGATTGCTCTCGGTTCGGGAGGTAGATTATAGAAAGGGAAGGTGTTAGCACCCTTTCTATCCATGGTTATCCATGGGCTCTTAGATACTTGCTCATTTGTGTTTTCAAAAATGGTTTTCACACCAACACATTTTCAAAAAAAGCTTTCGAAAGCAATTTTTCAAACACTCTTGAGGACCGATACAAGAGTCGAACTGGAATTTTCAAAGAAACTTTTTTAAAAACCCACAGTTGAAAAGCAAACAAACCATTTTTGAAAACACAAATGAGCAAGTATCTAAGAGCCCATGGATAACAATGGATAGAAAGGGTGCTAACACCTTCCCTTTCTATAATCTACCTCTCGAACCGAGAGCAATCTCTTTAAGGAATTTTTCTATGCTTTTGTCCTTTCCATTTGGAGAAAATAAAAGACGGTGGCGACTCTTGCTTCCGCGACATTTCGCGAACCAGCGTTAAACAGTCAGTTCCAGATCCACCGATCACAGAACTGGCGACTCTGCTGGGAACCAAACTTAAAGTGAGGTGTACCTTAGGGTAGTTCATAACTGTGTTTTCAATTGTATTGACTTGTCTGCTTTAAATTGTGGGACTGTCTTGGGAGTTCTATAGATCCTAACCCGGATCTGGGGAATACCTTCTTAGAAAGTAGCAACAAGGCTGTGAGGGAACTATGCGGGGTATACCGACATGGTTGAAACAGTCTACTACGTTGATGTGGCACTTTGGTGTGTACCGGTAACCCTTGAGTTCAGTCAAGGAGAGTACGGGGCCTCCGCGTGGTGTCGTGAAGCATCAACAGACCTTAGGAACCTTAATTGAACTATCTTGGCCTCTTTAAGGTAGTGAGATAACTGACTCCGGTGCAGTCCGAGGTTGGTTGATACTCGATACTACACTCAATTGAGGGTTGCTTTCCTGGAATATTTCGGTCGCCAGTTCAGTGGCTAAATCGAAACGATGAACAATGAAAGCAATCCAATGATATTGGGACCCTTAGAACCCGGTTACTTCTAATAGGACAGGTTGAGCCCACCAACTTCAAGAGGGTAATACCCAGACCCCATGCTGGCCTAAACTCTAAGGGTTTCTCTTGTGTGACTTGTGTGCCTTCGTACTTGGCTACTTGCATGCTTGTTATCTGACATCTGAACTTCTTGCAGGTTTTGTTTATAGTCCTTAACTAGGACTCATAACAGGGTTTACTAAGTTTCTTGCAGGTTTTGTTTATAGTCCTTAACTAGGACTCATAACAGGGTTTACTGAATTTCCTACAGGTTTTTGTTTTAGTCCTTAACTAGGACTCACAACAAGGCTTACTAAGTTTCTTGCAGGTTTTTGTTTTAGTCCTTAACCAGGACTCATAACAAGGTTTACCGAGTTTCTTGCAGGTTTTGGTTTGCAGTCCTTAATTGGGACTCATAACAGGGTTTACCTACATTACCCCATGCATAGCATGACATCATACCATTGCATACATCCTGCATAAAAAACTAATCCATTTCAAGGATCTCAAGGGCTTGTGATGCAGGTCATGGTGAATCAACTATCCCAGTAAAGAGCAAAGAGGATTTATTTTCCTCTAGACAAAGTTGTCAGGGGCTATGACCCACTTGATATGGTGAGCCTTTGACCCCTTGGAAGAAAGACTCTCAACAAATATGAAGTTTCTTTCAATCAAGCTACCAGATCCAAATGCTAACAAATTTTCTTGTTTACCCCGCGAGGTCCTTGAAAACATTGCATGCATATCATACATATCATTGCATAACAGGTACCTTTGTTGCAGGTCACTTACCCTCCCTGCTGTTTATTTCAGCCATGGCTTCCCAACAAGATAACCAGGACCTTCACGCTCAAGAGATTCAGTTCAGAGAGATCTTCCTAAGCCTATCCAAGGGGCAGGAAGAGTTGAGGACACTCCTCGTGGGGAATCTGATCAGAAAGAGTCCTGAAGATGACAAGGACGAACAGCTGAAACGTCTACAAGCTGAGGTAGACACATTAAAAAAACCAGATGCTGGGGCAAAGGGCCATCATTCAAGGTTTAGCTCAGGAACAAGGAGAGCCGAGGGCCACGATCAGTCAGCTTCATCAAGACATGAAGCAACCAGCCCAAGTCAGGGACCCAGTCAGTAATCAACTTCCAAGAAGTCAAAGGTTTGGGCCTCTCCAAGCTGCTATTGCTTCACAGGTCCAACAACGACCTCGCCCAGAACAACGGGCTGATCAGAGCAAACTAGACAAGCCTAAAAGGCAGTTCACCAAGATCAATATGTCGCTGGATCAAGCACTACAACAAATGTTGGAGGCAGGGCTGATCACCTTAAGGGCTCCTCTCCGGAATCCAAACACTTATGCTCCTAACTATCATCCCAACGATAGGTGCGCATACCATTCTGATAGCCCGGGGCATACTACGGACAACTGCTGGCCTCTCAAAAACAAGATTCAAGACATGATCGACGCTGGAGAGATTCAGTTTGAAGTACCTGAGACTCCGAACATAATCACTGCTCCCTTGCCAAATCATGGCTAGGATTGAGAAATTTTTGTTCATTCGAATGTTCAAGTTGCAATTTTCTTTTGTTCAAACATTTACTCATGTTAAACATTGTTATTTCATTAATGCATCGCATATGTCTGTTCTGAAACAATATATTCGTATTCACTAAATGCAAACTATGTTCATATTTTTTCTGATGTCAACTCTTGATCTAAAATTCTAAGCCTCTTGAGGGAGGATGACAAAAACGATACCACGATCCTTATAGTATGCTTTTGAACAGACCCCGCTGATGAGGTACATGCATTGTTTCAATCCCTAAACACTGGAGTTATAAGGATGATAATCCCTCGTCAACCCCTCTGAGCCAAAGAAGTAGGAGTTTTTCTTTTCGAAATTTAAAACCCTTAGTCATAACCTGGGGCAGGGTAGTTTTCTCAGTTGATCCAAGTGCATAACGAATGGCACCAAAAGAGGTCCTTACAGAACAAAGAAAGATAATGATGATTCCGAACAATCACAAGGATAGGCAGTCATTATATCTCTCAAAATAAAAAAAAAAAGAAAGAAACCCATTAAGTCAAAACCCATGAAGGAGACTTACAAAACTGGGGCATCCCGCTGACTGTAATTCCAAAAAGGAAACAGCTCAGGCAAAAAACAGGGATAATAAAATCAAAAAAAGAAAGAGGTCCTATAAACCCTCAACCAAAACCAAACAAAAATGACTGCCTATTCAAATAAACGTTCAACATCCGAACCATCACTGGAATTTCAGAGCAAAGACTCAAACAAGGTCTAACGCACGATCAGCTGAGTTTAGGTTTGAAGAACCTCACGAAGAGCGGGTGGGTACAAATAAAATTTGAGCCTTTATCCTTTGTTTCTTAAACCGTGAACCAAGCCACGCTACAACCCTTGAAAGTCCTAGCTGAAGCATGGGTTAGTTCGAAAGCATACTGTTACGAAAGGTATCCTGACTCCTTAAGGCCTACGGTAAATACGGAGTTGACATCACGTTTTACAAACATTCACTTGTTTTATGAAAAAGAACGCATTTTCAAAATCTTCAAGACAGACATAAGCTTTGCATTTTTAACATAACCTTGTTTGCATATGACTTTTTGTTTGAACAGCATAGAAATTCGCACGACGAAAGCCTAATGAACAGAAGCACTTCCAATCAAGGGGCATGGCATGATCATGGTCCGTCATCTGGGGCAGTTCAGTCAAGATTCGGAGAATCTCTCAAAGGCCAAATAGCCTGGGGCAAATCTCCGCCTGAGTCACTTGGGGCATTTCAACAATAAATCTTGCCTGGTCAAAAATCTTCTGGTGGCGTGACAAAACACTTATAACAGGGGCAACTCCCTACATTCTGAAAGCATGGACATAGTCGAAAAAATACTACGCATAATCAAAGACTCGCTAGGTTGACATACCTAGGCAAAAATAAGGGCTTCCCGGCGAACCAAAAGGGTTCGGGCAAAATGAAGGGATGAAATAAAAAAAATCTGTACACCCGGCAAGTCGAAAACCTGGAAAGGCGGCTTGGGCAAAAATGGGTATCCCGGTGGACTGAAAACCCGAAAGGGCGGTCCAGGCAAAAATTAGGGATCAAAGCGTACGATTATGTCCTGTCATCTTGTCACCTGCCTACCAGAAGAAGGTTGGTCCATCAACAACTATCAGCCCCTCACAGGTCTTCTTCTCCAACCTCAGAAACAGGGGCAATAAAGAGTTGTCTAAGCAATCTAATTGTTCTGTCCTCCAAGGTATCAAGGTGAGTTCAGCTGAAGAACATAACCAGTACATCCCAATTCCCCAGAGAGTGAGCCAGCAAGTCAGTACACTCTCCTCAAGTAAAGCTACACAATCAAACCTTAAGGAAGTTGGGTATCCTCCAGCAGATCTCAACATTCCCCAGCAGCATATATGCACTCTTAACAAGCATCCCCGGCAGTCTTGGTCTAAAGATTGTTCCCCGGCGGCATACCAACATTCAAAGGAATCACTTCCCCCGCAGTTCAAAACTTCCCCAGGAGAGTCCAATCCAGTATCCCCAGGAAAGTTGGAATTCATCTCCCCAAGCGGTAAGCTTATCCCCAGTAGATTCTGGAAGCTTATCCGCGCAGAACACGAACGCGTCGTCCGGCTTTATTCAAAGAGTTATTTCCTTACCAGGATATAACTGGGTTATCCTCAGCCAAAAGCCACGGAAAGAGCGTCCTCGATGGAGTCTTCTTATCCCCAGTGAAGTCTGTCAATACTTCCGATACAACAAGGTTATCCCCAGCAAATTATTATCAACATTCCAGCAAAGTACCTCTCTCCCCACAGAGTATTGCTTCCCAGCAAGATCGCTAGAGTATTTTTCTCCCCGCAGAGTTATTCCATTCGCCAAGTTTATTCCCCAACGGAGTTATCTTCTCCTACCGGTATTCTTGCAACTATCATCCAGCGGGAGCAAAATCTGTTCTCCAACATCAGCCCCGGATATGACTTCCCGACACCCGTCAAGGATTTACTTTCCTAGACGAAAACATACATTCCAAAACATCACATTCTCATACATTATAGCATGTATATACGCATCATATCTTAAATCTCATTTATGTGGAGAACATCATTGCTTGATCCATATCATGCATTGCATATGACTGACCTTTACCTTTCAGGAAAGATTCAGTTAAGTTCTCAAGCTACACTCCAAAGACCTTTTCTGGTTCAGTTAAATCGACTCCCAAAGATTTTCCTGGTTATTATCCAGTCAAAGGCGTTCTCTGGTCTAGTTAAACTGACTCCTAAAGGTTTTTCTTTTGAAGACTCAGTTGAAGACTCCAAAGACCTTGTCTGGTTCAGTTAAATCGACTCCAAAGATTTTCCTGGTTATTATCCAGTCAAAGGCGTTCTCTGGTCTAGTTAAACCGACTCCTAAAGGTTTTTCTTTTGAAGACTCAGTTGAAGACTCCAAAGACCTTGTCTGGTTCAGTTAAATCGACTCCAAAGATTTTCCTGGTTATTATCCAGTCAAAGGCGTTCTCTGGTCTAGTTAAACCGACTCCTAAAGGTTTTTCTTTTGAAGACTCAGTTGAAGACTCCAAAGACCTTGTCTGGTTCAGTTAAATCGACTCCAAAGATTTTCCTAGTTATTATCCAGTCAAAGGCGTTCTCTGGTCTAGTTAAACCGACTCCTAAAGGTTTTTCTTTTGAAGACTCAGTTGAAGACTCCAAAGACCTTGTCTGGTTCAGTTAAATCGACTCCAAAGATTTTCCTGGTTATTATCCAGTCAAAGCCGTTCTCTGGTCCAGTTAAATCGACCCCAAACAGATTTTTCTGATAAAGACCCAGTTGAAGACATTTCAAGATCTAGACCGGTTCAGTTAAATCGACTCCAAAGATTTCTTATCCAGTCAAAGGCCTTCTCTGGTCCAGTTAAATCGACCCCAAACAGATTTTTCTGATAAAAACCCAGTTGAAGACATTTCAAGACCTAGACCGGTTCAGTTAATCGACTCCAAAGATTTCTTATCCAGCCCAAGGCCTTCTCTAGTCCAGCTAAATCGACCCCAAACAGATTTTTCTGATGAAGACTCAGTAGAAGTTATCCAAGGTTTTCCCAATAATTGCTATTGAGGTTGTAATCGCCTATGGTTCTCTCCCCGATACTGCGGAGATGATAATTTCATCCAAGGTTTTCTCAATGATTGCTATTGAGGTTGTAATCGCCTATGGTTCTCTCCCCGATACTGCGGAGGTGGTAATCCCAGATTTCGCTCAACGATTGCTGTTGAAGTTGAAGTTATCCAAGATTTTCTCAATGATTGTTATTGAGGTTGTAGTCGCCTATGGTTCTCTCCCCGATACTGTGGAGGTGGTAATCCCAGATTTCGCTCAATGATTGCTGTTGAGGTTGAAATTATCCAAGATTCTCTCAATGATTGCTGTTGAGGTTGTAGTCGCCTACGGTTCTCTCCCCGATCCTGCGGAGATAGTAATCATCCCAAGATTCGCTCAGCGTCACTGTTGAAGTCGAAATTGCCTAAGGTTCTCTCACCGTTCCTGTTGAGATAGTAACCATCCCTGGTTCATTCATCACCGTTTGAAGCTCCAGATCCAGCTCCTGTAACCAGTCAGGACACATCTACACAAAGAATTTGAAGACCAGCTCCCGTAACAGGTCAGGTAATCATTTTTCTTTTTTTTGCAGGTATGCAAGTTCTCTCTAAGGAATCTCTTACGCGATCAACATCCAGATGGCATCTATAAGCCCATCCACCTCCCATCATCTCTTAGCATGGCATCTATAAGCCCATCATCCTATCCATCAATCTCCAAATGGCATCTGTAAGCCCATTCCCACCATCATACTACTATGTGAGCGCAAATTTCTGGGCACTCTAGTATTCAATCATCTTCCACCTTCGGATTATGAAAGGCACGTCAGCCAATCTGCATCCTCAGGTCTAAGAAGATTGAACAAGGGCAACTGTTGTACCCCAAAATTTGCCCTCCCATATTTCTCAAAACATTTCAAGGAAAATTCACAAGTCCAACCCGGCGCGTCATATTCAGGTATTCTTTCGCCAAGATATCTCTGATAACGTATTCTCAAATTCAAGTTCGGCTCAAGAGTCAATTCTTTAAAGAAGGTATCCGAATGTGTGAGTTTTCTTGAAGAAATATAGTGAAAAAGTGTGCTGAAAGTGCAGTTTTTACGCGCTAAAAAATTCATAACTTGAAGATCGTGACTCGTTTTGAACCCGTTCCGGTGGCCAAAATTCCGTCTTGACATTATCTACGTTTTCATCTCTCACGGCTGGAAGCCAATTTCGATCAGAAGGTCTTCAAAAATGTGGATTTATCAAGTATTTTCGTGCAGAAAATTTGTGACAGAAGTTTATTTGCGTCATGTTCAGAAAATCATAACTTGGTCGATTTTCATCGTATCGAGCTGGTTCCGGCGCCAAAATTTCACAAATTGAGTTGACTACATTTTCACAGAAGGTATCGAGTTCAAACGGTGTTCAAAAGGCCTTCATTTTTTGCTCAGAGTGCGTGACACGCTGAAAATCCTGAATGCTGAATAATATTTCATTTGGGCCGAAACTTCGAAAATTCATAACTCGGTCAATTTTTATCGGATTGGGCTCATATTTTTACACAAGGTCCCTGACTCATAGATCTACAACTTTGCTTCAAAAGTTGAGACCAAATTATGCACCGATCAATACCAGTTTTTTATTGAAGAACGTGTCAGAGTCGACACTGAAGCCCAAAATAAGTTTGTCTGAGCTGAAACTTCAAAAATTCATAACTAATTCACCGTTTATCCGATTGAGTCGATTTTCGGACAGGAGTTAGTTCTCGGTGTCGGCTACATTTTGTTTTCACATTTCAACTTCAAAAAATGCACTTAAGTCCCTGCGATTTAGCCTGGAAAGTGACGAATTCAAGTGAATATTGGAGGCCCAATTGCACATTCAAAGCCCATTTGCTTTACCCTAATTTTCATTATATAATCACCTTCTTTTCACACAAACAGGAGAGGAGAAAAAGAGAGAAAAAAACCTTGCCACAATACTGTTAGAATATCAAACTCTTTCAAGAACCCTAAAACTTTGAAATCCTTATTACAAATCCCTCTCTCACTACAAACAAGCCATCACAGTTACAAACCAACACCTCACTACTTCTTCAGTAAGGATAAGGCTGGCCTGATCTCCATGATCCTAATTTTCCAGTAAGGCATAAAAGCATTCATGTCACTACTTTTCCAGTAAGGGTAAGGTTGATTTGATCTCCATGATCAAAAGGGTATAATCATTCATACATGCCATATTGTGCCTAAACATTAAATTTCTTCATATATTGGCTTTATTTGCATTTTATGATTTTATTTAATGTGTTCGTGAGATTCAACTGCAGATTTAGACAGGATCTCAGGTTCATTAAGGAACGTTGAGGCCAAAAGCCAAATGGTCAAAAGCCAAAAGTCAAATGGCCAAAGTAGAATAACATATGCATGACACCAATACATGGCGAGACAGACATCCTGAGAAGATTAAGGAATGTTGAGGCCAAAACGCAAATGGCCAAAAGCCAAAAGCCAAATGGCCAAAGTAGAACAACTTATGCATGATGAGGCCAGAACACAAATGGCCAAACCACTCCAATTCACCTCCAAAAAGGGGATAGAAACCCCCCAAGGTATTGTATTTTCTTTCTTTTCCTTATTTTATTTATTTCAATTATTTCTTTTTTTAATTAATTCCTTTAATTTAACTTATTTTCATAAAATATAAAAAATAGTAAAAAACAGAAAAGTCATAAAAATCAAAATATATTTATTTAATTAATATTTTTTGTAAATAAATTTCACTAATAATTAATTATTTATTTTTATAAATCAAAATTGCATGTAAATAATTAGTTTAATATTAGGTTTAATTTTAACATGTTTTTCTTAATAAATAAAAAAAAAATAGAATTAGGGTTAATATTTTAATTTCATTTAATCTTTCTCATAAAAATACATAAAAAACATAAATACCAAAAACTCAAAAAAAAAAATAATTTCTTTTTTCTCTTTAATTTCATTAGTTTAATCATTTAATTTAATTTCATTAAAAAGGGTCCAACGCCCTCGTTTCCAATTTTAATCCATATTCGCGCATTTTTATTTATTTCCTTCTTTTAAATATTTATGTAACTCTCCCAAAGCCTTGTAAACTCGGACATTTTATTTCTCGCACTTTATTTACTTTCTGTCAAATCGGGTCCTGGATTTTAATTTGGCGATGTGGACCCGCGCCTTTTGTAATAGTTTAGAACTTTACCTTTCTCGCACTTTTAACTGTTAAATAAATGCATGCAAGAATGAATGGCCTGAAATAAAAACAAACGCTTAGATCACTTTAACATGAACAAGACAAAAATAAACGAATCTGACACACAAATCACACACCACCCCTAGGGTACGCCTCATTGTTGCCTTGCCTCGAAAGGTGATCGTCGAGTAGAGGATGTCTTAGTAAGTCCTCATGATCTGAGAACCTGGCATGAGGGTAGCTTCTAAGGTGTCTTCCTATTGCTCCGTTGATCACCATGTCCCGAACCTCGAATTGACCCGAACACCTCCAACGGTGGTGCTACCTACCCCTCAATGGTGGGATGGCACTACTTTAAAGGACATTTACACAGACGAATTCCTTAGGGTAGGTAGGTTCTCGTAGATACTTGCTCTAAATTTCAAAACAAATTCAAAAATACTTTTCACACCAACACATTTTCAAAAAAAGCTTTTGAAAGCAATTTTTCAAACACTCTTGAGGACCGATACAAGAGTCGAACTGGAATTTTCAAAGAAACTTTTTTAAAAACCCACAGTTGAAAAGCAAACAAACCATTTTTGAAAACACAAATGAGCAAGTATCTAAGAGCCCATGGATAACCATGGATAGAAAGGGTGCTAACACCTTCCCTTTCTATAATCTACCTCACGAAACCGAGAGCAATCTCTTTAAGGAATTTTTCTGTGCTTTTGTCCTTTTCATTTGGAGAAAATAAAAGACGGTGGCGACTCTTGCTTTCGCGACATTTCGCGAACCAGAACTTTAACGCTGGTTCGCGAAATGTCGCGGAAGCAAGAGTCGCCACCGTCTTTTATTTTCTCCAAATAGAAAGGACAAAAGCACAGAAAAATTCCTTAAAGAGATTGCTCTCGGTTCGGGAGGTAGATTATAGAAAGGGAAGGTGTTAGCACCCTTTCTATCCATGGTTATCCATGGGCTCTTAGATACTTGCTCATTTGTGTTTTCAAAAATGGTTTGTTTGCTTTTCAACTGTGAGTTTTTAAAAAAGTTTCTTTGAAAATTCCAGTTCGACTCTTGTATCGGTCCTCAAGAGTGTTTGAAAAATTGCTTTCGAAAGCTTTTTTTGAAAATGTGTTGGTGTGAAAAGTATTTTTGAATTTGTTTTGAAATTTAGAGCAAGTATCTACGAGAACCTACCTACCCTAAGGAATTCGTCTGTGTAAATGTCCTTTAAAGTAGTGCCATCCCACCATTGAGGGGTAGGTAGCACCACCGTTGGAGGTGTTCGGGTCAATTCGAGGTTCGGGACATGGTGATCACCGGAGAAATAGGAAGACACCTTAGAAGCTACCCTCATGCCAAGTTCTCGGATCATGAGGACTTACTAAGACATCCTCTACTCGACGATCACCTTTCGAGGCAAGGCAACAGTGAGGCGTACCCTAGGGGTGGTGTGTGATTTGTGTGTCAGATTCGTTTATTTTTGTCTTGTTCATGTTAAAGTGATCTAAGCGTTTGTTTTTATTTCAGGCCATTCATTCTTGCATGCATTTATTTAACAGTTAAAAGTGCGAGAAAGGTAAAGTTCTAAACTATTACAAAAGGCGCGGGTCCACATCGCCAAATTAAAATCCAGGACCCGATTTGACAGAAAGTAAATAAAGTGCGAGAAATAAAATGTCCGAGTTTACAAGGCTTTGGGAGAGTTACATAAATATTTAAAAGAAGGAAATAAATAAATATGCGCGAATAGGGATTAAAATTGGAAACGAGGGCGTTGGACCCTTTTTAATGAAATTAAATTAAATGATTAAACTAATGAAATTAAAGAGAAAAAAGAAATTATTATTTTTTTTTGAGTTTTTGGTATTTATGTTTTTTATGTATTTTTATGAGAAAGATTAAATGAAATTAAAATATTAACCCTAATTCTAATTTTTTTTTTATTAAGAAAAACATGTTAAAATTAAACCTAAAATTAATCTAATTATTTATATGCAATTTTGATTTATAAAAATAAATAATTAATTATTAGTGAAATTTATTTACAAAAAATATTAATTAAATAAATATATTTTGATTTTTATGACTTTTCTGTTTTTTACTATTTTTTATATTTTATGAAAATAAGTTAAATTAAAGGAATTAATTAAAAAAAGAAATAATTGAAATAAATAAAATAAGGAAAAGAAAGAAAATACAATACCTTGGGGGGTTTCTGTCCCCTTTTTGGAGGTGAATTGGAGTGGTTTGGCCATTTGTGTTCTGGCCTCATCATGCATAAGTTGTTCTACTTTGGCCATTTGGCTTTTGGCTTTTGGCCATTTGCGTTTTGGCCTCAACATTCCTTAATCTTCTCAGGATGTCTGTCTCGCCATGTATTGGTGTAATGCATATGTTCTTCTACTTTGGCCATTTGGCTTTTGGCTTTTGGCTTTTGGCCATTTGGCTTTTGGCCTCAACGTTCCTTAATGAACCTGAGATCCTGTCTAAATCTGCAGTTGAATCTCACGAACACATTAAATAAAATCATAAAATGCAAATAAAGCCAATATATAAAGAAATTTAATGTTTAGGCACAATATGGCATGTATGAATGATTATACCCTTTTGATCATGGAGATCAAATCAACCTTACCCTTACTGGAAAAGTAGTGACATGAATGCTTTTATGCCTTACTGGAAAATTAGGATCATGGAGATCAGGCCAGCCTTATCCTTACTGAAGAAGTAGTGAGGTGTTGGTTTGTAACTGTGATGGCTTGTTTGTAGTGAGAGAGGGATTTGTAATAAGGATTTCAAGGTTTTAGGGTTCTTGAAAGAGTTTGATATTCTAACAGTATTGTGGCAATGTTTTTTTCTCTCTTTTTCTCCTCTCCTGTTTGTGTGAAAAGAAGGTGATTATATAATGAAAATTAGGGTAAAGCAAATGGGCTTTGAATGTGCAATTGGGCCTCCAATATTCACTTGAATTCGTCACTTTCCAGGCTAAATCGCAGGGACTTAAGTGCATTTTTTGAAGTTGAAATGTGAAAACAAAATGTAGCCGACATCGAGAACTAACTCCTGTCCGAAAATCGACTCAATCGGATAAACGGTGAATTAGTTATGAATTTTTGAAGTTTCAGCTCACACAAACTTATTTTGGGCTTCAGTGTCGACTCTGACACGTTCTTCAATAAAAAACTGGTATTGATTGGTGCATAATTTGGTCTCGACTTTTGAAGCAAAGTTGTAGATCTATGAGTCAGGGACCTTGTGTAAAAATATGAGCCCAATCCGATAAAAATTGACCGAGTTATGAATTTTCGAAGTTTCGGCCTAAATGAAATATTATTCAGCATTCAGGATTTTCAGCGTGTCACGCACTCTGAGCAAAAAATGAAGGCCTTTTGAACACCGTCCGAACTCGATACCTTCTGTGAAAATGTAGTCAACTCAATTTGTGAAATTTTGGCGCCAGAACCAGCTCGATACGATGAAAATCGACCAAGTTATGATTTTCTGAACATGGCGCAAATAAACTTCTGTCACAAATTTTCTGCACGAAAATACTTGATAAATCCACATTTTTGAAGACCTTCTGATCGAAATTGGCTTCCAGCCGTGAGAGATGAAAACGTAGATAATGTCAAGACGGAATTTTGGCCACCGGAACGGGTTCAAAACGAGTCACGATCTTCAAGTTATGAATTTTTTAGCGCGTAAAAACTGCACTTTCAGCACACTTTTTCACTATATTTCTTCAAGAAAACTCACACATTCGGATACCTTCTTTAAAGAATTGACTCTTGAGCCGAACCTGAATTTGAGAATACGTTATCAGAGATATCTTGGTGAAAGAATACCTGAATATGACGCGCCGGGTTGGACTTGTGAATTTTCCTTGAAATGTTTTGAGAAATATGGGAGGGCAAATTTTGGGGTACAACAGTAAGATAAAGTTGAGAGTTGGAATCAGGGTTAAGAACTGGAGCCTGAGTTGAGATTTCAGGATTTACTACTACTGCTAAGAGGGTTTAGACCATGCTTAGTGGGGTCTCACTTACTCAGAAATTGTTTAGGGCCCAATGGTGCCTGACCCGGTCCCAAGGCCCATGTTTTATGCTCATAGCGCAACTAAGCGAATTTCACCCTCATTTCATCATTTTCAACTTTCTTTGACTTGCTCTCACCATCTCACAAACCCTAAACTCTATTGTTGAGAATTTGAGCTTCCATTTTCCTTTTTCTTTTATCAAACATATCTTTTCTCTTCCAAGAATCAATAAGGTATGGATTCCTTTTCCATTTCTGTTTATGTTCATGGTTTAATTGAAAAATTATGTTGTATGTACATAGTTGGTTGTTGTTCATACTTAGGGTTATCATTTGTGCATGTTTAGTGTTAAATCTATGTGTGTTGATATTGTTTGGATGTTCCTAGTTTGCAAAAGTTATGTTTTTTTCTTTCAATTTGGATAACCCTACTACGTTGGATAGAAGAATTAGGTTGTAGTTCATTGCTTTGTCGAGCTTCTGTCATTACTGTCACGAAGAAAGAAACGTAGGCCAGCTATGCACGATCAAGTCGACTTAGCACGGTCAACAGTAAGTTGAATTTTTTCCTTTTAATTTATGGTCTTGTTGAGTTTTTGTGATTAGTTGAGGTGGTTAATAAGAATTTATGGAAAATTTTGAAAACATGTTTGATGATTTTTGGCTTTGTTTTTTATGTTTAATTTGCAGATGAGTCAAGAACATGTTTGAACAAAAGGTCTTGAACTTTAGTCGGGTCAACATCAGGCACGAGACCGAGTGCAGAACCTGTAGAGTTTTACAACATCATGGTCATATGGCCACTGCAGCAAGCACGATTTGCCGAGTTGGTAATTAAAGTGGAAAATTTGGGCGGAAAAGATCTTTACCCTTAATCCACAGGGTGATTATAGGGAGATTGTGCAGATGTTGGAAAACTGGGGCTGGGACAAGTTGTTGACTCTCCCCACATAGTTGAATTTCGAGTTGGTCAGGGAGTTTTATGCTAACATGTTACCTTTGGAAGGTATCAGTTACAATTTTTGTACTTTAATGAGGGGGAGGGCCGTATCACTTATTCGGGATGCCATCAACCAATCCCTAGGCAACCCTCTTACTCTTCAAGAAGGACAAAAGTGTTCCTACTACAAGATGGTAGATCGTAAAAAATGGAACTATGCTCTTGTAAGTGATGGTTTAGATCTTTCTAACTAAGGTTTTATCCTTAATCCATTGAATTAACTTGTAAAGATGAATAGGTGTGACATGCACACCAAGGATCAATTATTGTTGACTCTAGTGCTTTATAACATTAGGCCTAGAAGTCACACTTCATCTATACCACTTGATACCACTTGCCTTCTGTACTATATTCTTGCTAAAAAATAGGTTGATGTAGCTCAGGTTATCTTGCAAGAGATGCATGCTATAGTTTTTAGTGGTCATCCACTTGGTACTAAGGTCCCGCCTACTCTTGCCTTTCTGGGTCTTGTTATGGAGTTGTGTAGGCTAGAAAGTGTTGAGATTCCTCCAGTGTTGCATAAGGAAATCAAGAGTGTGGTGAATGAGGCTAATGTTGAAAGGCATTGTATGCCGAAGTTGGAGGGAGATAAAGCACCACAACCTGAGGCAGTGGCTCTTCCAGCTGGTCTCGTTTGGTATAATGAAAAATTGGCTTGCATGTAAAATTGGGATATGATGGAGGCACAAAGGAAGCATCCATGTTCATTCATGATTCCAGGTAGATGTTATATCGTCATCAGTCTGCTCCGCAGGAGTTTCGATATTTTCCCACCTGTGAGGAGTTTTTAGCCTATGCTAATTGGTCTTAGGGCATGCCATTCTTTTAGGAGGAGGCAACAACTAAGGTTGGAGGTGATGAGGATGATGCTCAGGAGGAGTCAGAGAGTGAGAAGGATTGATGACTTTGGGTTTGGTTGTATCTTTTATGTTTTTTGCTTATGTTTTTGTTGTTCTAGAATTAATGTTTGTTAGATCCATGGTTTTAGGATTGACAGTAATTTTGCAAAAACATGGTTCCTGAAAGATATTAAGCAAGAGGTCATAACATCTTGATCAAACTGATACAACAGAGTATGAGCTTACTTTGAAAACCAGATGTTATGCCAGATGTCATAACATTGTGTAGCAGAATATCAGTACAGGTTGTTTGAATCTTGACAAATTTGATTTGATTTTGTGATATTTCCTTTGGATATATCTCAGTATATTTTACAGGTCAAGAAGATTTAATCTGGAATAAGTGAATCAAATCTCCAACAACATTAAAGTTTCCAAATTTGGTTTTTGAGACAATTTAGAAATCTTGAGATATTTGTTCCAAGATTTAAGGAGATATTTTTTGCAGCAATAAACGTATGGATCAAGGAATAATTGGGAAGAGAATTTGAATCCCGTGGAGAGCTGAAGTCTATAAAAAGGAAGATCTAGACCTAAAGTAATTTAACTTTTCACAATTGTAAAATTAGGGGAAGTCTAAGTTTTAGGTTTTGAGAGTCTCTTGTGTTCTTGTGTTTGTAAGTCACCCTTGTATCTTTTGATACTTGTGGTAGACGTAATTTTTTACTCAGAAGCCTTTAGGTAATGAGTTGTGTATTGTTCTTGGTTGAAGCTTTTAAGAAAAACCAAGTATTATTCTTAGTTAAGAGTCTTAACTAAGTATTGTGGATTGAAAGTGTAATATTTTTGTTGAGTTGTTCTTGGTACAATCAATGGGATTGAGACTGTTAGATATCACTGAGGTGATTAGTAAGTGAGACGAGATTTCTCATATCTAGATGGTTATTTCTTGGTAGAAGTTGCATTGACAAGGGATTAAGTGAGAAATTGTAAACTAGGACTGCTTTAAGCTTTAAATTGGTACTACTAATCATGGATTTCCTTCCTGGTTTAGTAGGCCCCAGAGTAGGTGATGTTACACCGAACCGAGTTAACAATTATGTGTAATTTATCATTCTGCAATTTAATTTCAGTATCCATCACAACTTGATAAATCTGTTCAGTTTGTTAACAGATATTGTAATATATGTCTTGACATTGTTTTGATGTTGGGATATCAGTATTAATATGTGTTGCTTGTAACATAAATTTCAATTGGTATTAGCGCAGTCACCCTGGTCTATTGGGTGAGCTTCAGAGAGTATTATACTGGTACTATTGTTCTTTTTGGAAGGCTGGAATGAGAGCATTCTGGTTATCAATGGACAACAAATCTTGAAGAATTGTCAAGATAGGAGAATCCTGAAGCTGAAGAGATAAAAGGGAAGAGGTTGAGTTGGCTCTTTGTCACTCTGAAATTATCAACTTCATGATGTATGGAATTGGTAAGAATTTTGCATCAATTGTATTATGGACAAAGATACTTTGGAATTTCTCAAGTCCATTCATAAAGGCACATCTAAGTGTATTATGGAGAAAAGACTTCAAATGAGAGGTTGATCAAGAAGATATCTTGGTCTTTAATGAAGGATTTATTATTACTATTTTTTCCATGGAAGACAATCCAACTAGGTGTCAAGGAGATTGAACAGAATGTCTAGACCAAATGTCCAGAACATCTGTACTGACTTCAACAAGTCTGTGATGCTCAAGAAAAGGTCCTAACTGGAGTATATATCAATTAATGTCAAAGCATCCATATGAGTGTGAAGACCTTGGATATTTGTGGAGAAGAATTCCCTATTTATCTCAAAAACAACTGTATGGATTTTCTATTTCTTGGTTTAATTAGGAAAATAATCCTGATTATGAATCTGCCAAGGATATTACTGGTTTGACTGGAAGATGGAATTCTAATGAAGATTTATGTATTGAAGAATCATCTAATGATGAGATACTGTTTATTAGGATAGGAGGTGATTATGTGCATCTAGAATAAAGAGGGTTGTCAACCATGAAGAAAATAGGAGGTGATTATCTATTATCTTATATCTTAAGAGAAGGAAGGATTGTCTACCATCTATTATTTGCAGGGTGAGGTGACTCTATCATCCTTCAAACTTAATATCATGATCAAGTCTGTAAGATTTGTTCAGTTATTTTGGAGGAGGTTCCTCAAGTGGAAAGATGATTGGAAGGCTAAAAGGGATAGAGTTTTTCAATCTATAACTAGAAAAGGGAAAACCCAAGTGACAAAAGGTTTTGTTTATCAAAAGGAAAGCTAAGTCAAGAATGTCAATCTTAATGTCTCAACATTGTGCTAGACATCAGAATACTCAAGCTAAAGTTATTTACTTGCACTGAAGATGTGTCTTCTATGGAAAGTTGATCTTAACAGTTTTGTTTACTTCCTCGAATGTCAAATTCAACATGGGTTAACCAAGCAGTGGTTAAAACTCAGGGAAGGTTATAATTGTCTTATTCATCATACCTTTCTTAGAACTTCAACTAAGATGATTGATATTTTGGCACTGGCTGTTACAGATACTTGTCTGCAGTAAAATTGTTTCTGGTGGTTTGTTTAGTCTCATTCTATTAACTATTAATTTTTTTGTTGATGCTAAAAGGGAACTGTTGTACCCCAAAATTTTCCCTCCCATATTTCTCAACACATGGCAAGTGAGGTCCCTAAATTGCTCAAGGAAGTTCAAGAGTTGACCAGACAAACTCTCTCCTAAGGCAGTATACCTCAAATTAGGGTTTCTATTTTCATCAAGATATGTGAACCACAAAGGACTCAAATGCTCACCATTGTCCTAATATGTTCTCAAGATCATCCATGTCAAGTTTTAAGCCTTGCAGAAGAAGTTTGCTTAGTCAAATTTCTCAAATGTCTGAAAATCGACTGTACTAGGTCAAAAGTCAACTGTGGCCCACATACAGTCAAACTTCAATATTTTTGGTCAAAATCCTCAAAATTTTAAGTATTATTCATCATTTGATCAAGGGTTGATCATGATGCCTCAAGGATTGCTCACAATTCATCAAAACCCAAAAGTTGCTAAATTAGGGTTTGTAGGAAAAGTCAACTCAACTTTGACCAAGCATAACTTTCTCATGCTTTATCAGAAATGACCCATCCAAAGCTCATTTTAAAGAGGATGTAGTTCCCAACAAGAAATATTCATCTCCAGAGTTTAGAATATGCACTCACAAAAAGATATGAATTTTGACATTATAGGTCCTTTTGAAAAGTCAACAAAAACACCTTTTGGGTCAAAGCTTCATACATGAACGTGGAAGAATCAATTGAGATGAGACAAAAAGGGTTTCTTAGAGGAAATCATATAGCTTTCTAAAAATTCCAAGAACACCTCTCTAGGGTCAAAATTGAGAGAGTTATGCATTGGCCAAGTTGACCATTTTTGCAAAATTGCCAAAAGTCAAATGTGCTCAAATTTGAATTTTTTGCTAAACGGGCCCAACTTTTTATGCTTACACCTTAATTATAATGTGGTCCATGACTCAAATACTTATCCAAAAATTATTTTCTTCATTTTTCAATTTATTTTGATTTTTCATTAATTAAAAAGTGAATTAAATCAAATAAATGATGAAAATTATCAAAGATATGATTTGATTGGTTTTTTTGACAGGTTAGCAACCAAGATATGCTGAGCTTGCAAGATCAATTTGAATGAATGGCAATTGGTACAAAAAGAGAATGATTAGGCCAAACTTGGAAGGATATCATACACCATGAAAACCAAATCAAATCTTCAAAATTTGTAAAGATACTAGTGGTTTTTACAACCCTAATTCACTCTAGTACATATAGAGAACGCAGCCAAGGCAAGAAAAGGAGGTTGGCATTCGTGAAAACATCAAAAGAAAACTCAAAAATTGGAAAGAAAGTGGGTGGTCGTTCTTGGACTTAAAGAGTGATTCAAGCCATTCTAAGGCTACCAATAGACTCCTGGACATCTCCAGAACGGGTCTCAATCAATTGCAATCATTTTGAAGGTTGCAGGGTTTTAGCTATGGAGTCATGTCCGTAGGTAAAAGTGTTTAATCTAAAACGACGGAGTGAGAAAGAAGAAGTTTGCGTGGCAGCGTGTAACTCATCCCTTTGAATTTTTGCGCATTTTTGAAAATAATGTTTGATTTTCTTATATTATGCTTTGTCATTGTTATAAGTACAACTAAACATCACAGCTCAGCTGGCAGTGTGGTATTGGGAGCGAGCATAAGGACCTGGGTTCGATCCCCATGTCCCAATATTTGTTTCATGTAATTTTTATCCATATGACCAGGTGCGCTGCTGTCCCATATGTCCACCATGAAACTCAATGATCTGGCCATCAAACGCCTCTCCAGCCAGATCCAGTGCCTCTCCATTGAATGACCACCATACACCTCAAAGTCAATATTCCAATGAATTCAGCATGGTCAACACAGGCTTAGAAGTTTTGGGCCACAAAAATCAGGTCTGCACCCCCCATAATTGCTAACAATAAGGCTCATCTTTAACTTGTTTTTATTTCTTTTCCTTAATTCTTTTAATATTTCTTTTAATCATTTTAATTAACAAATTAATCTTTTTTTTATAAAATCATAAAATCAAGAGTTCACAAAAAATTTAGAATTAGTTTTTTTATTATCAAATTTAATTTAATTTAGTTTAACTTAGGGAAATTTTAATTTATTTTCACAAATAAAATCAAATAGAAATTAGGTTAAGTTCTTGATTTAATTCTTTTATTTTTTTCTCAAATACATAAAAATACAAAAATAGGTTTTTTAGAGTGAATTAATTTATTTTTCTTAATTTAAAATTAATTAGGAAATAGGATTTTCTTCTTAATTTAATTGTTTCATTATTTTCTTAAATAACAAAACATGACAAAAACATCTTTTTTTAATCAATCGCAAATAGGTTTAGTCAAGGGTCAAAACCCTATTCGTTTCGTATTTAATTCACCTTGCGCTTGTTAATTATTTTGACAATATTTTTGTAACTGTTTATGGTTTGTAATAGTTTAATTTAGGGTTTTATTCACTGTTTGAATTCCCGGGTTTTTTGGCTATGTAATTAATCCCCCTCCCCGAAGCCTTGTAATAGCGTAGGTTTATTTTCTCGCATTTTTAATTCCTGCAAATATTTAACTGTCTAGATGTATGCTAATATGATTGTATGACAAGAATGCATGACAAATTAATACGGTTAAAAAATCCTAATGTGCAAAGATAAATAACTGAAACAAATCACTCACACATATCACTCTTAGGGTATACTCTCACTTCGGTTGCCTTTGGTAAACGATCATTAAGCATAGGGTGTCTTAGTGGTTGCCCTCCAGTCTAAAAAGATCAAATTGCCCCGTTCGAATGTTGCCTCAGAAATGTTGCCTCGAAAGATCTTAAGACTCTAGGGTTACTACTAAGGTATCCTAATATTACTTTAGTGATCGTACGTCCCTTTCTAATTGACCCTTACAATTCCAACGGTGGTGCTACCTATTTCTCAATAGCAGGATAGCGCTGTCTAAAGAAAACAAGAATATAAACAATCTTTTTTAGAATAGGTAGATGCTAGTAGGTACTTGCTCAAATCAAAACTTTTCACACTTACACTTTTCAAACAAATTTTCAAAACAACTTCGTCACACCTTTGAGGACTGATACAAGGGTTATCACGAAGTCAAACTTTTCAAAAACAAAGCACATACACAAGCAATTTTAAAAAGATGAGCAAGTACCTAAGAGCCCATGGAAAACCATGGATAGAAAGGGTGCTAACACCTTCCCTTTCTATAATCTACCCCCCGTACTCAGAATATCTCGAAAAATGATTTTTTTTCTGTACTTTTTTCCTTTCCGGTTGGATGAAATAAAAGTCGATGGTGACTCTTGCTTACCGTGACATTTTGCGAATGCAAAACGTAAAACGCAAACCTATATTAAACAGTCGGTTATGCCACCATATCACAGAATTGGCGACTCTGCTGGGGACATATATAAGTGGGGTATACCTTAGGATCTAGGTCATCATAATTGCTTCTCTTGATTGCTTTGTTTGATTTACTTTTGAGGGTTTTGTTTTGGGGTTACTATAGATCATACACCCGGATCTGGGGAATACCTTTTAGGTAAGTAGCAATAGACTGTGAGGGAACTGTACGGCATGGACCGATATGGTTGAAGCAGTAGCTACGTTGATGTGGCACTTTGGTTGCTACCGGTATCCCTTGTGGAGAAATGAGGAGAATACGGGGCCGCTGCGTGGTGTCGTGAAGCATCAACTGACCTTAGAACCTTTAATCACCCAACTTGTCCATTAGAAAGTAGCGAGATAGTCAGCCTCGGTGTAGAGCTGAGAACTGGTTGATACTCGATGCTACACTCATTGAGATCATACTCTCAGAATAATTTCGGCCGCAAGAAAAGATTACGTGAGCTAAAACCATGACCGATGGAGGATGGTCAGTGATATTGAGATCCTCTAGAACCCGGTTACTTTTCTAGGACAGGTTGAACCAACTTAACTTCAAAAGCGTATTACCTTTGACCTCATGCAAGCCTTAAACCTAAGGGCTTTGTGTGATTTGACTGTATGTGCAATACTTGTGTTTGCGATACCTGTGATTTATCATGACATCATGCATCATAACATGGCATTCATGCTTCATTACACTAACCATTTCAAAAGACCAAGGGAATTTATCTTTGTTCTGTTTTGCAGATCATGGCTTCCTTGCGTAAAAATACCATCTGAATCAGCTTTGTGCAGATACCTGCCCAACTTAAAGAGCTAGCATCAAGAGTTTCTGAAACTTCTACTTTCATTAAGAGACACGGTCAACTTCTCAGCCTGGTTACTTCAAACCTTGATGAACAGATGATGAGCGTACTATTTTAATTCTTCGATCCCAAGCAACACTGCTTCACCTTTCTAGATTACCAGCTGGTACCCACCTTGGAAGAATTATCTCATCTATTGGGCATATCCATTCTTGAACAGGTACCCTTCACAGGTATGGAAGAAGTTCCTAAGCCAGAAGTTATTGCCTCAGCTTTGCATTTGAAATGGGTCGATGTGGTATCCAATTGGGAAACTCGAAGCGGGGTTAAAGGTTTTCTAGCCAAATTTATGATAGACCAGGCTCAGTTGTTTTGGGATGATTTGAATTTTCAGGCTTTTGAGGATGTCTTGGCTCTTCTTATCTATGGTCTAGTTCTCTTCCATAATCCGGACTCCTTTGTAGATGTGACTGTTGTCAAGATTTTCCTTTCTCGCAACCTTGTGCCTACCTTGCTTGGAAATATTTTGCATGCTCTTCATACTCGTACCATGAGGAGAAGAGGGATTATTATGTGATGCATGTCATTGCTGGCGAGGTGGTTTATTTCTCACCTCCCTAAGTCTGTACTGAAGAACAAAGAAGGTTTGGTTTGGTTGCACAGAATAATGTTGCTGGCTCATACAGATATTATTTGGTGTTCCTGGGCTATGGAAGTCACTGCTGTTATTGACCGCTGTGAGGGATACCCTAATGTCCCATTACTTGGTAACAGAGGGGGTATAACTTACAATCCTTGTCTAGCTTTGCGATAATTTGGTCGTGCTCGAAGAGATGGTCCCTATGAGTTACTTCTCGAGGACATTGTATTCGACTATAAGAATGATGTTCAGAAGCATCGCCGGAGGTTCATACGAGCTTGGGGCATGGTAAACAGATCTGACCCCAAAGAGTTGGGACAGAAGACTTCCCTTCCTATGAAGCCTTACCTCCAATGGGTCCGAGCTCGTGACCAGAAGCTTATGATGCCTTATGTGGCCGTATTACCAGTGATTGTGGAGCCCACTACTGAAGACGACATTCCTTACATGGTTCTCTATCCTTACATGCCCACTGATCTTGGGGAGCTACAGAGGTCTTGAATTCAGCAAAAGAATGAGAGGGATGCTTACAAAGAACAGTTCCATGAGCAAGAGAGGAAGGTTTTAAAACTCACCAGGCAGCTCGAGGAAGAAAGAGTGCTCAATGACTATATCAACACAAAGAGAAAGCGTCCATGGGACTTTTGATTTTGCTTTTCTAGTTTTAGATTCGTTTTATTTACTTATTTTGTAACGCCTTAAAGGCATGTTGGAACCTTTCAAATTTAAGCTAATAAAGTTTTGTTTATTTTGGTTTGCAAATTTAAATCTCCCAAAGTCTTTGAAATCATTACATGTGCATCTCATTATCATACACATCATTACAAGTACCGCTACAGGTTTCTCATCTTCTTCGCTGTTTATTTCAGCAAAAATGTCTTCCGTTCAAGTCATCAAAGATCTTCAGGCATAGAATGCCCAGTTCCAACAGATGTTCATCAGTCTGGCGAAGGGGCAAGAGGATCTTAAGGCCCTCATTCTGAAAGAGAAGAAGAAGAAGAAGAAGGTCAGTATTCTGAATATGGGTAGAATATTTGGAGAAAGGTTGAAGCATCAAACTGATCTGACCTCTTCATCCAAGGAAGGGGAGAACCAAGAAGGGGAAAAGGGCCTTAGTCCTGTAGTCTCTAACAACGATACTGACTACAACGATGAGCAATATCCTCTTACTGAGGATAGGTACAAGCAGCTAGAAGACCGTCTGAGTGCTATGGAAGTTCAGAAGATACCTGGGTTGGGTTTTGAAGAATTGGGACTGGTATCAGGAGTGGTCATCCCTCATAAGTTCAAAGCTCCAGTTTTTGCCAAGTATGATGGAGTGTCCTGTCCAAAACTCTATCTCTGCTCGTATGTCAGGAAGATCCAGCCCCACACAGCTGATAGAAATCTTTGGGTGCATTTCTTTCAAGATAGTCTGTCAGGGACTCAACTTGAAAGGTTCTACCAGTTGGAGGGAGCCAATGTCAGAAACTGGGAAGATCTTGTTGCTGCTTTCTACAAGCAGTATCAGTATAATGCCGACCTTGCTCCTACTCGTACTCAACTCCCGAGTATGTCCATGGGTGCAGGTGAAGGTTTCAAATATTATGCTCAAAAATGGAGATACTTGGCTGGGAGAGTTCAACCCCCGTTGTCTGATAAGGAGTTAGTTGACATGTTTCTAGGGACGCTATCTAGTCCATTTTTCAATTACTTAACCGGTAGCTCGTCATCTGGCTTCACCGAGCTGATTTTAACTGGAGAAAGAGTAGAAGCTTGAATTCGGAGTGGTAAAATACAGAAGGATGCCTCCTCGAGTTCAGCAAAGAAGCCTTTTACTGGTAGAAAGAAGCCAGTGCAGTCTATAGCCCGAGGGGCCAACACAGATCTGAACACCGTCAAACGGTAAATGCTGTAGTGATACCAAGACCTGTAGTTGCTCCATAATGCAACAATCAACAAAGGGGGGAAAGACCACAATGGCAGTTTACCCGCATCAACATGACTTTGGCTGAAGTTCTGCCTCATCTGTTAAAATCCAACTTGGCGACCTTGAGAGAGGCTCCCAAGAATCGAAACACTACTTCTCCCAGATACAATCCCAACGCGTGGTGCGCCTACCATTCTGAGAGTCCTGGCCACGATACAAATGATTGCTGGGATCTGAGAAACAAATTATAAGATTTGCTTGAAGCCAAGGAGATAGAGTTCAATGCTCTAGAAAATCCGAATTTTATAACTTCTCCCATGCCCAAACATAGTCGTGGAGTCAATGCTGTTGACAATGATTTGTTTGTGACCTCTGCTGAAGAAATTTCTACTCCTCTTATAACTGTTAAGAATAATTTTCTGTTGGCCAGTTTATTTCCGGGTTATGGTGAAGATTGTCATGTGTGTTCGATTATACCTTCTGGTTGCCGTTGGTTGTAGTCAGGTGTTCAGCGCCTGATGGATAATAAAGAAATTTTGTTCGAGAAGACTATGATCCCTGTTGTTCCCATTGAAGAAGTCACTATTATAACCATTTCGCCAATCCTTCCAAGGTTTCCTCGAGAAGACCTGTTAGGATTACACCTGTTCAAAAAATTGCTCCGTTGATAATCATTGTTTCTGGTCGAATCCCGTACACCTCAGACAAGGCTGTCCCATGGCATTATGGTGTTGATGTGTACTATCATGGAATTAAGCAAGATCTGATTAATGAAGAAGCTGATAATAATGTTAGTAATATTGTCGGGACTAGTAAGGTTACCCGAAGTGGAAGGGTTTTCTCTCCTGAGATTGCTCCGAAGATCATCAAGCCTACTATTATTTCAACTGCTGGTCCAACTAGAACTCCTGGCATTTCTCTTATTCCTACTCCAATTATTACCCCCGCTGCTGAGCCATCTGGGACTCGGGGCAAGGAAATTATAAGTGAGCCTGCCCGTACGGAGGCGCCTAAGAAAATCGTTGTGGAAGCCTCTAAACAAGAAATAAAGGAAATACTAAAAATTATCAAGAAGAGCGACTATAATGTAGTCGAGAAGCTGGGGAAGACCCCATCAAAGATATCCATGTTGTCTCTACTGTTATGTTCTGAAGCCCATGCGAAGGCTCTGATTGCATTTCTCAAGACTGCGCATGTGCCGCAGGAAACTTCAGCAGATCAGTTCAAAGATTGTATGGCCAGCCTGATTGTTGACAATGGGTTAGGTTTTTCAGATATGGATCTAACACCGAAAGGAAGGAAGTATAATGATGCTTTGCATGTCTCGATTGAGTGCAGGGGCACTACTATGGCTCATGTGTTGGTAGATACCGGGTCTTTGTTGAACGTTCTACCGAAAAAGGCGTTGGACCGTTTCGATTGCAAGGGGTTGGCTCTAAAGCCTAGTAACATTGTGGTGAGGGCTTTTGACGGATCAAAGAGAATGGTGCACGGGGAGGTGGACATCCCTGTCAAAGTGGGTTCTCAAACTTTTGGGTCCACCTTCTATGTAATGGATATCAGGCCGTCGTATACTTTCTTGTTGGGTCGTCCTTGGATCCACGAGGTTGGGGCAGTTACTTCCACGCTCCATCAAATGGTGAAGTACCCAGTGAAGGGGAAGATTGTCACAGTGCGAGGTGAAGAAGAATATATGGCGAGTCACCTCAATTCCTTTCGCTATGTAGAGATGGACGGGGAATTCATAGAAACTCCTTGTCAGAATTTCAAAGAGGTCCCTCAGGTCTTGGCATCAACTGAAGTTACTACCGGCAAACCTCCGTTGAAGATGGCTTCTCTCAAGGACGCCAGGGATATAGTTGAAGAAGGTGGGTGTACCAATTGGGGTCAGCTCCCTGATTTCACTCACAAAATTGACAAATTTGGTTTGGGCTTTACTACAGGGGCTCAAAGGGCTGTTAGGCGCACTCGGGCTGGAAGACCTCCGCTACACATCAACAATCGGGGAATTAATGCCATTGAAGACAACGAGGAAGAGTCAGCCATTGACAACTGGATCTACCCAAAAACCAGCGGTGGACCGAATAACTAGACGGCGAAGGACTTCTTACCTGTTTCTTTTGTTCTGCAGTAATTGACTCATTTGTTTTAAGATTTGTAATAAACAGTTTGAAACTTTACGGCCCGGTGCCTTGCCCGAGGCACCTTGGCTTTGCTTGTGAGGGCTATTATTTGTCATTTCATATATCATTAATAAAGCATTGGATGTTTCTTGCATACAAATTTTGTGCTCCTTGTTTTTATTTTCTGTTTCTCACTTTATCAAAACAGTTATTCTCTTACACACACTCATGTATCATACTGCAGATCCATATCCACTCTGGATCCCATTGATAACAACTCTGCTACTGCCAGTTATGACTTCGAAAATCTAATCAACCAAGTCGAGGACGAAGGTGAGAATGATTGTGAGGTGCCTGGAGAACTTGCTAGACTATTACAGCAGGAAGAAAGGGCCATAGAGCCTCATGAAGAGCCAATTGAGTCAGTGAATTTGGGTACAGAGGAAGACAGGAAAGAGGTTAAAATAGGGGCGGATCTGGAGATTAGTGTTAAACAGAGGTTGGTACAGATGCTACACGACTATGTTGAGATCTTCGCCTGGTCCTATGAAGACATGCCTGGTTTCGACACTGATATTGTGGTACATCGCCTGCCGACTAAAGAGGACTGCCCTCCGATAAAGCAGAAGGTTCGTCGTATGCGCCCTGAAATGTCGGAGAAAATCAAGGCAGAGGTCATGAAACAGTTCGAAGCAAGATTCTTATCTGTCACTTCTTATCCGCGGTGGGTTGCCAGTGCTGTTCCGGTACCTAAGAAGGACGGTAAGGTACGAATGTGTGTGGACTACAGAGATCTGAACAGGGCAAGCCCCAAGGATGACTTCCCACTTCCTCACATTGATGTTCTAGTCTATAACACCGCACAACACAAGATATTATCCTTCATGGATGGTTTTTCTGGCTACAACCAGATCAAGATGGCTCCTGAGGACATGGAGAAGACAGCCTTCGTTACAGTGTGTGGCACCTTTTGTTACAAGGTAATGCCTTTTGGGTTGAAGAATGCTGGGGAAACTTATTAACGTGCCATGGTCGCTTTGTTCTACGATATGATTCACCACGAGATCAAGGTTTATGCTGATGACATGATAGCCAGGTCCCAGACCGAGGAAGAGCACCTTGATCATCTCTAGAAACTGTTTGACAAGTTGAAGACGTACAAGTTAAGGTTGAATCAGAACAAGTGTACCTTCGGGGTAAGGTCTGGTAAGCTTCTGGGTTTTATTGCCAGCGACAAAGGTATTCAGGTAGACCCAGCAAAGGTAAAAGCCATACCATAAATGCCGGCTCCCTACACATAGAAGGAAGTTAGAGGTTTCTTGGGACGTCTGAATTACATCGCCAGGTTCATTTCACATCTGACTGCTACTTGTGAGCCAATCTCCAAGCTGCTGAAGAAAGATCAAGTGGTAAAGTGGAATGATGAATTCCAGACCGCTTTCAAGAGAATCAAGGAATACCTTCAAGAACCACCAATTCTGATGCCTCCAGTTGAAGGAAGACCTTTGATATTATACTTGACAGTGCTAGACAATTCAATGGGGTGTGTGTTGGGGCAGCATGATGACTCTAGTCGAAAAGAGAATTCAATTTACTACCTTAGCAAAAAGTTTACCGACTGTGAGACCCGATACTCATTTCTCGAGAAAACTTACTGCGTTTTGGCATGGGATGCTCGCCGACTGAGACAGTATATGCTGACTCACACTACTTTGTTGATATCAAAGATGGATCCGATCAAGTATTTTTTTGAGAAACCCTCCTTATTCGGAAGAATAGTAATATGGCATATGATCTTAACTGAGTACGACATCCAATACACAACCCAAAAAGCAATCAAGGGGAGTGTATTGGCGGATCATTTGGTGCATCAGGCCGTGGATGACTACCAGTCCATGAATTTCGAGTTCCCGGATGATAATATCATGCTGGTAACTGTTGTACCCCAAAATTGCCCTCCCATATTTCTCAAAACATTGCAAGAAAAATCTCCAAGTTGCTCCAAGTTGCTCAAGGATTGACCAGACAAGTTATCTCCTAAGACAGTCTACCCCAAATTAGGGTTTTCGGTTTCATCAAGATATTTGATTCCAAGTGGTCCCAAGTCCTCACCAATGTCCTAATATGTTCTCAAGATCATCCATGTCAAATTTCAAGCCTTGCAGAGGAAGTTTGCTCAGTCAATTGCTCAAAGGTCCAAAAATCGACTGTGCTAGGGCAAAAGTCAACTGTGACCCAAATACAGTCAAACTTCAAGATTTTTTGCCAACATTATCATTTTTAAGGATATTTCATCATTTAATCAAGGGTTTATCATGATTCATCAAGGATTGCTCAAAATTCATCAAGATTCAAAAGTTGCTAAATTAGGGTTTTGTAGGAAAAGTCAACTCAACTTTGACCAAGCATAACTTCCTCATACTTTATGAGAAATGCCCCATCCAAAGCTTCTTTTGAAGAGGATGCAATTCCATACAATCCATATTCATGCCCCAAGATCAAAATATGCACTCACAAGAAGTTATGAATTTTGACATTATAGGTCATTTTGGAAAGTCAACAAAAACACATTTTTTTGTCAAAGCTTCTAACTTGAGTATGGAATATCAAATTGAGATGAGACAAAATGTGTTGATTAGAGGACATCTCAATCTTTCTAAAAAGTCCAATAACACCTCCAAAAGTTCAAAATTGAGGAAGTTATGCATTGTTGAAGTTGGACTTTTTTGCAAAATTGCCAAAAGGCAACTATCCACAAAACTTCAAATTTTGCCAAATGGGCCCATTCTTTTTCACTTGTTTTGAGTTTGCATTATTTCCCACGTGCTCTAGCCTTAGCCATGTGTCCATACCTTATTTTTATTACTTTATTTTATTTTTATTTGAATTAATTCATTTTAAATCAAATAAAATCACATAAAATCTAAGGCATTGATAACAAATGATTTTCTGGTTATTTCAGGCTCCAACTACAGCTAGCATTGCAGTCAAACTCGTATCAAGGTCACTATGCACAAGAAGATATGATTTGGATCAAATTTGGAAAATTTGTAAAGGCAAATCAAATTCACATCAAAATCATTGATAGAGGGAGATTTGGACAAAAGTTTGAACCCTAATACAATGTACAATACATAAGCAACCGAAAGGCACAAGAATCAGATTTAGAGATCACTGGTAGAGGCAGAACCAAAGTTGCAAAAACAAAGAAAAAGTGTGACTTCGAAATCAACCCTAGAGGCATTTTCAGGGCTTGATATTGGTCTCAATTGTTTCCTGGCTATCACCACAAGCTAACCCAATACAAACCTCGTGTTTTCAAACTTCCTAGTGCACTGTAAGTAGTCCACGAATCCGCCATATTCTTGAAATTGAAAATCACTATTCTTGCATCCATTGAATGAAATAACTGCATATTCTTGACCCTCACATCATTTGCAAGATTTTCATAATAACCAATTGCATTTATCTGACTTATATGGAGAACCACCATTGTTAGGGTTTGGTTCGTGTTTTTGGGTTTTTTCGTTTCAGGAAAAATTGGCCATGATAATGGCATGGTTATTATCAGCAGGTCGAGACGAGTCTAACCATGGTGTTAGAAGGCATTTTCATTGTCTGTACAAAGTTTTAGAGATGCATGGTTTGTAGTGACGGACTTCTGTCCGTGGGTATAGGTCGTGTGGTTTTTAGCAACGGTTCAGGGACAGGGATGATGATTTGCATTCCATCCATTCGCCTATTCAAATCCACGCGCATTTTTTTTGTTTTTTGGTCATTAACTTTATTTTTCAAATATTATGTTTTGTTTATATTATCATAACAAATAAAGCAACATGATGCAGTGGTGGCCACAGAAGCGCTTAAAGACCCAAAGGCTGGAAGTCAGGGGTTCGATCCCTGCCTCCAACAATTTGCATTTTTCCAAATTCTTTCAGGTAATCATGTGCATACATCGGCTAGATTTCCACCATGGACGCTCATTATCAAAGCGCCAGATGGCCATATGGCCAGATCTGGTGGTCAAGCAGTGGAGGTACACCATGGAATCAGTCAACGCCAATGCACTGGATTGCAAGAAGTCCACATGGATCAACTTAATGGGCCAACAAAAATACTTTCAGCACCTCCCAAAAACAGGCCCACTCTCTCTTTTCTTTATATTTTGTTTATTTATTTAATTATTTCATTTTATTTAATTAATTTACTAACCAATGAAATTAATTTTCTTTTTATCACAAAATTACAAAAAATATTTTTATCCAACAAATATCAGAATTCTTTTTTTATTAATAAATTTTAATTAATTAGGTTTTTAATTCTAGGAAACTTTAATTTATTTTGTAAATATTTAAAATTAATTAGAAATCATTAGGTTTTAATTCTAATTTAATTATTTTAATTTCTTTCTTAAATTAACAAAAACTCCAAAAATATGTCATTTATTATTTTTCATCCAATTAATTTATTTAATAATTAATTTAGTATTTAATTTTAGGATTAATTTCTTTTCTTAAAATAAAAACAACAAAAAAAGCATTTTCTTTTAAAAGGGTCAAAACCCTAATTCGCATTCGACTAAATTTTGCGTCGCGCTTTATTTTCTTTATCCCATTAATGTATCTGCTTTCGGTATGTAATAGTTAATTAGGACATTTTAATTATTTTACCGCTTTATTTTATTTTAAAAGGGTTACTTTTGACGATGTAAATACCCGACACCTTGTAATAATTAGTTTTAATTTCCGCACTTTAATTTCTGCTAATTATAACTGCTAGATGTTTGATAATAGGGTTTGCATGACAAGATTGAATGTTTAATCTTAAAATCAAATTAGATCACCCTTAACATGTGCAAAGATAAAAATAACTGAAAACGATACACTCACACATACGCACTCCTAGGGTACACCCCACTTGGTTGCCTTCGTACACGGTCATTTTAGAGGTCACCCTCTTGTCTAAAAGATCATAGTTGCCTTGAAACGGTCGCCTCGGATATTGTCGTCTCAAACAAATGATCTAAGACATTAGGGTTACCGCTAAGGCGTACTAACATTGCTTTGGTGACCGTATGTCCCTCTTTCGAATTGACCCTAAAACTCCAACGACAGTGCTACCTACTCATTAATAGTGGGATAGCATTGTCTAAAGGAAATTAACATAGAACGATTCCTTTTTCGAGTAGGTACATAGCTCTTAGATACTTGCTCATCCAAAACAAAACAAATTTCTCACACTTACACTCCTTTTCAAACAAAGTTTTCAAAACACTTCATTACACTCTTGAGGATAGAAGCAAGAGTTAAATCGAAGTTAAAGAAAACTTTTCAAAACTCACAAGCATAAAGAAAACATTTTGAAAATGATGAGAAAGTACCTAAGAGCCCATAGATAACTACGGATAGAAAGGGTGCTAATACCTTCCCTTTCTATAATCTACCCCCCGTACTCAGAGATAATCTCGAAAAAGGAATTTTTCTGTGCTTTTTTCCTTTCCTTGTTTGATAAAATAAAAGTCGGTGGCGACTCTTGCTTATCGCGACATTTTGCAAACACAAACGCAAAACGCAAACCAGCATTCCAAAAAACAGTCAGTCCTTCCCACCGTATCACAGAACTGGCGACTCGGCTGGGGAATTAATAAGTGGGGTGTACCTTTGGATTAGTTTGTCATAATGTTTTCAATTGCTTGATTTGTATGCTTTATCTTTATGGGTTTGAATCAGAGTTACTATAGATCCTAACTCGGATCTGGGGATACCCTTTAGGTAAGTAGCAATAGACTGTGAGGGAACTGTACGACATAGACCGATACGGTTGAAGCAGTAGCTACGTTGGTGTGGAACTTTAGTTTGTACTGATATCCCTTGTGGTGGAACAAGGAGAATATGGGTCTTCTAAGGGGTCATTAAGCACCAACTGACCTTAGAACCTATAATTGACCAACTTGGCCATAGAACAGTAGCAGTATGCTACACTCATTGAGACCAAACTCTCGTGATGATTTCGGCCGCAAGAAAAGGTCGCCAAACTGGAATTATGATCGGTCGAGGGTGGTCAGTGATATTGAGATCCTCTAGAACCCGGTTACTATTACTAAGACAGGTTTGAACCAACTAAACTGAAAGAGGGTAATACCTAAACTCCATTCCAGCCTGAGATCTAAGGGCTACTGTGTGACTTATTTGCCCTTACCATGTTTGCTATCTGTGAATACTTGTGGTGTGTTTCTATCATAACATCATGCAGCATGACATTGCATGCATCTTGCATCATACTAACCTATTTCAAAGACAGAGGGGATTCATCTTTGTTCTGTTTTGTGGGTCATGGCCTCTATGCGTAGAAACACTATTCGCATAAGCTTTGTACAGATTCCTACTCAACTTAGATATTTGGTTGCAAAGGTTCCAGATACTTCCTCCTTTATCAGAAGACATGGTCACCTTCTTGGTTTGGTCACTTCCAAAATGGATGAGCAGATGTTGAGTGTCTTGTGCCAGTTCTTTGATCCATTGTACCACTGCTTCACCTTCCTGGACTATCAATTAGTCCCTACCTTGGAAGAGCTCTCTGATCTACTAGGTATTTCTATCCTAGAGAAGACGCCGTTTACAGGTTGGGTGAAAGCCCTTAGGCCGGAAGAGATTGCTTCAGCCCTCCATCTGACAAAGGTTGAGGTAATGTCTAATTGGGATACTCGAAGTGGGACAAAAGGCTTCTTGGCTATATTCTTGGTTGATCGGGCTAATCAGTTCTGGGACAGTCTAGACTTTCAGGCATTTAAAGACATCCTGTCTCTTCTCATTTATGGTTTGGTGTTGTTTCCTAACTCAGATTCTTTCGTCGACGTGAATGCGGTGAAAATTTTCATGTCCCGTAACCCGGTGCCCACTCTTAGGGGATATTCTACATGCTCTTTATGCCCGTACTGCTCGGAAACAGGGAACCCTTATGTGTTGTGCACAATTGCTGGCGAGGTGGTTTATTTCTAACCTCCCCAAATCTATTTTAAAGAACAAGAAAGGAATGGGTTGGGCCTACAGAGTTATGTCTCTCGCTCATACTGACATCATCTGGAGCACTAAAGACATGGAAGAAGTAGCTATTATCGACCGGTGCGGGGAATACCCCAATGTTCCACTACTTGGAATTAGAGGAAGAATCACCTATAATCCTTGTTTGGCCTTACGTCAGTTTAGGCGAGCTAGGAGGGACGGACCTCATGAGTTGCTAATGCTGAGCATTGTCTTTGACTTCCATGGGGATAGTGAGGAACATTGCCGCAGGTTCATACGAGCTTGGAACAGGGTGCACCAGTCTGATCCATATGAGTTAGGGATGAAGACCTCTCTTCCAATGGAACCATAACTCTGATGGGTTCGTACACGTGCTCAAAAGCTGGGAATGTCGTACGAAGCTGTCTTACTGGTAATTGTTGAGAATGCTGGTGAAGAAGGGGTTCCTCCTACTGTCCTACACCCATACATGGCTACTGACATTGGGGCATTAAAGAGGTCGTGGATCCAACTAAGGGAAGAGCGGGATACTTACAGAGAAAAGTATCACGAGCAGGAGCTGAAGATTCTAAAGCTTACAAGGCAGCTGGAGAATGAGAAGGTCCTCAATGATTATGTCAGCACCAACGGAAAACGACCATGGGAGGGCTGATGTCTTTTGTTATTTCTAGTTTTGATTTACTTTTCAGTATTTCCTTTTGTAAAGCCTTAAAGGCATTTGTCAAACATTGTTTCAAGTTTGTTGTCTAATAAAGTGTGTTTCATTTTGGTTTACGAATTTGAATCCCTAAAGTCTTTGAAATCATATCATATACATATCATTCCCATGCACCTCATTACAGGTACCCTTACAGGTTTCTCATCTTCTTCGTTGTTTATTTCAGCACATCATGTCTGCTGAAACATCCACTGATCAAGCTATCAAGGCTCTACAAGCTCAAAACACTCAATTCCAGGAAATGTTCATGAATTTGGCCAAGGGTCAGCAAGATCTGAAGACTCTTATCTTGAAGGATAAGAAGAAGAAGAAGAAGAAGGTCCTGCTGAACATGGGTCACAGATTTGGGAACAATCTGCGGGAAGATGTTGATTTATCTCACTCACCTGAAGGGGGAGAAAACCAGGAAGAAAGGAGGGCTCCTAGCCCTGTGGTTTCTAACAATGAGACTGACTTTGACGAAGACCAGTATCCTCCGGCTGAGGATAGGTATAAACAGCTTGAAGACCGGTTAAATGCGATGGAGATCCAGAAGGTACCTGGATTTGACTTTAGTGATTTGGGTTTGTCATCTGGGGTGGTGATTCCCCACAAGTTTAAAGCACCAATCTTTGCTAAATACGACGGGGTTTCTTGTCCAAAGTTGCACCTCCGCTCTTATGTTAGAAAGATCCAACCATACACTGCTGATAAGAACCTCTGGATCCACTTCTTTCAAGATAGTCTTTCAGGGACTCAACTTGAATGGTTTTACCAGCTGGAAGGAGCTAGTATCCGTAATTGGGAAGACCTTGCTGCTGCTTTTTACAAGCAGTACCAATATAATGCCGACCTTGCTCCCACGCGTACCCAACTTCAGGGTATGTCTATGGGTGCGAGCGAGGGTTTCAAAGACTACCTCAGAAATGGAGGGACCTTGCTGGAAGAGTACAACCCCTGCTGGCTGACAGAGAGTTGGTGGATATGTTTCTGGGGACCTTGTCTGGTCCGTATTTTAACCATCTAATTGGAAGTTCATCGTCCGGGTTTACTGAGCTGATTATGACTGGGGAAAGAGTTAAGGTCGGTATTAAGAGCAGCAAGATACAGAAGGGTGCTTCATCAAGTACCTAAAAGAAGCCTTTTAAGAAGGAATCTAGCATTGTTTATAGTTTAAAGAGCCATAATAGACCTGAGCGCCGCCAAGCAGTCAATATGGTCGTTATATCAAGACATGTTGTTGCCTCACAATGCAACAATCAGCCAAGAGCCGAGAGGCCGCGAAGATAATTCACTCAGCTCCATATGACCCTGTCTCAGATTCTGCCGCAGTTGTTAAAGACCAATTTGGTGATTCCGAAGGAAGCCCCGAAGAATCCCAATACAACATCACCGCTGTACAATCTGAACGCCCGCTGTGCTTTTCACTCCGATAGCCTGGGGCATGATACGAATGACTGCTGGGTCCTGAAGAATAAGGTACAAGATCTGATTGATGTTAAGGAGATTGAGTTTGAAGCGCCAGGAAAGCCTAATGTCATAACGGCTCCTATGCCAAAACATGTCGCATGAGTGAATGCTATCGGGGATGATGATAATGAAGAGTTTGATATCGATAGCTGGATTTACCCAACTACCAATGGTGGCCTGAGCAATTGGACAGCGAAGGATTCCATGCCAGTTTCTTATATTACCCAGTAATGAGACTTTTGTTTTGAATTTGTAAGAGACCATTTTTTTAAAACTTTACGGCCCGTTGCCTTACCCGAGGCACTGTGGCTTTGTTTGTGAGGGCTTTATGTGTGTCATTTCCATATATCATTAATAAAAGCATTGGACGTTTTCTTGCATTTCAAATTTTGCGCTCCTTGTTTTTCTTTTTTATCTTGCAAAACAGCTATTTTACACACACTCACATATGCAGGTCTACATCCACTCTGGATCCCACTGATAATGACTCTGCTACTGTCGGTTATGACTTTGAAAGTCCAATCAACTTAGCCGAAGACAGAGGTAAAGATGATTGCGAAGTGCCTAGTGAACTTGCTAGATTGTTACTTCGGGAAGAGAGGGCTATACAGCCGCATGAAGAGCCAGTAGAATCAGTAAATCTGGGTACAGAGGTAGACAAGAAAGAGGTCAAGATCGGTGCAAATTTGGAAGCTAGTGTTAAGCAACGGTTGATTCAGATGCTGCGTGACTATGTTGAGATCTTTTCCTGGTCTTATGAAGATATGCCTGGGTTGGATACCGATATCGTGGTTCACCGATTGCCTACCAAGGAAGAATGTCCTCCAGTGAAACAGAAAGTTCGCCGAATGCGCCCAGAGATGTCTGAGAAAATAAAGGCTAAACTGATGAAGCAGTTTGATGCCGGTTTTCTAGCAGTTACTTCTTACCCATAATGGCTGGCCAACGTAGCTCCTGTACTGAAGAAGGATGGTAAAGTTCGAATGTGTGTTGACTATAGGGATCTGAACAGGGCGAGCCCCAAGGATGATTTCCCTCTACCTCATATCGACGTTCTGGTTGACAACACCGCTCAGCATAAAGTTTTCTCCTTCATGGATGGTTTCTGCGGTTATAATCAAATTAAGATGACTCTCGAAGACATGGAGAAGACAACCTTTGTTACTCAATGGGGTACCTTTTTCTACAAAGTCATGCCTTTTGGATTGAAGAATGTTAGGGCAACGTATCAGCGTGCCATGGTTGCTTTGTTCCATGACATGATCCATCATGAGATTGAGGTATACGTCGACGACATGATTGCAAGATCCCAGACTGAAGAAGAGCATCTTAACCACCTTCAGAAGTTATTTGACAGGCTGAAGTTGTACAAGCCGAGGTTAAACCCGAACAAGTGCACCTTCGGGGTGAGATCTGGTAAGCTGTTGGGTTTCGTCGTAAGTGATAAAGGCATTCAAGTGGATCCTGCCAAGGTAAAGGCTATACAGGAAATGCCAGCTCCCCAAACTGAAAAAGAAGTCAGAGGCTTTTTGGGACGTCTGAACTATATTGCCCGATTTATCTCACACCTGACTGCTACTTGTGAGCCAATCTTCAAGTTACGAAAGAAAGATCAAGTGGTAAGATGGAATGATGAATGTCAGGCCGCTTTCGAAAGGATCAAAGAATATCTCCAAGAGCCACCCATTCTGATGCCGCCAGTTGAAAGGAGACCTTTGATCTTATACTTGACAATACTCGACAATTCAATGGGGTGCGTGCTGGGGCAGCATGACGATTCTGGCCGAAAAGAGCATGTTATTTACTACCTTAGCAAAAAGTTTACCGACTACGAGACCCGATACTCGTTACTTGAGAAAACTTGTTGCACTTTGGCATGGGCTACTCGCCGGCTGAGACAGTATATGCTGACTCACACTACTCTATTGATATCAAAAATGGATCCAATCAAGTATATCTTCGAAAAGCCTGCCTTATCCAGAAGAATAGCAAGATGGTAGATGATCCTGACTGAGTATGACATCCAATACACGACTCAAAAAGCAATCAAGGGAAGTGTGTCGGCGGATCATTTGGCACATCAGGCAGTGGATGATTACCAGTCTATAAACTTTGAATTCCCGGATGAGAATATCATGATAGTAACTGACTGTGAAACACCGGGACCGGATGAAGGACCCAAGGAGGGATCCCAATGGTCTATGTACTTTGACAGAGCTTCAAATGCTTTGGCTAATGGCATTGGCGTCGTGATCATATCTCCTAAAGGCTCTCATACTCCATTCACTGCCCGACTATGTTTTAACTGCACCAACAACATGGCGGAGTATGAAGCATGCATTATGGGTCTTCGAGCAGCTATTGACCTAAGGATTAACTTCTTAAGTGTATTCAGAGATTCCTCTCTCATGATCAGTCAGATCAAAGGCGAGTGGGATACGAAACACCCTAATCTTATTCCTTACAAGGAGTATGTGTTAATGTTGCTTCCGCACTTCGAGGAGATAACTTTTGAACACTTCCCTAGAGAGGAGAATCAGTTGGCGAACGCGCTAGCTACGATGTCTTCTATGTTCAAGGTCAGATGGGACAATGAGGATCCCCAGATTACCATTGAGAGATTGGACAAACCTGCACATTGCTGTGACATTGAGACTGAAGTGGTAACGGATAAACCCTGGTTTCATGAGGTAAAGAGGTATCTTGAGGCTCAGGAGTACCCTGAGGGTGCATCTGTTAATAATAAGAAGTTTCTAAGGAGGTTCGCGGTGAAGTTCTTCATCAGCAATGGCATTCTTTACAAGCGTAACCATGATTCAACCTTACTGCGATGTGTGGATAAGAACGAAGCAGAAAAGATTGTGGTAGAGTTGCATGAGGGTACTTTCGGAACTCATTCCAGTGGATACACCATGGCAAAGAGAATCCTTCGGGTAGGATATTATTGGTCCACAATGGAAGCCGACTGTTATCAGAATTCTCGGACTTGTCACAAGTGCCAATTCTATGCTGATAAGGTGCATATACCTCCAGTACCTCTGAACGTCTTGACGGCTCCATGGCCTTTTGCAATGTGGGGAATTGACATGATCGGCGAGATCAGACCTACGGCATCTAACAGGCATCATTTCATCCTGGTAGCTATTGATTACTTTACGAAGTGGGTTGAAGCAACTTCCTTTGCTACAGTGACCAAGAACGTCGTGGCACGATTCATTTGGCAAAACCTGATCTGTCGATATGGTATACCAGAAAGGATTATTACAGACAATGGTACAAATCTCAACAATAAGATGATCACCGAGCTCTGCAAGCAGTTCAAGATACAGCATCACAACTCTTCTCCCTATCGGACGAAGATGAATGGGGCTGTAGAAGCGGCTAATAAAAATATCAAGAAGATTGTGCAGAAGATGACGGTGACATACAAAGACTGGCACGAGATGTTACCATTTGCTCTTCATGGGTATCGTACTTTAGCGCGGACGTCAACAGTGGCAACACCCTATTCCTTGGTTTATGGAATGAAGGATGTCTTGCCCATTGAAGTTCAGATACCCTCTCTTCGGATTATGAAGGATGCAGGTTTGAGCGAAGATGACTGGATTCAGACCCGACTTGATCAGCTGAACTTAATCGACGAAAAGAGACTTATTGCTATTTGTCACGGTCAAACGTACCTGTTGTACCCCAAAATTTTCCCTCTCATGTTTCCCATGATTTTCCCCTACATGGTTGGTCACAAACCTTTTCCTAAAGAAAGGGAAAATTGGTGAGTGATGTTTCTAAGTTTCCTTTGATTGGCATCTCCAAAATGCCTTTCAATGGGTATCTACATAGCGCCCTTCAATTGGCATGGGCAATAGTCCTTCGATGGGCCTGTTAACAAGGCTCTTCGATTGGCAGGTTAACAAGTATCTTTCGATTGACGTTGTAGCAGTGGCATTCGATTGGTAGTTTAACAAGTATCTTTCGATTGACGTTGTAGCACTGGCACTCGATTGGTAGTTTAACAAGTATCTTTCAATTGGTATTATAGTAGTGGCCTTCGATTGGCATTTTGATAAAGGTCCTTCGACTGGAACTTCAGAGTTTCCCTCAATCGGAATATCTGAATGAAATGACCTTCGAGTGGCATTTCAGTATAGAGTTTGCCTTAATCTGATATGCTCTGATGAAGGAAGTTCTGAATACTTCAAATCAGAACTTAGACTCATCACAAGGCCAGGAGCTGGTCGAAGTTGCCTAATAGGGAATTTTCTTCAAAAGGACAGGAGATCGAAGCAAAGGGTGGTTCAATCGAAGGAGCCTTAGTATTGAAGCTGGCACAATTCGACTCAGAACCAGTAAGGAGAGCAAGGTTCTACTAGGGAAAGTTGGTTTGAATTGGACTTTGAAGCCATCGAAGAAAGAAAATTCGAAGGGAAGTGGACCTGTAGGGGTAGGTCAGCTTTCGATTTTTATCATGTTGGAGGCCTAAACAGCTCATAACAGGCTGGCAGTAACGCATGAAAGCAGATTGGCACATGATTGAATCAAAAATAGAAAGTCTTTATGAAGAAATCAAATCAAATTCGTGTAAAGTCATGGTGTGGACAAAAAGATTGAATTAGGCTATTTTTGGAATGATATTCAAAGTGAATCAAATCAAGAATCAAGACATTAATGGAGGAAGATTGAGGCCAGGTTTTCAACCCTAATTCATTCCATTATATACAAGCAAGCCTCACAAATCAAAGAGGAAGAAAAAACTCTGCAGAAACGAAAAAACGCACGGAGGTTGCCTTAGAAGAAAACGCTGCCTGCCCCACGAGATTCCATAAAGTTGCCAAAGATTGTCACACTAAAAGCCGGTTTTGCGCGTAGTCTATGTCCAAACTAACATTTGAATCGTGAAGCATCCCTCATACAACCCCCCTGTGGGTAATGTTTCCTTTGATCTCAAACTTTTAAGTGTGATTTAAATTCATGTTGAACATATATACATATTGCTGCTAATATTCATGTGTGTTTGAGTGTGTTACGTGTGAGTAAGAAGGCACGATCTGAGCTTACCTTCGATTTGCACAACTATAACTCGTTCTCGATGGGTTAACACCATAGGGGGCAACTGAGCATGCAGATTCGATATTTAAATTAAATACTGTGTTTTTGTTTCTAATGTAACATTGCAGATTCGTTTGTACCAATAAATATATTTCAACTTGGTTGGTGAGGAAGAGGCGTTGCAGCGAAAAGGACCTGGGTTCGATACCCAGGTCATATATTTTGTGTTTCTAACAAACTTCCTTGCAGAATTCTAGATCGGAGGATGTCATATCCAGATCGAACGCCCCGTACGTGCAGTCTCGTAGGCACCTTCAATCAGCCCCTTGGATCGAAGGGCAACCCAAGCTCCTTCGAATACCAGGTCCCCCAAAACCTTGTTTATTTTTCTTCTTCAGGTATTCCCATGTAGCATTCAAAGAGTGGACCATTAGGCGCTTGCAGTTCTGGAAGGCTACGTGGCTTGCAAAATAGATCCAATGGTCTAGATGGAAGGACTGCCATAGGCCAGAGTCAACAAGCATGTGGGCTATTCAGAAAGTCAAACGAGGCTGCTTGTGTTTGGGCCTGGAAATTGCAACTCAAACACCTTTTCAAACCCAGCACCCCCCAAAGTTTGCTTATGTTTTTATTTTCTTTTCATATTTCTTTTGCTTATTATTATTATTATTATTATTATTATTAAAAACTAACAAATTAATTAACAAACTAACTTTTTTATAAAATCAGAAAACACCAAAAAATAATATTTATTAATTTCATTATTTATTTTTGTGAATAAAAATTAACCAATTAATTTAGTTTTAAATTAGGTTTAATGATAATATATTTTGCAATAAATTAAAATTGATTTAGAATTAGGGTTTTGATATATTTTTACCTTTCTAATTTTATTTCCTTAATTAAAAAAAAACTCAAAAATATTTTCTTTTAATTGATTAATTCCATTTTTAATTTAGACTTAATTCTTAATTCAAAAAATAACAAAATATGTTTTATTTGATAAAAAGGGTCAAAACCCTAGGACGTTCCGATTCAATTTTCTCGCGCGCATATTATTTTTTATCCATATAATTGTAATTGCTCCGAGGATGTAATAGTTTTAACTTAGGATTTTATTTACCGCTTTTATTTACTTTTCGCATTTAATTTTAAGGGTTTGTTTTTGGTGATGTAAATACCCGACCCCTTGTAATAGCTTAGCTTTATTTTTCGCAATTTATTTTCCGCAATCATTAACTGTTAGATGTTTGAACAATAGGCTATGCATGACAAGACTAATCTTTAATCTAAAATCAATGGTAGCTCACCACAACATGTACAAAGATAATGTAACTGAAAAACAATACACTCGCACATGCCACTCTTAGGGTACGCCTTACTTGGTTGCCTCGAACGTGGTCATTAAGTATAGGATGTTTTAGAGGTCGCCCTCTTGTCCAAAGATCATAAGTTGCCTCAAAACGGTTTCCTCGATTAAAATGATCTAAGACATTAGGGTTACCGCTAAGGCGTCCTAACATTGCTTTAGTGACCACACGTCCCTTAATCGAATTGACCCGAAAACTCCAACGACGGTGCTACCTACTCCTCAATGGTGGGATAGCACTGTCTAAAGGACATTTGCACAGTTTAATTCCTTTTTGAGTAGGTAGAGGTTCTTAAGTACTTGCTCCTTTTAAAACAAAACAAAACTTTTCGCACTTACACTCTCTTTCAAACAAAAACTCTTTTCAAACCCACAAACATAAAGAAAAGCAAACTTTTGAAAACATAGTGAGCAAGTACCTAAGAGCCCGTGGATAACCACGGATAGAAAGGGTGCTAACACCTTCCCTTTCTATAATCTACCTCCCGAACCCGAGAAACATCTCAAAAAGGAATTTTTCGGTTCTTTTGTCCTTTCCTTGTTGGATAAAATAAAAGAAGGTGGCGACTCTTGCTTACCGCGACATTTTGCGAAAACAAACGCAAACGCGAACCAGCATTCCAAAATAGTCAGTTCTCATTCCCACCGATCACAGAAATGGAGACTCTGCTGGGGACACTTGTATAAGTGAGGTGTACCTTAGGATTAGATAACTATGTTTTCAATTGTATGCTTTGTATGCTTTAATTTTGTGGGCTTGTATCGGAGTTCTATAGATCCTAACCTGAATCTGGGGATACCCTTTAGGTAAGTAGCAATAAACTGTGAGGGATCTGTCCGGCGTAGACCGACACAGATGAAGCAGTAGCTTTGTTGGTGTGGAACCTTAGTCTGTACCGATATCCCTTGTGTTGGAACAAGGAGAATATGGGTCTTCTAAGGAGTCATTAAGCACCAACTGACCTTAGAACCTTAAATTGACCAACTTGGCCATAGAACAATAGCAGTATGCTACACTCATTGAGACTAAACTCTCGCGATGATTCCGGCCGCAAGAAAAGGTTGCTAAACTGGAATTATGACCGATTGAGGGTAGTCAGTGGTATTGAGATCCTCTAGAACCTGATTATTATTTTTTAGGACAGGTCTTAACCAACTGAAACTGAAAGAGGGTAATACCTAAACTCCATGCCAACCTAAACTTAAGGCTGTTTGTGTGACTTGTGTGCCTTCAAACTTGAACTAATTGCACATTCTTGTTATCTGACAACATGAGTTCCTTGCAGGTTTTGTTTACAGTCCTTATCCGATAATTTGGATTTATTGCAGGGTTTACTTACATCACTTCACACTCTTGCTTAAACGCATAGCATACACATCATAACATCATGCCTTAACATTTCCTTAACCATTTCAAGGATCTCAAGGGTTTGTGATGCAGGTTATGGTAAATCAAATGTCTAGCAAGGGGCAAGGGGATTTATTTTCCTCTAGCCAATGTCGTCTAGAGATCAAAACATGATAACTTGAGTCAGGGGCTATGACCCACTCGATATGGTGAGCTTGACTCTTGAAGAAGGACTATTAACGACACGAAGTTTCTTCTATCAAATTCTAACAAGTTTCTTGTTTACCCCGCGAGATCCTTGAAAACATTGCATACATATATCATACATATCATTGCATGACAGGTCTCCCAATACAGGTCTCTCATGTTCTCGCTGTTTATTTCAGCAATGGCTTTCCAACCAGACAACCAAGATCTCCGGGCTCAAAATGCCCAACTTCAAGAAATGTTCCTGAACCTATCTCAGGGGCAGGAAGAAATAAAAGCTCTCCTCACAAGGGGCTTAGTCCTAGGGAATCCAGGAGGCATCAGGAATGATCAGTCGGAAGGGCTACAAACTGAGTTGGCAACAATGAAGATCCAGATGATGGGACAGCTGGTGGGCTAGATGGCTCTCATTCAAGACTTAGCTCAAAGACAAGAAGAGCTCAGGGTCCTCGTCAACAAGCTGCTTCAAAATAACCAAGTGGGGCAAACAACTAGGGTTGAAGATCAAATCATCGTTCAACCTCCTTTGAGACAAGAAGACAAAGGAAAAGCTCCCCAGCTTGCTTCAGGGTCACAAGCTCAGCAACAACCTCGCCAGCACCAACGAAATAATCAGCCAAAGGGGGAAAGACTTCAAAGGTAGTTCACCCAAATCAACGTGCCATTGTCACAAGCATTGCAGCACATGTTAAAGATGAACCTGATTACGGTGATAAACCTTCATCCGAACCCTAAGACTTCTTCTCCTAATTATAACCCAGATGTAAGGTGTGCTTATCATTCCGATAGCCCAGGGCATGATACTAGTAATTGTTGGGCACTGAAATACAAGATTCAGAATATGATTGACGCTAAGGAGATCGAATTCGACCCTCCTGAGACTCCCAATGTGATCACTGCTCCCTTGCCAAAATATGGCTAGGATTGAAAGCACTTTTGCTCATTTGAATTCTGAAGTTGTATTTTTCTTTGTTTATTCAAACAATTATTATCATGTTGAACTCTTTTATTTCATTAATGCATTACACGTGTCTGTTTTGAATTAATTGTTTTCACTATGCTTAAATTACTTCATATTTCCTTTTTGTGATGTTCAACTCTCGATCAAAAAAAAAACTCTAAGCCTTTAGAGGGAGGATGACGAAAATGATATCAAAATCCTTACAATATGCTTTTGAACAGACCCCGCTGACGATGTACAGGCATTATTTCAAATCCTAAACAGTGGAGTTATAAGGAAGATAATCCCTAGTCAACCCCTTTGAGCCAAAGAAGTTGGAGTTTTTCTTTTCACAAACTAAAACCCGTAATCATAACATGGGGCGGGGTAGTTTGCTCAGTTGATCCAAGTGCACAATGAATGGCATCAAAGAAGTCCTTCCGAAACAAAAGATGGTGTTCGTTCTGTATAATCGTAAGGACGGACAGTCATTATCTCTCAAAATAAAAGCCCAACAAGTCAAAACCTACGAAGGAGACTTACAAAACCGGGGCATCCTGCTGACTGTAATTACAAAAGAAACAGTTCAGGCAAAAGACAGGGATAATAAAAACCAAAAGGGAAGAGATCCTGCAAACTCTCAACAAAAATGACTGCCTGTTCAAAATAAATTGTCAGTATCCGAACCATCACTGGTATGTCAGAGCAAAGACTCAAACAAGATCTAATGCACGACTAGCTGAGTTTAGGATCGAAGAACATCACAAAGAGCGGGTGGGTACAAATAAATTTTGAGCCTTTATCCTTTGTTTCTTAAACCGTGAACCAGGCCACATTATAACCCTTAAAAGTCCTAGCTGAAGCATGGGTTAGTTCGAAAGCAACTGTTACAAAGGTATCCTGACTCCTGTAGGGCTTGCTGTAAATCCTGAGTTGACATCACATTTTACAAAAAAATCGCCTGTTTTACTGAAAAATGCATTTTCAAAAATTTCAAAATAGACATAAGCTTTGCATTCTTAAAATAACATTGTTTGCATATGACTATTTGTTCAAACAGCAGAGAAATTCGCACGAGGAATCTCTAGGGAACAAAAGAACCTTCTCAATAAAAGGGTCACCTCAAGTGGAAAAGACACTTCCAATCCAGGGGCACGGCATGAGCATTGTCCATCATCTGGGGCAGTTAAGTCAAGATTCAAGGAATCTCTCAAAATGCCAAATAGCCAGGGGAAAATCTCCATCTGAATCAATTGGGGCATTGGACGTGAATTCCAGCAACGAATATTGCACAATCAAACGAAGATCTTCTGGTAGTATGGTAACACAACACTACCAACAGTGGCAACTCCCTACATCCTGAGAGCATGGACATAGTCAAAAAAGTACTACGCATAATCAAAGACCCGCTAGGTTGACTGTCCTAGGAAAAAATAAGGGCTTCCCGGCGAACCAAAAGGGGTCGGGCAAAAATAAGGGATGAAAATGAAAAATTTGTACACCCGGCAAGTCGAAAACCTGAAAAGGCGGCTTGGGCAAAAAAGGGTATCCCGGTGAACTGAAAACCCGAAAGGGCGGTCCAGGCAAAAATTAGGGATCAAAGCGTATGACTATGTCTCGTAATCTCGTCACTGGCCTACCAGAAGAAGACTTGTCATTTTGACCGAAAGATACCAAGCACCTCATAGGTGGGGATAACACTCGATCCACAGGGCCTCCGCAGGTACCTTCTCTCGCAGAAACAGGGGTAATAAGAATTGTCTAAGCGGTATAGTTGCTCTGTCCACCAAGTACCAAGGTATATATTCAGCTGAAGAATATGGCTAAGATACTATCACTCCCTGCAGAGTAAAACAGTAATGGTGGCTCTCCCCACCGAGACTTGCAACCATGAATGAATCAGCAACACTCTCCCCTAAGCAGAGTCAATCTACCATCAGCCCTGAAAAGGTCGGGTATTCCCGGAAGGTCTTAATATTCCCCAATGGAGTATAAAGACATTCTCCAGCAAGCATAAGAGCATCCCCGACAGTCTTAATATTCCTCGACAGAGTATAAGAATGTTCCCCGGCGGAATACAAGATACCCCCAGTGGAGCCATTTCCCCAGCGCAGTCTAAAAAAGTTTCCCCAATGGAGTTGAATCATCTTCCCCAGTATATTCTGGAAGCTTATCCCCTGCGAAGCACAAATAAGTCTCCCCAGCCAAATTCAGAAGGTTATCCTCACAAAAGCCTAACTGGGTTATCCCTAGCAAATTGCAAACTGAAAGATCATCCCCAGCAAAGTTCTTTCTTTCTCCCAAGCAAGACTTCTATCCTCAACAGGTTCAATATCACCAGCAACGGTAATATTCCCCGTAGAGTAATCTCTTCATCAGCTTATTCCCCAACAGAGCTTATCAACGGAATCCCCAGCGGAGTTTATCGTTAAAATCTCAGTAAAGCATCTCTTCCCCAAAGAGTAATTTCCCGCAGAGTAATCTCTTCATCAGTTTATTCCCTAACAGAGTCCTTTTCTCTTGTAGGTTTATTCTCACCATCATCTTCGTTCATCATCCCCATCAGAAACGAAGAACTCAACTCTACTCTCTAGCGGCTCCGGGATTTATTTTCCCCAGCTAAAGCATCATTTCCATACATCATGATACATGCATGTACACATCATACCATACAACTCATTTATATTGAGAACATCATTGCTTGATTCATCTCATGCATTGCATGCGACTGACCTTTACCTTTCAGGAAAAATGCAGTTAAGTTCTCTACTTAGTCGAAGATCTGACCAGTTTTTAAATATCAATTGAATTATCCTCGGTTGAATTTCAGATAAGGTTCTCAATCTCGACAATTTTCCTCCATCATAGTGTGGACGAGTACTATAACCTCAACGGTATACTCCATTGAGCATGATTCAGTTCCTAGATCTTGATGTTTTCCTCCGTCATAGTGTGGACGAGTACTATAACCTCAACGGTATACTCCATTGAGCATGAGTCAGTTCCTAGATCTTGATGAAGATGTTTCCCTATGTCATAGTGTGGACGAGTACTATAACCTCAACGGTATACTCCATTGAGCATGAGTCAGTTCCTAGATCTTGATGTTTTCCTCCGTCATAGTGTGGACGAGTACTATAACCTCAACGGTATACTCCATTGAGCATGAGTCAGTTCCTAGATCTTGATGAAGATGTTTCCCTACGTCATAGTGTGGACGAGTACTATAACCTCAACGGTATACTCCATTGAGCATGAGTCAGTTCCTAGATCTTGATGAAGATGTTTCCCTATGTCATAGTGTGGACGAGTACTATAACCTCAGCGGTATACTCCATTGAGCTTGAGTCAGTTCCTAGATCTTGATGTTTTCCTCCGTCATAGTGTGGACGAGTACTATAACCTCAACGGTATAATCCATTGAGCATGAGTCAGTTCCTAGATCTTGATGAAGATGTTTCCCTACGTCATAGTGTGGAGGAGTACTATAACCTCAGCGGTATACTCCATTGAGCATGAGTCAGTTCCTAGATCTTGATGTTTTCCTCCGTCATAGTATGGACGAGTACTATAACCTCAACGGTATACTCCATTGAGCATGAGTCAGTTCCTAGATCTTGATGAAGATGTTTCCCTACGTCATAGTGTGGACGAGTACTATAACCTCAACGGTATACTCCATTGAGCATGAGTCAGTTCCTAGATCTTGATGTTTTCCTCCGTCATAGTGTGGACGAGTACTATAACCTCAACGGTATACTCCATTGAGCATGAGTCAGTTCCTAGATCTTGATGAAGATGTTTCCCTATGTCATAGTGTGGATGAGTAATATAACCTCAGCGGTATACTCCATTGAGCATGAGTCAGTTCCCAGATCTTGATGTTTTCCTCCGTCATAGTATGGACGAGTACTATAACCTCAACGGTATACTCCATTGAGCATGAGTCAGTTCCTAGATCTTGATGAAGATGTTTCCCTATGTTATAGTGTGGACGAGTACTATAACCTCAATGGTATACTCCATTGAGCATGAGTCAGTTCCTAGATCTTGATGTTTTCCTCCGTCATAGTGTGGACAAGTACTATAACCTCAACGGTATACTCCATTGAGCATGAGTCAGTTCCTAGATCTTGATGAAGATGTTTCCCTACGTCATAGTGTGGATGAGTACTATAACCTCAACGGTATACTCCATTGAGCATGAGTCAGTTCCTAGATCTTGATGTTTTCCTCCGTCATAGTGTGGACGAGTACTATAACCTCAACGGTATACTCCATTGAGCATGAGTCAGTTCCTAGATCTTGATGAAGATGTTTCCCTATGTCATAGTGTGGACGAGTACTATAACCTCAACGGTATACTCCATTGAGCATGAGTCAGTTCCTAGATCTTGATGTTTTCCTCCGTCATAGTGTGGACGAGTACTATAACCTCAACGGTATACTCCATTGAGCATGAGTCAGTTCCTAGATCTTGATGAAGATGTTTCCCTATGTCATAGTGTGGACGAGTACTATAACCTTATAGGTATACTCCATTGAGCATGAGTCAGTTCCTAGATCTTGATGTCCTCCTCCGTCATAGTTTGGACGAGTTCTATAACCTCAACGGTATACTCCATTGAGCACAAGACAGTTCCTAGACTTTGATGAAGATGTTTCCCCCCAACTGAATTATGGACAGGTTCTTAAGACTCAGCCAAGGCATTCTCTCAGTTGAAGTACAGGCAGGTTCCTAAGTCTCAACAAAGTTAGACTTCCCCAGCGGAATCTTCCACAACAACAGGTATGCAAGTTCTCGCTAAGGAATCTCTTATGCGATCGACGTTCCTGCAGATGGCATCTGTAAGCCCATCCCCCTATCAGCAATCTCCAAATGGCATATGTAAGCCCGTTCCCGACGTCACAATGCTGATACTACACCGTGCGAGTGCAAATTTCTGGGCACTCTAGAGTTCAATTATCTTCCACCTTCGGATCACGAAAGGCTCCAAAGCCAATTTGTATCCTCAGGTTTAAGAAAATTGAACAGGGGCAATTGTTGTACCCCAAAATTTGCCCTCTCATGTTTCCCATGATTTTTTTCCCTACATGGTTGGTCACAAACCTTTTCCTAAAGAAAAGGAAAATTGGTGAGTGATGTTTCTAAGTTTCCTTCGATTGGCATCTCCAAAATGCCTTTCAATGGGTATCTACATAGCGCCCTTCAATTGTCATGGGAAAAAGTCCTTCGATGGGCCTGTTAACAAGGCTCTTTGATTGGCAGGTTAACAAAAATCTTTCGATTGACGTTGTAGCAGTGGCATTCGATTGGTAGTTTAACAAGTATCTTTCGATTGATGTTGTAGAAGTGGCATTCGATTGGTAGTTTAACAAGTATCTTTCGATTGGTATTATAGTAGTGGCCTTCGATTGGCATTTTGATAAAGGTCCTTCGACTGGAACTTCAGAGTTTCCCTCAATCGGAATATCTGAATGAAATGACCTTCGAGTGGCAATTCAGTATAGAGTTTTCCTTTATCTGAGGTGCTCTGATGAAGGAAGTTCTGAATACTTCGAATCAGAAATTAGACTCATCACAAGGCCAAGAGCTGGTCGAATTGCCTAATAGGGAATTTTCTTCAAAAGGACAGGAGATCGAAGCAAAGGGTGGTTCAATCGAAGGAGCCCTAGTATTGAAGCTGGCACAATTCGACTCAGAACCAGTAAGGAGAGCAAGGTTCTACTAGGGAAAGTTGGTTTGAATTGGACTTTGAAGCCATCGAAGAAAGCAAATTCGAAGGGAAGTGGACCTGCAGGGGTAGGTCAGCTTTCGATTTTTATCATGTTGGAGGCCTAAACAGCTTATAACAGGCTGGCAGTAACGCATGAAAGCAGATTGGCACGTGATTGAATCAAAAATAGAAAGTCTTTATGAAGAAATCAAATCAAATCCGTGTAAAGGCATGGTGTGGACAAAAAGATTGAATTAGGCTATTTTTGGAATGATATTCAAAGTGAATCAAATCAAGAATCAAGACATTGATGGGGGAAGATTGAGGCCAGGTTTTCAACCCTAATTCATTCCATTATATACAAGAAAGCCTCACAAATCAAAGAGGAAGAAAAAACTCTACAGAAACGAAAAAATGCACGGAGGTTGCCTTAGAAGAAAACGCTGCCTGCCCCACGAGATTCCATAAAGTTACCAAAGATTGTCACACTAAAAGCCGGTTTTGCGCGTAGTCTCTGTCCAGACTAACATTTGAATCGTGAAGAATCCCTCATACAACCCCCATGTGGGTAATGTTTCCTTTGATCTCAAACTTTTAAGTGTGATTTAAATTCATGTTGAACATATATACATATTGCTGCTAATATTCATATGTGTTTGAGTGTGTTACATGTGAGTAAGAAGGCACGATCTGAGCTTACCTTCGATTTGCACAACTATAACTCGTTCTCGATGGGTTAACACCATAGGGGGCAAATGAGCATGCAGATTCGATATTTAAATTAAATACTATGTTTTTGTTTCTAATGTAACATTGCAGATTCGTTTGTACCAATAAATATATTTCAACTAGGTTGGTGAGGAAGAGGCGTTGCAGCGAAAAGGACCTGGGTTCGATACCCAAGTCATATATTTTGTGTTTCTAACAAACTTCCTTGCAGAATTCTAGATCGGAGGATGTCATATCCAGATCGAACGCCCCGTACGTGCAGTCTCGTAGGCACCTTCAATCAGCCCCTTGGATCGAAGGGCAACCCAAGCTCCTTCGAATCCCAGGTCCCTCAAAACCTTGTTTATTTTTCTTCTTCAGGTATTCCCATGTAGCATTCAAAGAGTGGACCACTATGCGCTTGCAGATCTGGAAGGTTGTGTGGCTTGCAAAACAGATCCAATGGTCTAGATGGAAGGACTACCATAGGCCAGAGTCAACAAGCATGTAGGCTATTCAGAAAGTCAAACGAGGCTGCTTGTGTTTGGACCTGGAAATTGCAACTCAAACACCTTCTTCAGACCCAGCACCCCCAAAGTTTGCTTATGTTTTTATTTTATTTTCATATTTCTTTTGCTTATTATTATTACTATTAAAAATTAACAAATTAATTTACAAACTAACTTTTTATAAAATCAGAAAACACCAAAAAATAATATTTATTAATTTCATTATTTATTTTTGTGAATAAAAATTAACCAATTAATTTAGTTTTAAATTAGGTTTAATGATAATATATTTTGCAATAAATTAAAATTGATTTAGAATTAGGGTTTTGATATATTTTTACCTTTCTAATTATATTTCCTTAATTAAAAAAAACTCAAAATTATTTTCTTTTAATTGATTAATTCCATTTTTAATTTAGACTTAATTCTTAATTCAAAAAATAACAAAATATGTTTTATTTGATAAAAAGAGTCAAAACCCTAGGACGTTCTGATTCAATTTTCTCGCGCGCATATTATTTTTTATCCATATAATTTTAATTGCTCCGAGGATGTAATAGTTTTAACTTAGGATTTTATTTACCGCTTTTATTTACTTTTCGCATTTAATTTTAAGAGTTTGTTTTTGGCGATGTAAATACCCGACGCCTTGTAATAGCTTAGCTTTATTTTCCGCAATTTATTTTCTGCAATCATTAATTGTTAGATGTTTGAACAATAGGCTATGCATGACAAGACTAATCTTTAATCTAAAATCAATGGTAGCTCACCACAACATGTACAAAGATAATGTAACTGAAAAACAATACACTCGCACATGCCACTCTTAGGGTACGCCTCACTTGGTTGCCTCGAACGTGGTCATTAAGTATAGGATGTTTTAGAGGTCGCCCTCTTGTCCAAAGATCATAAGTTGCCTCGAAACGGTTGCCTCGATTAAAATGATCTAATACATTAGGGTTACCGCTAAGGCGTCCTAACATTGCTTTAGTGACCACACGTCCCTTAATCGAATTGACCCGAAAACTCCAACGAAGGTGCTACCTACTCCTCAATGGTGGGATAGCACTGTCTAAAGGACATTTGCACAGTTTAATTCCTTTTTGAGTAGGTAGAGGTTCTTAAGTACTTGCTCCTTTTAAAACAAAACAAAACTTTTCGCACTTACACTCTCTTTCACACAAAAACTCTTTTCAAACCCACAAGCACAAAGAAAAGCAAACTTTTGAAAACATAGTGAGCAAGTACCTAAGAGCCCGTGGATAACCACGGATAGAAAGGGTGCTAACACCTTCCCTTTCTATAATCTACCTCCTGAACCCGAGAAACATCTCGAAAAGGAATTTTTCTGTGCTTTTGTCCTTTCCTTGTTGGATAAAATAAAAGACGGTGGCGACTCTTGCTTACCGCGACATTTTGCGAAAACAAACGCAAACGCGAACCAGCATTCCAAAACAGACAGTTCTCATTCCCACCGATCACAGTACCAAAAACGGATGATTAAGGCATTTAACAAGAAAGTGAGACGACAAGAGTATCAAGTTGGGGATATGGTAATCAAGTGTATTATCTTACCTCAAGGTGATCCCAGGGGCAAATGGACCCCCACGTACGAAGGGCCATTTGTGGTTAAGAACATTTTCTCAGGAGGAGCTATGATTCTAACCACCATGGATGGTGACGACCTTCCTCACCCTGTTAATGCAGACATAGTGAAAAAATACTATGCATAATCAAAGACCCGCTAGGTTGATTGGCCTAGGAAAAAATAAGGGCTTCTCGGTGAACCAAAAGGTTTTGGGCAAAAATAAGGGATGGAAATGAAAAATTATGTACACCCGGCAAGTCGAAAACCTGAAAAGGCGGCTTGGGCAAAAAGGGGTATCCCGGTGGACTGAAAACCCGAAAGGGCGGTCCAGGAAAAAATTAGGGATTAAAGCGTAATACTATGTTTCATTGGATCACCTTGAAACCAGACTTCGGTATCAACTATCAAGCTCGGGCGGAACTAATCAATCTGATCTACCTTCAACCAAGTAGCAAAGTGATTAGATGCTCGAGGACATAAAGTCAATAACAGAGTGGGAACCCAGTGGGATTATTCACATAGCTGTTTTTCTTTGTTTTTCACAAATTGTATAAACTCTATTGTTCGGCGGCATTCTCTTTTTAGGATGTCAGCCTCTTGTACAAAAACGCCTATTTACAGGCCAAAACTTCAAAATCAATACAATTCATCTTCAAAGAAATTTTCAACTATTTTTCCTTTTTCTGTTTTGTTTTACAAAGGACGTCCAATGTTCATTTTTTATATATGTGTTTGATATTAATTGTTGCTCATGAATATCTACATGCGAAACAAAAGACGATTACTCGTAATATCAGAAACACGGGCAATAAGAATTGTCCGGGCTTTAAAGTTGCTTTGTCCACCAGGTACAAGGATAAATTCAGCTGAAAAATATGGCTGAAATACTTTCACTCCCCGCAGAGTAAGAAAAGGCAGTAATGTTAGCTCTCCCCAGCTGAGACTCACAACCGCAAATGAATCGGTAATATTCTCGCCAAGCAGAGTTTATCTATCGTCAGCACTGAAAAGTCTTATCATCCCCGGCGGAGTATAAAATGTCCCCAGTGGAGTTTGGAAAGTTTCCCCAGCGCAGTTTGAAAAAGTTTCCCTAGTGAAGTTTGGAGAATCATCCCCAGTAGACTCTGGAAGATTGTCCCCAGTAGAGCCAAAAAGGTTATCCCCAGTAAGGTCGCTATTGAAAAAAACCATCCCCAGCAGAGTTCATTCCTTTCACAAGCAGAAACCTGAATCCCCAACAGGATTCAGTATCACCAGCAACGGTAATTTTATCCCCAGCTGGATTTACCAGCGGAATCCTCTACAGAGCATCTCTTCCCCACAGAATAATCTCCTCATCAGTTTATTCCCCAGCGGAGTTATCCTCTCCTGCATGTTTATTCTCACAATACCTTCATTCGTTATTCCCAGTAGAAACGAAGAATTCAGCTCTTTTCTTCAATAGCTACCCGAGATTTATTTTCCCCAGCTAAAAATATCACATCTCCATACATCATGACATGCATATACGCATCATACAACACAATATCATTTATTTTGAGAACATCATTTACTTGATACATATCATGCATCACATACAACTAACCTTTATCTTTCAGGAAGGATGCGGCTAAATTCTCACAAAATTCAAAGCTATGAAGCTTTTTCCTCCATCGAATTACAGACGAGTTCCTAAATCTCAGCAGAGAAGTTTTCTCAGTTGAATTACGGGCGAGTTCTTAAATCTCGACGAAGATGTTTCCCTCCAGTCGAATTACTGACCAGTTCTTAAATCTCAACGGAGTTTTTCTCAATTGAATTACAGACAAGGTTCTAACTCTCGACAAAGTTCCTCTGTTGAATTACAAACGAGTTCCTAAATCTCAGCAGAGAAGTTTTCTCAGTTGAATTACTGGCGAGTTCTTAAATCTTGACGAAGATGTTTCCCCAAGTCGAATTACTGACAAGTTCTTAAAACTCAGCAGAGATGTTCTCTCAATTGAATTACAGACAAGGTCCTAAATCTCGACAAAGTTTTCCTTCGTTGAATTACAGACGAGTTCCTAAATCTCAGCAGAGAAGTTTTCTCAGTTGAATTACTGGCAAGTTCTTAAATCTCGACGAAGATGTTTCCCCAGTTGAATTACGGACGAGTTCCTAAAACTCAGCAGAGATGTTTTCTCAGTTAAAGTACAGACAAGGTCCTAAATCTCGACAAAGTGTTCCTCCGTTGAATTACAGACAAGTTCCTAAATCTCAGCAAAGAAGTTTTCTCAATTGAATTACAGGCGAGTTTTTAAATCTCGACGAAGATGTTTCCCCAAGTATAATTACTGACAAGTTCTTAAAACTCAGCAGAGATGTTCTCTCAGTTAAAGTAAAGACAAGGTCCTAAATCTCGACAAAGTTGTTCCTCCGTTGAAGTACAGACAAGTTCCTAAATCTCAGCAGAGAAGTTTTCTCAGTTGAATTACGGGAGAGTTCTTAAATCTCGACGAAGATGTTTCCCCCCTCTCAGTTGAATTACGGGCAAGTTCCTAAATCTCAACACCTCAGTTGAATTACGGGCAAGTTCCTAAATCTCGACACCTCAGTTGAATTACGGGTAAGTTCCTAAATCTCAACAAAAATCAGACTTCCCCAGCAGAATCTTCCTCAACAACAGGTATGCAAGCTCTCGCTAAGGAATCTCTTATGCGATCGACACTTCTCCAAATGGCATCTGTAAGCCCATTCCCGACATTGCAAAGCAATTACCACTTCATGCGAGTGCAAATTTCTAGGCACTCTAGTGTTCAATCATCTTCCACCTTTGGATCACGAAAGGCACGAAAGCCAATCTACATCCTCAGGTTTAAGAAGATTGAACAGGGGCAGATGTTGTACCCCAAAATTTTCCCTCCCATATTTCTCAAAACATTGCAAGAAAAATCTCCAAGTTACTCCAACTTGCTCAAGGATTGACCAGACAAGCTATCTCCTAAGGCAGTCTACCCCAAATTAGGGTTTTGGGTTGCATCAAGATATTTGATTCCAAGTGGTCCCAAGTGCTCACCAATGTCCTAATATGTTCTCAAGATCATCCATGTCAAATTTCAAGCCTTCTAGAGGAAGTTTGCTCAGTCAATTACTCAAAGGTCCAAAAATCCACTATGCTAGGGCAAAAGTCAATTGTGACCCAAATACAGTCAAACTTCAAGATTTTTTGCCAACATTCTCATTTTGAAGGATATTTAATCATTTGATCAAGGGTTTATCATGATTCATCAAGGATTTCTCAAAATTCATCAAGATTCAAAAGTTGTTAAATTAGGGTTTTGTAGGAAAAGTCAACTCAAGTTTGACCAAGCATAACTTTCTCATAATTTATGAGAAATGACCTATCCAAAGCTAATTTTTAAGAGGATGAAATTCCATACAATCCATATTCATACCCCAAGATCAAAATATGCACTCACAAGAAGTTATGAATTTTGACATTATAGGTCATTTTGGAAAGTCAACAAAAACACCTTTTTTGTCAAAGCTTCTAACTTGCGAATGGAATATCAAATTGAGATGAGACCAAAATGGTTGATTATAGGACATATCAATATTTCTAAAAATTCCAAGAACACCTCCAAAAGTTAAAAATTGAGGAAGTTATGCATTGTTGAAGTTGGACTTTTTTGCAAAATTGCCAAAAGCCAACTATCCCCAAAACTTCAAATTTTGCCAAATGGGCCCATTCTTTTTCACTTGTTTTGAGTTTGCATTATTTCCCACGTGCTCTAGCCTTGGCCATGTATCCATATCTTATTTTTATTATTTAATTTGATTTTTATTTGAATTAATTCATTTTAAATCAAATAAAATCACATAAAATCTAAGGCATTGATAACAAATGATTTTCTGGTTATCTCAGGATCCAACTACAACTAGCATTGCAGTCATACTCGTATCAAGGTCATTATGCACAAGAAGATATTATTTGGATCAAATTTGGAAAGTTTGTAAAGGCAAATCAAATCCACATCAAAATCATTGATAGAGGGAGATTTGGACAGAAGTTTGAACCCTAATACAATGTGCAATACATAAGCAAGCGAAAGGCACAAGAATCAGGGTTAGAGATCACTGGTAGAGGCAGAACCAAAGTTGAAAAAACAAAGAAAAAGTGTAACTTCAAAATCAACCCTAGAGGCATTTTCAGGGCTTGATATTGGTCTCAATCATTTCCTGGCCATCACCACAAGCTAACCCAATCCAAACCTCGCGTTTTCAGACCTCCTAGTGCACTGTAAGTAGTCCACAAATCCGCCATATTCTTGAAATCAAAAATCACTATTCTTGCATCCATTGAATGAAATAACTGCATATTCTTGACCCTCATATCATTTGTAAGCTTTTCATAACCAATTGCATTTATCTGACTAATATGGAGAACCACCATTGCTAGGGTTTGGTTCGTGTTTTGGGTTTTTTCGTTTCAGGAAAAATTGGCCATGATAATGGCCATGGTTGTGATCAGCAGGTCGAGACGAGTCTAACCATGGTGTTAGAAGGCATTTTCACGGCCTGTAGAAAGTTTTAGAGATGCATGGTTTGTAGTGACGGACTTCTGTCCGTGGGTATAGGTCGTGTGGTTTTTAGCAACGGTTCAGGGACAGGGATGATGATTTGTCATCCATCCATTCGCCTATTCAAATCCAGGCGCGTTTTTTTTTGTTTTCTGGTCATTAACTTTATTTTTCATATATTATGTTTTGTTTATATTATCATAACAATAAAGCAACATGATGCAGTAGTGGCCACATAAGCGCTTAAAGACCCAAAGGCTGGAGGTCAGGGGTTCGATCCCTGCCTCCAGCAATTTGCATTTTTCCAAATTCTTTCAGGTAATCATGTGCATACATGGGCCAGATTTCCACCATGGACGTTCATTATTAAAGCGCCAGATGGCCAGATCTGGTGGTCAAGCAGTGGAGGTACACCATGGAATCAGTCAACGCCAATGCACTGGATTGCAAGAAGTCCACATGGATCAGCTTAATGGGCCAACAAAAATACTTTCAGCACCTCCCAAAAACAAGCCCACTCTCTCTTTTCTTTATATTTTGTTTATTTATTTAATTATTTCATTTTATTTAATTAATTTACTAACCAATGAAATTAATTTCCTTTTTATCACAAAATTACAAAAAATATTTTTATCCAATAAGTTTAAGAATTCTTTTTTATTAATAAATTTTAATTAATTAATTAGGTTTTTAATTCTAGGAAACTTTAAGTTATTTTGTAAATATTTAAAATTAATTAGAAATCATTAGGTTTTAATTCTAATTTAACTATTTTAATTTCTTTCTTAAATTAACAAAAACTCCAAAAATATGTCATTTATTATTTTTCATCCAATTAATTTATTTAATAATTAATTTAGTATTTAATTTTAGGATTAATTTCTTTTCTTAAAATAAAAACAACAAAAAAAGCATTTTCTTTTAAAAGGGTCAAAACCTTAATTCGCATTCGACTTAATTTCGCGTTGCGCTTTATTTTCTTTATCCCATTAACGTATCCGCTTCCGGTATGTAATAGTTAGTTAGGACATTTTAATTATTTTACCGCTTTATTTTATTTTCAAAGGGTTGCTTTTGGCGATGTAAATACCCGACGCCTTGTAATAATTAGTTTTAATTTCCGCACTTTAATTTCTGCTAATTATAACTGCTAGATGTTTGATAATAGGGTTTGCATGACAAGACTGGATGTTTAATATTAAAATCAAATTAGATCACCCTTAACATGTGCAAAGATAAAAATAACTGAAAATGATACACTCGCACATGCGCACTCCTAGGGTACACCCCACTTGGTTGCCTTCGTACACGGTCATTGAGTATAGGTCGTTTTAGAGGTCGCCCTCTTGTCTAAAAGATCATAGTTGCCTCAAAACGGTCGCCTCGGATATTGTCGTCTCAAACAAATGATCTAAGACATTAGGGTTACCGCTAAGGCGTCCTAACATTGCTTTGGTGACTGTATGTCCCTCTTTCGAATTGACCCTAAAACTCCAACGACGGTGCTACCTACTCATTAATAGTGGGATAGCATTGTCTAAAGGAAATTAGCATAGAACGGTTCCTTTTTAGAGTAGGTAGATAGCTCTTAGATACTTTCTCATACAAAACAAAACAAATTTCTCACACTTACACTCCTTTTCAAACAAAGTTTTCAAAACATTTCATTACACTCTTGAGGACAGAAGCAAGAGTTAAATCGAAGTTAAAACAAACTTTTCAAAATCCACAAGCACAAAGAAAATATTTTGAAAATGATGAGCAAGTACCTAAGAGCCCGTAGATAACTACGGATAGAAAGGGTGCTAATACCATCCCTTTCTATAATCTACCCCCCGTACTCAGAGATAATCTCGAAAAAGGAATTTTTCTGTGCTTTTTTCCTTTCCTTGTTGGATAAAATAAAAGGCGGTGTCAACTCTTGCTTACCGCGACATTTTGCAAACACAAACGCAAAACACAAACCAGCATTTCAAAAAACAATCAGTTCTTCCCACCGTATCACAGTAACCGACTGCGAAGAACCTGGGCCGGATGAAGGACCCGAGGAGGGATCCCGATGGTCTATGTATTTTGATGGAGCCTTGAATGCATTGGGTAATGGCATTGGCACTATAATTATATCTCCTGAGGGTTGACATACTCCGTTCACCGCCCGATTATGTTTTAACTTCACCAACAATATGGCGGAGTATGAAGCGTTTATCATGGGTCTTTGAGCGGCCATTGACCTGAGGATTAAGTACTTGAGTGTGTTCGGAGATTCTGCTTTGGTAATAAGTCAGATCAAAGGCGAGTGGGATACGAAGCACCCAAATCGTATTCCTTACAAAGAGTATGTACTGACATTGCTCCCATACTTTGAGGAAATAACCTTTGAACATTTCCTAAGAGAAGACAACCAGTTGGCAGACGCGCTAGCTACTATGTCTTCTATGTTCAAAGTTAGGTGGGACAATGAAGCTCTCCAGGTTACCATTGAGAGGTTGGATGAACCCGCACATTGCTGTGACATTGAGACTGAAGAGGTAGTAGATAAACCATGGTTTCATGAGGTAAAGAGGTATCTTGAGGCCCAAGAATATCCCGAGGAGGCATCTGTTAATGATAAGAAATTTCTGAGAAGGTTCGTTGCAAAGTTCTTTCTTAGCAATGGGGTCCTCTATAAGCGTAACCATGATTCAACCTTACTGCGGTGTGTAGACAAGAGCGAGGCAGAAAGGATCATGGCAGAGTTACATGAAGGTACCTTCGGAACTTATTCCAGTGGACATACCATGGCAAAGAAAATCCTACGGGAAGGATATTATTGGTCCACTATGGAAGCCAATTGTTATCGGCACTCTCGAACCTATCATAAGTGCCAAGTCTATGCTGATAAGGTGCATGTACCTCTGGTTCCCCTGAATTTTTTGACGGCTCCTTGGCCCTTTGCAATGTGGGGCATCGACATGATCGGCGAGATCATACCTACTGCGTATAACGGGCATCGCTTCATTCTAATAGCAATTGATTACTTCATAAAGTAGGTTGAGCATCTTCCTTTGCTACAATAACCAAGAACCTCGTGGCGCGATTCATCCGACACAATCTGATATGTCGATATGGTGTCCCAGAGAGAATTATTACTGACAATGGTACAAATCTTCATAACACAATGATCATCGAGCTCTACAAACAGTTTATGATATAGCATCATAATTCTTCTCCCTATCGGCCGAAGATGAATGGGGCTATTGAAGAAGCTAACAAGAACATCAAGAAGATTGTACAGAAGATGACGGTGACATACAAAGACTAGCACGAGATGTTACCATTCGCTCTTCATGGGTACCGTACCTCAGAATGGACGTCGACAGGGGCAACACCTTACTCTCTGGTATATGGCATGGAGGCAGTCCTACCCATCAAAGTCTAGATACCCTCTCTCGGGATTTTGAAGGATGCGGGTTTGAACGAAGACGACTGGATCCAAACCCGACTTGATCAGCTGAATCTAATCGATGAAAAGAGACTTGTTGCTATCTGTCATGGTCAGACGTATCAAAAACGAATGATCAAGGCTTTTAACAAGAAAGTCAGACGTCAAGAATACCAAGTCGGGGATCTAGTGATCAAACGCATCATACTACTGCAAGGTAATACCAGGGACAAATAGGCCCCCACATACGAAGGGCCATTTGTGGTTAAGAACATTTTCTCGGGAGGAGCTATGATTCTAACCACCATGGATGGTGACGACTTTCCTCACCCCGTCAATGCAGACATAGTGAAAAGATACTACGCATAATCAAAGACCCGCAAGGTTAACTGGCCTAGGAAAAAATAAAGGCTTCCTGGTGAACCAAAAGGGTTCGGGCAAAAGTAAGGGATGAAAATGAAAAAACTGTACACCCGACAAGTCGAAAACCTGAAAAGTTGACTTGGGCAAAAAAGGGTATCCCGGTGGACTGAAAACCCGAAAGAGCGGTCCAGGAAAAAATTAGGGATCAAAGCGTAACACTATGTCTCATTGGATCATCTTGCAACCAGACTTCGATATCGACTATCAAGCTCAGACGACGCCAATCAATCCGATCCACCTTCGACCAAGTAGCAAAGTGATGAGATGCTTGAAGATATAAAGGCAATAGCAGAGTTGGAACCCAATGGGGTTGTTTCACATAGCTATTTTCATTTCTTTTACACAAATTGTAATTTATTTCGGCAGCGTTCTTTTACTAGGACGTCAGCCTCTTTGTACAAACGCCTATTGCAGGCCAACTTCAAAAATCAATACAATTCATTTTCACAAGAAATTTCAATCTGTTTTTCTTTTTTTGTTTTATTTTGCAATAACGTCAAATAATTCATTTTTGATATATGCATTTGAAAATAATGACTGCTCACAAATATTTATATGAGAAACAAAGACAATCATTCGAAATTCCAGGAACAGGGAAAAACAAGAAGTGCACAAACCTTACAGTTACTCCGCCCATCAGGATAGAGCCAGCTGGAGAGCATGTGTGGTGGTACATACACTCCCCACAGAGTAAAAAGTATCCAAGGACAGTGATGTTAGCTTTCCCAAACAGGACACAACTCTCCCCAGCTGAGGTTCAAAATCGCGAGCAAGTCAGTAATTTTTTCCCAGAGCAGAGTTTATTTCTCTCACAAGCAGAGATTCAATTGTCAATATAGTATATCCTCTCCAACAGAGTTATTCCCCGTAGAGCTATCCTTAGACAAGGTCTCTTCATACAGGACATCCGTAAACGAGGGGTAAATCCCCAGCATAGTCATCTTTGTTCACAATCCCCAACAGAAGTAGAGGAACTATGGTTTTTTACAGCAGTCAAGAATACCACTTCTCATACTCTCCAAACAGCAGTCACGGATTTATTTTCCCAGACTCAGTTTATTACGTCAGCATTTCATGTTCATACATCATGACATGTGCATACATTACATATAACATAATCTCAGTTATTTTGAGAACCTCATCACAATGCATCTCATGCATCGCACATAACTAACCATGTATTTCTTTCAGAAAAGACAGTTATTATCAACAATTTCCAACGTGTCCATGATTAACACTCGAAACTAAACAGAGTAATCATCGGTGCGACAAAAGCAACCTTACCTAGGTTCCCTCTGCAGTTTTACCCAAACTCATTCCAAAGTAACCTTACTATCCAGGTTCCTTCTCACAGCCCTACTATCTAAGCTTTCATATCAAGGCAACCCTACTATCCAGGTTACTTCTCACAGCCCTACTATCCAGGCTTTCATATCGAAGTAACCCTACTATCCAGGTTCCTTTTCACAGCCCTACTATCCAGGCTTTCATATCGAAGTAACCCTACTATCCAGGTTCCTTCTCACAGCCCTACTATCAAGGCTTTCATATCGAAGTAACCCTACTATCCAGGTTCCTTCTCACAGCCCTACTATCCAGGCTTTCATATCAAAGTAACCCTACCATCCAGGTTCCTTCTCACAACCCTACTATCCAGGCTTTCATATCGAAGTAACCCTACTATCCAGGTTCCTTCTCACAACCCTACTATCCAGGCTTTCATATCAAGGTAACCCTACTATCCAGGTTCCTTCTCACAGCCCTATTATCCAGGCTTTCATTTCGAAGTAACCCTACTATCCAGGTTCCTTCTCACAGCCCTACTATCTAGGCTTTCATATCGAAGTAACCATACTATCCAGGTTCCTTCTCACAGCCCTACTATCCAGGCTTTCATATCAAAGTAACCCTATTATTCAGGTTCCTTCTCACAGCCCTACTATCCAGGCTTTCATATCGAAGTAACCCTACCATCCAGGTTCCTTCTCACATCCCTATTATCCAGGATTTCATATCGAAGTAACCCTACTATCCAGGTTCCTTCTCACAGCCGTATTATCCAGGCTTTCATCTTGAAGTAACCCTACTATCCAGGTTCCTTCTCATAACCTTATTATCCGGGTTCTGCCTCTCTTATCCCCAGACAGCAGTCCATAACACTGTAAAACTGAGACCCGGCCAAACACCATTGATTTCATATTTCCCCATAAAGTCGCGGTGCAGCATATACCCCGACCAAATACGCAGTTCACTTCCTCTCCCCAAACCGGAGTCTTTCTCCCAGTAGAGTAACGGACGACTAAAGCTCCTAAAACACTATTTCTCCCAAGACGGAGACCAGCATTCCCCAGTGAAGTCCTCCACAATAGGGATACGGGTTCTCGCAAAGGAATCTCTATGCGATCGACACCTTTTCGGATGACATCTTTAAATCCCATCTCCGACAATTCTCTAGCAACCTCCAAGTGGCATCTATAAGCCCATTCCTGATATCATAAATCAAGTATCACTTCATGCGAGTTCAAATTTCCGGGCACTCTAGTGTTCAATCATCTTCTACCTTCAGATCACGAAAGGCAGACAACCAATCTACATCTTCAGGTTTAAGAAGATTGAACAGGGGCAGCTGTTGTACCCTAAAAATTTCCCTCCCATATTTCTCAACACATGGCAAGTGAGATCCCCAAATTGCTCAAGGAAGTTCAAGAGTTGACCAGACAAACTCTCTCCTAAGGTAGTATACCTCAAATTAGCGTTTTTATTTTCATCAAGATATGGGAACCAAAAAGGACTCAAATGCTCACCATTGTCCTAATATGTTCTCAATATCATCCATGTCAAGTTTCAAGCCTTGCAAAAGAGGTTTGCTCAGTCAAATTGCTCAAATGCCTGAAAATCGACTGTACTAGGTCAAAAGTCAATTGTGGCCCACATACAGTCAAACTTCAAGATTTTTGGTCAACATCCTCATTTTGAAGTATTATTCATCATTTGATCAAGGGTTGATCATGATGCCTCAATGATTGCTCACAATTCATCAAAATCCAAAAGTTGCTAAATTAGGGTTTGTAGGAAAAGTCAACTCAACTTTGACCAAGCATAACTTTCTCATGCTTTATCAGAAATGACCCATCCAAAGCTCATTTTGAAAAGGATGAAATTACCTACAAGACATATTCATTTTCCAAGTTCATAATATGCACTCACAAAAAGATATGAATTTTGACATTATAGGTCCTTTTGAAAAATCAACAAAAACACCTTTTGGGTCAAAGCTTCATACATGAACATGGAAGACTAAATTTATATGAGACCAAAAGGGTTGCTTAGAGAACATACTAAGATTTCTAAAAAGTCCAAGAAAACCTCTCTGGGGTCAAAATTGAGAGAGTTATGCATTGGCCAAGTTGACCATTTTTGCAAAATTGCCAAAAGTCAAATGTGCTCAAATTTGCATTTTTTACTAAATGGGCCTAACTTTTTATGCTTGCACCTCAATTATAATGTGGTCCACGACTCAAATACTTATCCACAAATTATTTTCTTCATTTTTCAATTTATTTTGATTTTTCATTAATTAAAAAGTTAATTAAATCAAATAAATGATGAAAATGATCAAAGATATGATTTGATTGGTTTTTTTGACAGGTTAACAACCAAAATATGCTGAGCTTGCAAGGTCAATTCGAATGAATGGAAATTGGTACAAAAAGAGCATGATTAGGCCAAATTTGGAAGGATATCATACACCATGAAAACCAAATCATATCTTCAAAATTTGTAAAGATACTAGTGGTTTTTACAACCCTAATTCACTCAAATACATATAGAGAACGCAGCCAAGGAAATAAAAGGAGGTTGGCCGTCGTGAAAACATCAAAAGAAAACTCAAATTGGAAAGAAAGTGGTGATCGTTCTTGGACTTAAAGAGTGATTTGAGCCATTCTAAGGCTACCAATAGACTCCTGGACATCTCCAGAACAGATCTCAATCATGTAAGTTTAAGAATGCGCCTAAGAGGGGGGGTGAATTAGGTGGTGGTCGATTTTTGACTTATTTTATACTTTCTGGTTTTGATTTAGTGCTTTGAAAACTGTAAAGTGCAGAAAGTAAAGAGACACGGAGATTTATCCTGGTTCCTTCCACACCCCGGAAGTACGTCCAGTCCCCTTGCAAACACGCAAGAGATTTCACTATTTTGTTAGAACTTTTACAAGACTCTTCCTAGTCTTATCAACTAAAGAACCTAACAAATACCAAGAACACCCTCTTGGATTTCCAATAAGTCTCTTGAGAACAATCCTCTCAAAAGATACCTCTTGTTTCCAACAATGGACAACAAGGAGCACAAGTAGTATAATACTTAATTCCAACAATCCTGGAAAAAAGTTACACTTTGTATAATTTTATGAAGTATGATTTCTTGAAAGATGTTGATCACATAGAGTGACTTCTTTGAAGTTTCTTCTTTCTTCTCTTGTAAGCAATTAAAACTGTAACACAATGGTTAGATAATGCTCAAAGATTTCTGTTCTTATATGTGTGAAAGTGCAGAAAATCTTTGTTCTTAAAAGTTAAGAAATATGAAGTTTGAATATTTTACAAAGTTTTGAATTATTGCATAAGAGAAGAGTTGTTTTATAATTTGAAAATTATAGTATTTAAAGTAATCAAGATACCTTTCCAAATAGACACTTTTATGTTTGAAAAACTTGAGAGGATGCAATGTATGACCATGCATCTATTGGAGAAAAGGTGTGAAGGATATCTTGAAACCAGTTCAGATTTTTCAAAAGTTACAATGTGCAAATCGATTAACATAAGATGTAAATCGATTGCACGGGTTTGTAACGTTCATGTTTTCAAAAAATTTGAAGTGTAAATCGATTAGCATGATGTGTAAATCAATTTACAAGTGTTAAAAATTAACTTAGTTCTGTGATCAATCGATTTACACTTCATGTAAATCGATTGCTGCCAGAGACAATCAGTTTTTGAAAAGGCATGTGTAAATCAATTTACATCAAGTGTTAATCGATTTACATCAGTTAAAAACTTAAAATTTGTTTTTAAAATTTAAGTGAAGTGTTATGGCAAGTGTGTATATCATTTTTGAGCATTTCTAATCAATGTAGTTCAAATGAGAATTGATATACTTGATTGCTTGCCATGATCCTTGAAGCTTTGAGTGAATGATGCTTTAAGCTAATTTCACTTCTTTTCCTTCTTGCCATAGTGAAGTGTTTCTTTTATCAAAACTAGCTTGTTTGTCTTTCATCAAAACTAAAGTTGAGTTGAGGCTTGAGATTATATTCTCCCCCTTTTTGATGATGACAAACCATCTTTCTTTATGAGTTGTTCAGAATTGGAGCAAAATGAGTTTTCTCCCCCTGAGAAGATTTCTCCCCCTATGGAGAAAAAAGTTTTGAAAGCTTTCCCTGTAGAGAAAAAATGAAACAAACAACCATAAAGTGCTATCACATCCTTCTCCCCCTTTGACATTATCAAAAAGAAGGGAAAGATGCAACATAAAGTGATACTTATAACAGTTTGAAACATATATTAACAAGAACTAAAAAGAAAATGTTTTAAAAAAATAGCGAACAAAGTTCAAATACAACAGACTAACACTTGAATGATTACAAAACAAAAACATAATGATAGATAACAAGAATTCAATAATATTGGTCATTGTAAGGGTCCTGGATATGGAAATTGTTGTTGTAGAGGAGGTTCGGTGTATTGAGGAGGCGGAGGTGCTGGATTGTTTGGATCGTATGGAGGGATATGAAGATGTGAATATAGATATGAAAACTTTTGGTTCACATCATTCTGGAAAGCATTGATGCGAGAGGAGGTAGAGTAATTTATCTCGGTCCATCGAGCATTGATGTTAGAATTGAGAGAAGCAAACTGTTGCGTCATGTAATCCATAACATCTTGATTTGTCGGACCAGAAGAGGCAGCAGGAGGAGGAACTTCATTGTCTTCTTCATCTGCATTATTGCCTTCATCACCTACAACATCCTCTCCAATGTATGTGATGGTTTTTGCTTCAGCATTGAAATGAACACCCATCCTAGAATCAACATTTTTGATGGAGATCCTATTGGTGATTGGATCCATTTCAATCCGCTCAAACCCAGTAAAATCTATATCAAATGCTTCCAAGATCCTTGTAATGAAATATGTATATGGTAGAAAAGTGGCCCTGGTGGCAACTCTTAGCATATGCACCACAATAAGTTTAGCCCAGTTTACCGAAATCCTATTTTTCCTCGCATAGAGGATTTGCAGTTCTAGGTCGGTCACAGTACAATGATTTCCTGATCTAGGAAACAAGATATATACCAGAAAATAGTGAAACAATCTATCATCAATATGAAAATTACCAGCACTCCAAGTGTCCCGAGCCGGAATAACACCGCCAAGACTACGAATCCGCTTTTCACGGTATTCAGATTCGGATAACCTGCCAATGTTGTAGAAGAATTATCGCTTCTTGTAATTTTCCCAATCAGCGTCCTCTGGGTCATAGAGGGTACTTCCAATATATGGAATATTCAAAATTCTGCCAATAGTTTTGGAATGCAGAGGAATTCTTGTTCCGAGCACATAAGTATAACATTTGTTGTTATCATAGTGCATATTGCTGTAGAATACTCGTACTAGATCTGGGTAATAGAAACCATGTGATGATATTAATGGTTCTAACCCATAAGCAATTAAAACCCTTTGAAACGATAAGCATTCATCTGGAAAGGTAGATAACATACCGAATTTTGGAGCTGAGATAATTTTCTTTTGAAAATGCTTGATAAATCTTTCACGCTGTGAATCTGAGAGGTACTCGAGCAAAGAGTTTTCAGCGGCTGCAACAGTTTGCTTCTTCCCTTTTTCTGAGGCTGTTGCTTTTCTCTTGGGAGCCATGGATATGGTTAGGGTTTTTGAGTGAGGGTGATAGAGAATTTTTTGTTTTGCTATGAGAAAGGGAGTGAGTTTGGGTGTTATGAGGGAGTTTTGGTGAGATTAAATAATAGAGAGAGTAAGTGAGGTCTTTATGAGGTTTTAATTGAGTGGAGTGGTCAATATTCCATGAGTGGCCAATAATAAGGTGGGAGGTTGAGAGGCAAGGTAAGTTTGACCAATATATTAAAAGCTCATAAAACTATCACATGCTAAAAAAAATTAATTTGCATAGAGAAAAAGTATATAAAAATGCTTCAACTTCTGTGGTAAATCGATTTGCCCCTTGGTCAAATCGATTTACACAACATAATTTTTATGAAAATTAATTTTCGTTCAGTGGTAAATCGATTTACATACTGTGTAAATCGATTTACACAAAAGGATTTTATAAAAAAAATGGTTTGCTTCAGTGGTAAATCGATTTACACACCAAGTAAATCGATTTACTTAAAGGAAAAATTTTAAAAATAGTAATTTTAACATTTGAAACATTGTCTAAATCCATATATATGTATATTAAAGTATAGTTAAGGATTGAGTGCACCTTATATATCTTGTTCATCTAGGATCCCGAGTTCACGACGAATTTTGAAGAATGCATCCTTTGCAAGTGGTTTTGTGAAAATGTCTGCGAGTTGATTTTGAGTATCCACAAAAGTAATCTCGACATCTCCTTTGAGTATGTGATCTCGGATGAAATGGTGTCTGATGTCAATGTGTTTTGTCCGGGAATGCATAACTGGATTTTTCGTAATATTGATCGCGCTTGTGTTATCACATCAAAGGGAAATTCATCCAAGGTTTACTCCATAGTCAAGTAACTGTTATTTTAGCCAAAGAATTTGAGCGCATCCACTTCCAGCCGCAATGTATTCTACTTCGGCAGTGTTGAGAGCGACGCTTGCTTACTTTTTGCATGACCATGAAACCAAGGAATTTCTGAGAATGTGACATGTTCCACTTGTACTTTTGTGATCAGTTTTACAACCTGCATAGTCAGCATCAAAATAACCAACTAGATTGCACATACTACCTTTTGGATACCATAATCCGACGTTGGTTGTTCCTTTGAGATATTTTATTATGCGCTTGACTGCTGCAAGGTGAGACTCTTTAGGATTGGCTTGATATCTTGCACATAGGCAAACGTTGAACATGATGTCAGGTCTACTTGTTGTTAAATAGAGGAGTGAGCCAATCATTCCATGATACTTAGTTATGTCAATAGAGTTCCCTGATTCATCTGGATCAAGATAGGTGTCGGATCCCATAGGAATTGCACTTTCTTTGCTGCTTTCCATCTCAAACTTCTTTATAAGGTCTTTGTAATATTTTGATTGGTTTACGAAGATACCGTGTTTGAGTTGCTTAATTTGAAGACCGAGAAATAAATTCAATCTTCCCATCATAGACATCTCAAACTCTCCTTCCATCATAGATGAAAATTCCTTGCACATATTTTGGTTAGTTGAACCGAAAACAATATCATCTATATAGATTTGTACAAGTAAGGTATGATGATTAACATTTTTTATGAAGAGAGTGGTATCAACTTTACCCTTTACAAACCCTTTTTCACATAGGAATGCGCTTAGTCTATCATACCATGCCCTTGGTGCTTGCTTCAGCCCCTAGAGAGCTTTCTTCAGTTTGAAGACATGATTAGGATGTTTGAAGTCTTCAAATCCGGGAGGTTGCTTTACATAGACTTCTTCATTTATGAATCCGTTGAGAAATGCGCTTTTTACATCCATTTGAAAAAGTTCAAAGTCCAATGAGCATGCATATGCAAGTAATAATCTTATTGCTTCTAAACGTGCTACTGGAGCAAAAGTTTCTTCAAAATCAATTCCTTCCTCTTGGTTGTATCCTTGAGCAACTGGTCTTGCCTTATTTCGAGCGATTATTCCATTTTCATCCATCTTGTTTTTGAAAACCCATTTGGTTCCAATGATACGTTTATTTCCTGGATTAGGAACAAGTTCCCAAACTTCATTCCGCTCGAATTGGTTTAGCTCCTCTTGCATGGCAAGGATCCATTGATCATCTTCTAGTGCTTGAGCCACTTTAGTAGGTTCAACTTGAGATACAAACGCCATATTCAAGCATGCATCCTTAAGATTTAGTCGAGTAGATACCCCTTTGCTAATATCTCCAATTATGTTGTCAATTGGATGATCACGATGAGTTCTCCATTCTTGAGGAAGATCATCATCATTTTCATTTTGATGTGAAAGTTCATGTGTTTGTTCTGGGTTGACAATTTTGCCACCTTCGCAAGAATTCTCATGAGATAAATCTATAGAATCATCATCATCACAAATAACAACTTCCTCCTTGGAGGTGTTAGATTCATAAAAAGAAACATGCATTGATTCTTCTATAGTTAATGTTCTTTTATTGTAAATTCTAAAAGCTTTGCTAGAAAGGGAGTAACCAAGAAAAATACCTTCATCCGATTTTTCATCGAACTTACCGAGATTGTCTTTGTCGTTGTTAAGGACAAAACATTTGCACCCGAAAATATGAAAGTGAGAGATATTTGGTTTTCTTCCTTTGTAAATATCATATGGAGTTTTCTTTAGTATAGGTCTTATGATCACGCGATTGCTTACGTAACATGCCGTGCTTACCGCATCCGCCCAAAAATATTTAGGCAAACTTGAGTCACTTAGCATGGTTCTTGCAAGCTCCACTAAAGACCTATTTTTCCTTTCAACTACTCCATTTTGTTGTGGAGTTATTGGTGCTGAAAAATTATGGAAGATCTCATTTTCTTCACAAAATTCTTCAAATAGACTGTTTTGGAACTCTCCACCATTATCACTTCGGATTGATGTTATCTTTAATGATTTCTCATTTTGAACTTGTTTTGCATATCTTTTGAATGCCTTGAATGCGTCATTTTTGTGCACTAAAAACAAAGTCCAAGTAAAACGGGAAAAATCGTCTACAATAACTAAGGCATAAATGTTACCTCCGAAGCTTCTTGTTCTAGATGGACCAAAAAGATCCATGTGCAACAATTGAAGTGGTCTTATTATTGAAACCACATTCTTTGGTTTGAAAGTTGATTTGGTCGGTTTTCCCTTTTGGCATGCACTACATGATTTGTCTTTGATGAACTTCATCTTTGGTAGACCAATAACTAAGTCATGCTTAACCAATTTGTTCAAGTGCTCCATGTGTATACGAGCAATCCTCTTGTGCCATAACCAAGCGTCATTGTCGTTTACCATAAGACATTGTACCTTCATAGAAAAATCATCTAGAGTAATCATAAAAATATTGTTAGATCTTATACCTTTGAGTTTTACCTCATTGGTTGCCTCATCCATAATAAGGCATTCTTCTTTGTTGAATTTGATCTTGAACCCTCTATCGCAAAGTTGGCTTATGCTAAGAAGGTTGTGCTTTAATCCTTCAACATAGAGAACATCCTCAATTTGAATGGATGGAGGTGTTCCAACTATTCCAACGCCAATAATCTTTCCTTTGGTGTTGTCTCCATAGGTGAGATACCCTTTGGTTTTATGTACTAGATATGAAAATTGGTGTACATCTCCTATCATATGCTTTGAACATACACTATCAAGATACCTAAGATTTGATGTGGACTTCAAGCATACCTACAAAAACAAATTATTTCTTGTTAGGTACCCAAGTGGTCTTGGGTCCTTCATAGTTAGTTCCCTTTTCACCCATGCATAGTGTCCACTAGCCATACTGAAATTTCTAATATAGCATCCATTGGGTGTGTGTCCAATAATACCACAGTAAAAACAGTTTGGAACAAATTTGCTCTAGTATCTAGTAATTTATTTTCTTTTAGATACTTTAGGCTTTTTCTTTTGATGATTATGAACAAATTGCTTCTTTTCTACTATCTTGGGATTGGAACTATTACTAGCCTTTACAAAAACGGTGGGCTTGTTACTTGGTTTCTTAGAATTCACATAACCAAGACCTCTTTTATCATTTGGATAACATTGTTGGCTTAGTAATCCTTCCAATCCTATTTGTCCTTTTTCATATCGTTCAATGACTCTTTTCAATTGAACAATTTGAAAGACATTTGATTCACACTTGGAGCATGCAAAGTTTTACTTTTCTTTTATAAAATTTTGTTTTTGAAGATCAAAATCTTTAGTCATGGTGTCAATTTTTTCGAGACAAATTAGAAGTTCTTTTCTTGGTTTGACACCTTTTTGTATAAACTTTTGCATTCTTTCAAGAGTTCATCAATTGCACCTTGAACATCATCATCAAAAAGAGTAAATTCATTACTAACCTCTTCTTCGTCGTCGGAGTGATGCGATGCCATTAAGGCTAGATTTACACCTTCGTCGCTTTCCGATTCCGATGTACTGCTCATATCATTATCTTCCCATGCTATGTAGGCTTTCTTTTGTTTTGAGTCCTTTCCTTTGAATCCGTTTTTCTTTGGGAGATTTGGACAGTTTAGCTTGATATGTCCTTGCTTTCCACATTCATAACATGAGACATCTTGTGTTGATGTGGAGGCTTCTATTTTCTTGAAGTGCTTTCTCTTATGTGCATGAGATCCGCCCTTGTCATTTATGCCAAAAAACTTCCCAAGTCTTTTAACAAGAAGCATGAAATTTTCATCTTCTTCCGGATTGTCTTCTTTTACAACTTCCTTTGAGTCAATTTTTAAAGCAATGTTTTTGGACTTCTTTTCTAGATTCTCATGTTTTTCAAGTCTCCCGAGTTCCGTTTCGTATTCTTGAAGTTTGCCAAATAATGTAGCGGAAGTTATTGCGGAGAGGCTCTTCTTTTCCGAGATTGTCGTTACCTTTGGTTGCCATTCCCTAGTCAATGATCTAAGGAATTTCAAGTTGAGTTCATCATTTGTCAAGGTTTTACCAAGAGCACTTAAGTGATTTGTCAAATGCACAAATCTCTTTTGTAAGTCAAGAATGGATTCTCCGGGCTGCATTCGAAATAGTCCATATTCTTGACTTAAGGTATTTAGCCTTGATCTTTTTACTTCAGTCGTTCCTTCATGAGTTTGAACCAAGGTATCCCATATTTCCTTTGCTGTTTTACATGTCGAGACACGGAAAAATTCGTCCATACTAAGTGCACCTTGAAGAAGGTTTATTGCCTTTTTGTCATAGAGAACTTCTTTTTGTCGTCGTCGTCCCATGCAGTTTTAGGCTTTGAAGAGCCAACACCATTGATTATTGTAGCCGGAATAAATGGACCATTTTCAATAGCATCCCATACTTCTTCTCCTTGTGCTTCTAGATGCGCCTTCATGCGTATTTTCCAGAAGTCAAAATATTCACCACAGAATAGAGGAGGCTTGTTGTTACTACCACCATCTCTGAAAACGGGTTGATGATTTGCGGAAGCCATTCTGGATCTCTAGGAGAAGGTTACCTATAACCTGCTCTGATACCAATTATAAGTTTAAGAATGCGCCTAAGAGGGAGGGTGAATTAGGTGGTGGTCGATTTTTGACTTATTTTATACTTTCTGGTTTTGATTTAGTGCTTTGAAAATTGTAAAGTGCAGAAAGTAAAGAGACACGGAGATTTATCCTGGTTCCTTCCACACGCCGGAAGTACGTCCAGTCCGCTTGCAAACACGCAAGAGATTTCAATATTTTGTTAGAACTTTTACAAGACTCTTCCTAGTCTTATCAACTAAAGAACCTAACAAATACCAAGAACATCCTCTTGGATTTCCAATAAGTCTCTTGAGAACAATCCTCTCAAAAGATACCTCTTGTTTCCAACAATGGACAACAAGGAACACAAGTAGTCTAATACTTAATTCCAACAATCCTGGAAAAAAGTTACACTTTGTATAATTTTATGAAGTATGATTTCTTGAAAGATGTTGATCACATAGAGTGACTTCTTTGAAGTTTCTTCTTTCTTATCTTGTAAGCAATTCAAACTGTAACACAATGGTTAGATAATGCTCAAAGATTTATGTTCTTATATGTGTGAAAGTGAAGAAAATCTTTGTTCTTAAAAGTTAAGAAATATGAAGTTTGAATATTTTACAAAGTTTTGAATCATTGCATAAGAGAAGAGTTGTTTTATAATTTGAAAATTTTCGTATTTAAAGTAATCAAGATACCTTTCCAAATAGACACTTTTCTGTTTGAAAAACTTGAGAGGATGCAATGTATGACCATGCATCTATTGGAGAAAAGGTGTGAAGGATATCTTGAAACCAGTTCAGATTTTTCAAAAGTTACAATGTGCAAATCGATTAACATAAGATGTAAATCGATTGCACGGGTTTGTAACGTTCATGTTTTCAAAAAATTTGAAGTGTAAATCGATTAGCATGATGTGTAAATCGATTTACAAGTGTTAAAAATTAACTTAGTTCTGTGATCAATCGATTTACACTTCATGTAAATCGATTGCTGCCAGAGACAATCAGTTTTTGAAAAGGCATGTGTAAATAGATTTACATCAAGTGTTAATCGATTTACATCAGTTAAAAACTTAAAATTTGTTTTTAAAATTTAAGTGAAGTGTTGTGGCAAGTGTGTATATCATTTTTGAGCATTTCTAATCAATGTAGTTCAAATGAGAATTGATATACTTGATTGCTTGCCGTGATCCTTGAAGCTTTGAGTGAATGATGCTTTAAGCTAATTCCACTTCTTTTCCTTCTTGCCATAGTGAAGTGTTGTTTTTTGTCAAAACTAGCTTGTTTGTCTTTCATCAAAACTAGAGTTGAGTTGAGGCTTGAGATTACAAATCAATTGCAAGCATTTTCACATCCATAATCGTAAGCTACAGACCCACGGCTTGCACCTCCAAGCTTGAATTTGATTTCTTAATTTACACCTGATTAATCATTCTTAAACATTGCATTGTGTTCATATTGTCATTTGGAAGGTTTTGGTTTACTTGATTTTGCGTTTTGATGCCTACAGCCAGGATTGCCATTACTAGGGTTTGAGGAGCCATTTTAGGGCTTCTCTGTGCAAGTGAAATTAGGCTAGAAAAAGGGTACTATGGTACTCAGGGGACCAAGGCGAATCAATCCATGTACTCACTTTAAATTTATCATGCGTTTTCTTGATTTTTGAAGGTTGCAGGGTTTTAGATATGGAGTCATATCTGTAGGTAAAAGTGTTTAATTTAAAACGACGGAGTGAGGAAGAAGAAGCTTGCGTGGCAGCGTGTAACTCATCCCTTTGAATTTTCGCACATTTTTGAAAATAATGTTTGATTTTTTTATGTTATGCTTTGTCATTTTATAAGTACAACTAAACATCACAGCTCAGCTGGAAGCATGGTATTGGGAGCGAGCATAAGGACTTGGGTTCGATCCCCAGGTCCTAATATTTGTTTCATGTAATTTTTCTCCATATGATCAGGTGTGCTGTTGTCCCATATGTCCACCATACAACTCAATGATCTGGCCATCAAACGCCTCTCCAGCCAGATCTAGTGCCTCTATATTGAATGACCACCATACACCTCAAAGTCAATATTGCATGGAATCCAGCGTGGTCAACACAGGCTTTGAAGTTTTGGGCCACAAAAATCAGATATGCACCCCCCATAATTGCAAACAATCAGGCCCATGTCTAACTTGTTTTTATTTCTTTTTCTTAATTCTTTTAATATTTCTTTTAATCATTTTAATTAACAAATTAATTATTTTTTTTATAAAATCATAAAATCAAGAGTTCACAAAAAAATTAGAATTAGTTTTTTTATTATCAAATTTAATTTAATTTAGTTTAACTTAGGGAAATTTTAATTTATTTTCACAAATAAAATCAAATAGAAATTAGGTTAAGTTCTTGATTTAATTCTTTTATTTCTTCTCAAATACATAAAAATACAAAAATAGGTTTTTTAGAGTGAATTAATTTATTTTTCTTAATTTAAAATTAATTAGGACTTAGGATTTTCTTCTTAATTTAATTGTTTCATTATTTTCTTAAATAACAAAACATGACAAAAACATTGTTTTTTAATCAATCGCAAATAGGTTTAGTCAAGGGTCAAAACCCTAGTCGTTTCGTATTTAATTCACCGCGCGCTTGTTAATTATTTTGCCAATATTTTTTTAACTGTTCATGGTTTGTAATAGTTTAATTTAGGGTTTTATTCACTGTTTAAATTCCCGGGTTTTTTGGCTATGTAATTAATCCCCCTCCCCGAAGCCTTGTAATTGCGTAGGTTTATTTTCTCGCATTTTTAATTCCTGCAAATATTTAACTGTCTAGATGTATGCTAATATGATTGTATGACAAGAATGCATGACAAATTAATACGGTTAAAAAACCCTAATGTGAAAAGATAAATAACTGAAAAAAATCACTCGCACATATCACTCTTAGGGTATACTCTCACTTCGTTTGCCTTCGGTAAACGATCATTAAGCATAGGGTGTCTTAGTGGTTGCCCTCCAGTCTAAAAAGATCAAATTGCCCCGTTCGAATGTTGCCTCGAAAATGTTGCCTCAGAAATGTAGCCTCGGAAATGTTGCCTCGAAAGATCTTAAGACTCTATGGTTACTACTAAGGTATCCTAATATTGCTTTAGTGGTTGTACGTCCCTTTCGAATTGACCCTTACAATTCCAACGGCAGTGCTACCTATTTCTCAATAGTAGGATAGCACTGTCTAAAGGAAACAAGAATAGAAACAATCTTTTTTCGAGTAGGTAGATGCTAGTAGGTACTTGCTCAAATCAAAACTTTTCACACTTACACTTTTCAAACAAATTTTCAAAAAAACTTCGTCACACCTTTGAGGACTGATACAAGGATTATCAGGAAGTCAAACTTTTCAAAAACAAAGCACATACACAAGCAATTTTAAAAAGATGAGCAAGTACCTAAGAGCCCATGGAAAACCATGGATAGAAAGGGTGCTAACACCTTCCCTTTCTATAATCTACCCCCCGTACTCAGAATATCTCGAAAAATATTTTTTTCTGTACTTTTTTCCTTTCTGGTTGGATGAAATAAAATTTGGTGGCAACTTTTGCTTACCGCGACATTTTGCGAACACAAAATGCAAAACACAAACCAATATTAAACAGTCGGTTCTGCCACTGTATCACAGGAAGTTTAAGGGAATTGGGTATCTAAAGAATTCATGATGGAGTATCTAAGTTTTATTAGTGGTCTTCTTACTAAAGGAATGATGATTATTGTGTTCAACATAAGTCAATTGTGTGATCAAGGTCTGATGGTACATGTCATCAAGGAAGAAAGTTTTCTCTCTATTGAGATGAATGAATTTCTTATGAGGATTTAAAAACAATTTCTATTTGTGGACTCCACAAGTATTTAATTTCTTATCCTTTTACTTGATGTTCAAGGAAGATGAAGTCAAGATGTCACACTAAAAGGTGCAACATCATACAGTTGCAAAAGCTTTAGAACATGTTCTATGGATCTGTTTAGTCTAATGCAAGGTGAATGTCCTGGAGGATAGAGACATATATGTATACTTTTCATTTGTGATCTATAGAAAAGAAAAATCTAGTATCTATGAAGTCTTTAAAGGTTCTTATCTAGTCCTTGAATGAGAATAAGGCATGTTTCCGAGTTACTCTACTAAGAGAAATACTTTTAGTGATGTTAACTTCAGGATCAAAATCAATGATGTGTTCAATGAGAAAGGTACTAATGTTCAACCAGATGTTGGAACATCATCACGATAATTTGATACTACAGACATTGTGGAAGACTCTAAAGAGCTGATAGGCACTGAATAAGAAAGCTCTAAAGAAAACTACATTTTTTTTAAAAAGGGAGTTCATTATTTGGAGTTTATTTTGGTCTGTGATCATCAGTTGTTTCAGAGATGAAATATATAATGATGGTGAGTCTGGGAGTTAAAAGCTATTGGTCAAGTATGAATGTGATTTTATTATTGGAGGATATTCTGGTCACTTGGATTAGAGTTAATTGAATCCTGGGATATCTTTAAGATTAGGCACATTGCTGAAGGAAGATGTATTTTCAATTGGGTTGATTAAAAAAAGAGTACAATGTCAAATTGAATGTCATGACATTGTAGTGTAATATGCTACTATAATCAAGGTACAAGGATTTTATTCTTCTTGTAGAACAATGTCATTGGCTTTTCCATCATTGTGTCAGGGATCTTGCTATAGGCTTATATTGACACTCCTAAGCTTGGTTTCGCTGAGAAGCTTTAGGAATTATTTTCATCATAACTTGAGGACCAAGTTACATTGAGAATATGAGGGGTAATTAGGAAATTGTTGTAACACCCCATTTCTATCCAACAAAGTATATAAAATCAGAGTTACAAAATTTCCAACAAACAAATGGAATGCTACACTTTCAACTTGGAAACAACGACATTCAATCACCTATAGTTCAGATACATAACACATAAAATTTGGATGAACCGATAACAACCTGTTTAGTCTTTAAAAATAAAACAACTTTCATTGCTACGCAGCGGATTAACAAATTCAATTGAAAACACCATAACATCTTGTCCAACTCAAAACAGCTTTAAGACAATAAGTCTTTAATGAAAACAACTTAAAAATTCAGCAACACAATGGAAACCAACAATAAAGAAAACATATGTTCATCCCCTCTAGTGCTACGTATCAGAGTGACAACATCAACTCGAACTAACGAAGGTAACAATTATCCTTCTTGATTACTTGCATGTTACCAATAGAGGGCAACATTCAAACAGAAGGGGTGAGATATCGAACCATATAATTGAGTGTATGATAAACAATTTATTAGATCAGATCATATAAAATCACCACTTCACAACTTTCAACCAACATCAATCATCACAAGTCAACAACATAACATGTTAAATATGCAACACGGAATACAACTCGTTACAAAGCACATGCATGTGGAACCAATGGAGCAAAACTCCCAACTTAGAAATCTGCCAGTTAATAGAGGCATCAACAAGGCATAAGCCTTCAACTTAATTTGCCAATCCAGTCCAACTTACCGAGCATCAGGTCCAACTTGATATGTTATGTATGCGACCCAATATGAATGTCAGGATAGCAACAACAAAATTCTATAGCAACGTAATAACAAACCAACACTAGCCATAAGTCCACAACTTAATATTTTGCCCATAAATAGAGGCAATAATATCACCTTCTAATTCACATTTTTCAACAAAGAACACAATATAACGAGTCAACCAAAATTTACTACAAATAAACTGCGTAATTATTCATACTATTACGACTATTTCCAGTTAATTAATCATCTAAATGCTTATTTCTAATTACAAAACTTCTACAAATTATTATACTAATAATATTAAATCATTTACTATTATAATAATAATTATTAATATTACTATTATAATAATAATTATTAATATTACTATTATACTTTTATATTATATATCAGTAACTTGAAAACACTTGCAACTAGTTTCTCAATTTAACACCCACGCTATAATATTACTTGGAACCAAAGGAATAAACTCTGCTTGGGGAGTTAGAATTTTATGATGATCCACTCGCGATCATGAAATTTGGCCGGGGGATAAAGATGTCAGGTTTCTGGGCGACCCTGGCTAGGGAGGTTACTTCCCGTTCTGAGAGAGATAATATCAAGGCTTTGATTACCTCTACTCTATGGGGAATACATATGTTACAAGGTCACATGTATTGATGACTGTGCTCCAAAGCTGTCTCTGCCCTGGTACCTGCTGGACAGGGTAACTATCAGATTTGACATTCTAGTTTTTCGTCCCTGTTTCTTAAATTATGAGTAATTGTCTTTCTTTCATTATGAAAATATTTGTGACCAACAATCATATTCAAGTGCATATGTCAAGCATAAATCATTGGACATTCTTGCAAAAACAAAACAGAAAAAGAAAAACAAATATTTTTGTAAAAATGAATTGTATTAATTTTGATGTTGGCCTATAACATGCGTTTTTGTACAAGGAAGTTGATGCTCTAATAAGAGAATGTCGCTGTAAAAATGAAAGATATATAGTATCGTGTACAACAAAAAGAAAACAGTTATGTGCAACAGTCCCATTGGGTTTCAAATCTGCTATTGCCACTATGCCTTCGAGCGTCTCCTCACTTTGCTGCTTGTCCGAAGCTGATTAGATTGATTGATGTCGTTTGAGTTTGACAGTTGATACTGAGGTCAGATCGCAGGGTGATCCAATGGGACATAATGATACGCTTTTCATCCCTAACTTTTGCCTGGACTGCCCTTTCGGGTTTTCAGTCCACCGGGATACCCTTTTTTGCCCAAGTCGCCTTTTTAGGTTTTCGACTTGTCGGGTGTACAAATGTTTTCATTTTCATCCCTTATTTCTTCCCGAACCCTTTTGGTTCGCCGGGAAGCCCTTATTTTTGCCTAGTCTAGTCGACCTAGCGGGTCTTTTATCATGCATAGTATCTTTTCACTATGTCGGTATTGACAGGGTGATGAAGGTCGTCAGCGTCCATGGTGGTTAGAATCATGGATCCGCTCGAGAAAATGTTTTTTTTACCATAAATGGCCCTTCGTATGTGGGAGTCCATTTGCCCCTGGCGTCACCTTGCGGAAGTATGATGCGTTTGATCACCAAATCCCCGACTTGATACTCTTGGCGTCTGACCATCTTGTTGAAAGCCTTGATCATTCGCTTGTGATATGTCTGACCGTGGCAGATAGCAGCAAGTCTCTTTTCATCGATTAGATTTAACTGATCAAGCCAGGTTCGGATCCAGTCATCTTCGTTCAAACCCGCATCCTTCATAATCCTGAGAGAAGGTATATGGACTTTGATGGGTAGGACTGCCTCCATGCCATATACCAGAGAGTAGGGTGTTTCCCCTGTCGACGTCCGTGCTGAGGTACCGTACACATGAAGAGAAAATGGTAACATCTCATGCCAGTCTTTGTATATCATTGTCATCTTCTGTACAATCTTCTTGATGTTCTTGTTAGCTGCTTCAACAACGCCATTCATCTTCGGCCGATAGGGAGAAGAGTCGTGATGATGTATCTTGAATTATTTATAGAGCTCGGTGATCATTGTGTTATTGAGATTCGTACCATTGTCAGTAATAATTCTCTCTGTCACACTGTACCGATAGATCAGATTATGTCGGATAAACCGCGCCACAACTTTCTTGGTTACTGTGGCAAAATAGGTTGCTTCAACCCACTTCGTGAAGTAATCAATGGCTACTAGGATGAAGCGATGTCCATTAGAAGCAGTGGGCCTGATTTCTTTGATCATGTCGATACCCTACATTGCAAAGGGCCATGGAGCTGTCAAGACGTTCAAGGGAACCGGAGGCACATGCACCTTATCAGCGTAGATTTGCCATTTATGACAAGTTCGAGAGTGCTGATAACAATAAGCTTCCATAGTGGACCAGTAGTATCCTGCCCGTAGGATCTTCTTAGCCATCGTGTGTCCACTGGAATGGGTTCCGAAGGTGCCTTCATGTAGATCTGTCATGATCCTCTCTGCTTCGCCCTTGCCTACACACCGTAGTAAGGTAGAGTCATGGTTGCGTTTATAGAGGATTCCATTACTGAGGAAGAACTTTGCAGCGAACCTTCTCAGAAAATTCTTATCATTGACAGATGCCCCTTCGGGATACTCTTGAGCCTCGAGATACCTTTTGACTTCATGAAACCAGAGTTTGTCTGTTACCTCCACAGTATCAATCTCGCAGCAGTGTGCTTGTTCATTTAACCTTTCAATGGTGATTCGGGGAGCTTCGTTGTCCCACCGGATTTTGAACATAGAAGACATAGTGGCTAACGCGTCCGGTAACTGATTCTCCTCTCGTGGGAAATGTTCAAAGGTTACCTCCTCAAAGTGTGGGAGCAATGTCAGTACATGCTCTTTGTATGGAATGAGATTTGGGTGCTTCGTATCCCACTCACCTTTGATCTGACTTATCACCAAAGCAGAATCCCCGAATACACTTAGAAACTTAATCCTAAGGTTAATAGCAGCTCGAAGACCCATGATACATGCTTCATACTCCACCATGTTGTTGGTGCAGTTGAAACATAATCGGGAGGCGAACAGAGTATGACAGCCCTCGGGAGATATGATCATAGCGCCAATGTCGTTACCCAGTGCGTTCGAGGCTCCATCAAAATACATAGACCATCGAGATCCTCTCTTAGGTTCTTCATCTGGTTCGGGTTCTTCACAGTCAGTTACTAACATGATATTCTCATCGGAACTCAAAATTCATGGACTGGTAGTCATCCACGGCCTGATGAGCCAAATGATCAGCCAATACACTCCCCTTTATTGCTTTTTGGGTTGTATATTGTATGTCGTATTCAGTTAAGACCATTTGCCACCTTGCTATCCTTCTGGAGAGAGCGGGCTTCTCGAAAATGTACTTGATCGGATCCATCTTTGATATCAACAAGGTAGTGTGAGTCAGCATATACTGTCTCAGTCAGCGAGCAGCCCATGCTAAAGCATAGCAAGTTTTATCGAGAAGTGAGTATCTTGTCTCACAGTCGGTAAACTTTTTGCTAAGGTAGTATATTGCATGCTCTTTTCGACCAAACTCGTCATGCTGCCCCAGGACACACCCCGTTGAATTGTCTAGCACTGTCAGGTACAATATCAAAGGTCTTCCTTCGACTGGAGGCATCAGAATTGGTGGTTCTTGAAGGTATTCCATGATTCTTTTGAAAGCGGTCTGGAATTCATCATTCCACTTTACCACTTGATCTTTCTTCAGAAACTTAAAGATTGGCTCACAAGTGGCAGTCAGATGTGAAATGAACCTGGCGATATAATTCAAGCGTCCCAAGAAACCTCTTACTTCCTTCTCTGTGCGGGGAGCTGGCATTTCTTGTAGAGCCTTTACCTTTGTGGGGTCTACCTGAATACCTTTGTCACTGACGATGAAACCAAGAAGCTTATTGGACCTTACCCCGAAGATGCACTTGTTCGGATTCAACCTCAGCTTATATATCTTCAACCTGTCGAACAACTTTTGGAGATGATCAAGGTGCTCTTCCTCAGTGTGAGACCTGGATATCATATCATCGACGTAAACCTCTATATCATGGTGAATCATGTCATGGAATAGAGCTACCATAGCTCACTGATAAGTTGCCCCAACATTCTTCAACCCAAAAGGCATCACCTTGTAGCAGAAGGTTCCCCACTGGGTAACGAAAGTTATCTTTTCCATGTCTTCAGAAGCCATCTTGATCTGGTTGTATCCAGAGAAATCATCCATGAAGGAGAAGATTTTGTGTTGCATGGTGTTGTCAACCAGAACATCAATGTGGGGAAGCGGGAAGTCATCCTTGGGGCTTGCCCTGTTCAGATCTCTGTAATCCATACACATTCGTACCTTGTCGTCCTTCTTAGGTACCAAAACAATGTTAGCAACCCACTGCGGATAGAAGGTGACAGCTAAGAACCCTGCGTCGAACTGCTTCATGACCTCTGCCTTGATCTTCTCTGACATTTCAGGGTGCATACGGTGGACCTTCTTTTTAACCGGCGGGCAGTCTTCCTTAGTCGGCAGGTGATGTACCACAATATTAGTGTCCAAATCAGGCATGTCTTCATAGGACCAGACGAAGATCTCAATGTAGTCGTGCAACATCTTTATCAACCTTTGTTTGATGCTAAGATCCAGATTTTCACCTATTTTTACCTATTTTATGTCTATATTTGTGCCCAAGTTTATTGTCTCAACTGGCTCTTGTATAGCCTTGTCTTCCTGTTGTAGCAGCCTAGCAAGTTCTCCAGGTACCTCACAATCGTCCTCACCTTCGTCCTCGGCTTGGTTGATCATATTTTCAAAGTCATAACTGGCAATAGCAGGATTGTTATCAATGGGATCCAGAATGGATATGGATATGCAGTTTGATACGTGAGTGTATGTAAGAGCATAGCTGTATTGATAAAACAAATGCATAAAAGAAAAATAGAGAGTGCAAAATTTGTATGCAAAGAACGTCCAATGCTTCATTGATGATATATGAGATGATATATAATAACCCTCATAGATAGAACCATTGTGCCTCGGGTAAGACACGAGGCCATAAAATTTAAATTGTTCATTACAAACTTAGAAAACAAGTAAGACAATTACTTTGGAATAACATAAACTGGTATGAAATCTCTGGTCGTCTAATTACTCGGTCCACTGTTGGTAGTTGGGTAAATCCAACTGTCAATATCAAAGTCTTCCTCACTGTCTTCAATAGCATTGACCTCTCGATTGCTGATGCATAGGGGAGGTCCTCCAACTCGAGCGTGTCGAACGGCCCTCTGAGCCCCTGAAGTAAAGCCTAAGCCAAACTTGTCAGTTTTATGAATAAATTCAGGGAGCTGTCCCCAATTGGTATTCCCGCTTTCTTCAACTACTGCTCTAGCGTCTTTGAGAGAAGCCATCTTCAGAGGAGGTTTGGTGCCGGTAGCGGTCTCAGTTGACGCCAAAATCTGGGGAACCTCTTCAAAGTTTTGACAAGGAGTCTCTATAAATTCTTCGTCCATCTCTACGTACCTGAAGGAGTTCATACGGCTCACCATATACTCCTCTTCTCCATGCATATTAACTATCTTCCCCTTCACTAGATACTTCAACATTTGGTGTAGTGTAGAAGTAACAGCCCCAGCTTCGTGGATCCAAGGACGACCCAACAAACAAAAGTACAATGGCCTGATGTCCATCACATAGAAGGTGGACTCAAAAGTCTGAGAGCCTATCTTTACAGGGATGTTCACTTCCCCATGCACCATTCTTTTTGACCCGTCAAAAGCCCTTACCACCATGTTACTAGGCTTTAATTCAATCCCTCACAATCCAACCGGTCCAACGCTTTCTTGGGCAGAAGATTCAGCGAAGACCCAGTGTCCACCAACACATGAGCCATAGTGGTGCCCCTGCATTCAATCTAGACATGCAGAGCATCATTATGTTTTCTTCCTTTTGGTGTCAAGTCGACGTCTGAAAAGCCCAGCCCATTGTCGGCAGTCAAGCTAGCCACACAATCTTTAAATTGATCAGCTGAAGTCTCTTGCGGCACGTGCGTAGTTTTGAGGAATGCAATTAAAGCCTTCGCATGGGCCTCGGAGCACAACAGCAGGGATAACATGAATATCTTTGATGGGGTATACCCCAGTTGTTCGACCATATTGTAGTCACTCTTTTTGATTATTTTCAATATTTCCTCTATCTCTTGCTTAGAGGCTTCCACAACAATCTTTCTAGGTGCCTCCATCCGGGTAGGCTCACCTACAACTTCTTTGCCTTGAGTCCCAGATGACTTATCGGCAGGGGTACCAGCTGGAGTAAGAACAGGAATAGTAATTAAAGTAATGGCGGGTGGAGAAGATGAAATAATGACAGGCTTAGTGACAGTCTTCGGGGAAATCTCACGAGAGAAAACCCTTCCACTTCTAGTAACCTTGTTGGTCCCGACAATGTTACCGATATTAGGATCGACTTCTTCGGTCTTCAAGTTTTGTTTAACGCCATGATAATAAACATCGACGCCATAATGCCAAGGGACAGCTTTGTCCGAGGCGTACGGGATAGGACCAGGACATGTGATTATTAGCAAAGAGATTCGCGTAGCGGGTGTAATCCTAACAGGTCTTCTCGAGGAGGCCTTAGAAGGATTGGCGGAAATGGTTATAATAGCAATGTCTTCATATGGAACAACGGGAACCAGAGTTTTCTCGAACAAAATTTCTTTGCTTCCCATCAGGTGTTGAACACTTGACCTCAGCAAATAGCAACCAGAAGGTAGAAATGAACACATGTGGCAACCTTCACCACAACCCGGAAATAAACTGGCCAACAACAAATTCTTCTTTACAGTCATAAGAGGAGTAGAAACTTCATCAACTGAGGTCACGAACAGATCGGTATCAACGACGTTAACTCCATGGTTGTGCTTAGGCATGGGAGAAGTTATGACATTGGGCTTCTCTGGAGCGTCGAACTCAATCTCCTTGGCTTCAATTAGATCTTGTACTTTATTTCTTAGAGCCCAGCAGTCATTTGTGTCATGACCGGGACTCCCAGAATTATAGGCGCACCGAGCGTTCGGATTGTATCGAGGAGAAGAGGTATTAGGATTCTTGGGAGCCTATTTCAAAGTTTCCAAGTTAGATCTCAGTAGATAGGGTATAACCTTTGTCAATGTCATGTTGATCCGGGTGAACTGCCTTTGTGGTCTTTCCACCCTTTGCTGATTGTTGTGTTGTGGGGTAGCCGCAGGTCTAGGTATTATTACAGCACTTACCGTTGGACGGTATCCCGCTTTGCTCTGATCTCTTGGGTTATAAATGGCACTGGCCTCCTTCTTACCAGTGAAGGGTTTCTTCATTGTGCTCGAGGATGCATCTCTTTGAATTTTTCCACTTTTTATACCGGCTTCGACCCGCTCACCGGTCATGATTAGTTCAATAAATCCAGTTGAGGAACTTCCGATCAGGTGGTTGAAGAATGGACCTGACAAGGTGCCTAAGAACATATCCACTAACTCTCTTTCAGATAGAGGGGGCTGGACTCTGCCCGCGAGATCCCTCTATTTCTGAGCATAGGTTTTGAAACCTTCACCTGTACCCATAGACATGCCTTGCAATTGCGTCCGAGTTGGAGCTAAGTCGGCATTATACTGGTATTGTTTGTAGAAGGCGGAAGCCAAATCTTCATAATTGCGAATATTGGTACCTTCCAAATGATAGAACCAATCCAACTGCGTCCCTGACAAGCTCTCTTGAAAAAAATGCACCCACAGATTCTTATCAGCCGTACGGGGTTGAATCTTTCTGACGTATGACCTTAAATGCAGTTTCGGGCAAGAGACATCGTCATATTTAGCGAAAGTGGGGACCTTGAATTTCTGTGGGATGACAACCCCTGAGACAAGTCCTAACTCTTCAAAATCCAGTCTGGGTATCCTCTAGACCTCCATAGCATTCAAATGATCCTCTAGATCTTTGTATTTATTATCAGCAGGAGGATACTGTTCCTCGGAGTAATCAGGTTCTTCTTCTTCTTCGGATGTTGGGTTGTTGTTCACTTCTTTGGTCCTGTCTTCTTGATTATCTCCTTCACCCGATGATGTTGCGAAGTCTAAAGTCCGTCTGGCTTGTCCTTTGAACCTTCTTCCCATAATCACAATGTCGGGTGGTTTCTTTGCTTTCTTCTTCTTCTCTTTGGCCAGTAGAGTTTTCAACTCCTCTTGTCCTTTTGTCAGAGTCAAGAGCATTTGTTGAAACTGGACGTTCTGCGCCTGAAGATCTTTCACTATCTGTTCAATATCCATCTCACTGAAATAAACAGTAGAAGGATAAGGAGACCTGTTGTAAGAAACCTGTATGATGTTATGATGAATGAAGATGCAATATGCAAATGATTTCAAGGAAATTAGAGATTTAAATTTGTTCAAACAAAAAGGAACACATGTTATATTAGATCCAAGTTTGAATACATTATGCCTCTTTGGGCTTACATGAGAGAAACAAAAATACAGCAAAACTCCTAAGAAAAAAAGGTTGAACGCATCCTCTTTGACGCGATGTAGGCGTTCAGATTCCGCTCTTCATGAAGCAGTTTGGTGAGTTCCATAACCTTTTTCGCTGGCGTAAAATTGGGCTTCAAAGGTGTCTCGCTCTTCCTTCAATTGAACCCAAGCTTTCTGCAAGTCTTCGAGAGAGGTAGGCATGTCAGGATGATGGACTGTGTATGGTACGTCCCCTTCAATAACATGCTCTATGATAACAGGGAGGATGGAAGGGTAAGGCATCACGAGTCTCTGAGCACGAGCCCGTACCCACCTAAGGTAAGGCTCGAGAAGGATAGAGTTTTTGTGTCCCAAAGTCCTAATGTCCACCTTGTTCACCATTCTCCAAGCTCGTGTAAACCTCTGGCGGTAACCTTGGTCTTCTTTGTCATAGTCGAACACCAGACCTTGAATGTGCATCTCATGAGGACCGTCTCTTCGGGCATACCCAAATAGTCAAAGAGATAAGTAGGGATTGTAGGTGATACCTCCCCTAGTACCAAGCAAAGGGACGTTAGGGAATTCCCCACAGTGGTCAATGATAGAGACATCTTCTAAGGATCTTGAACACCAACGGATTTCAGAGTGGGTGAGGGACATCATCCTTTGAGACCATGTCAGTATTTGCTCGTTCTTCAATGCTGATTGAGGTAAGTGTGAAGTGAACCACTTAGCGATTAAGGGAATACAACACAAGAGAGTACCTATTTTTTTCATGGTGCGGGTATGAAGGCAATGCAAGATGTCTCCCAATAAGGTAGGTATGAGATTGCGAGAGAGAAAGACTTTGATGGCATTAACATCTATGAATTGGTATGAGTTGGGGAACAGAACCAAACCATAAATGAGAAGAGCCATGACGTCCTCAAAATCTTGGAAATCCATGTCATCCCAGAATGAACGAGCCTTCTCCAATAGAAACTTGGCTAGGAAACCTTTAACCCCGCTTCTTGTCTCCCAATTGGCTATGATGTCGTCTCTCTTCATATTCAAACTTCGACGATGACTTCATGCTTTGGAATCCCTTCTAGATCGGTGAACGGTGTTGTACCCCAAAATTTTCCCTCCCATATTCTTCAAGGTTTGTCAAGAATCATCCTCAAATGGTTCAAGTTTACTCAAGAGATTGTACAGTCAAACCACCTCCTAAGCCAGCAGAAATTAGGGTTTTGGTTCTCTCAAAGAATTTGGAGTTTTCAATGGCTCAATCAAGTCTCATAGGCCTATATACATTCTCAAGCACCTACATGCCAAGTTTCAAGGCTCACAGTGCCAGTTTGCACAGTCAAAAGCCTCATTTGACCCACAGTCAACTACAGGGGTAAAATGGTCATTTGGCAGTCAAAAGTCAGAATTTTTTGTCAACATATTATTTTGAGTCCACAATCATCATTTGATCAAGTCTTGATCATGATTCCACAAGCATGGCTCAAAAATCATCAAGATGCAAAAAGTTACTATTTTTGGACAGTAGAAAAGTCAATTGTATCTTGACCAAGGCATAACTTTTTCATGGTTCATCAGAAAAATCCCATCCAATGCTAATTTTGAAGGGGATGACATTTCCTACAATCCATCTTCACATTCAAAGTCCAAGAAATTCTCTCACAAGAAGTTATCAATTTCTACATTATAGGTCAATTTCAAAAGTCAACAAAAATGCATTTTAAGTCAAAGACCATAACTTGAGATTGGTAAATCCAAATGACATGGGACCAAAGGCATTGGTTATACGACTTCAAGACCTTTCTAAAATGTCCAAGAACATGTTCATATGATCAAAATTGAGCAAGATATGCATTGGAGAAGTTGGGAAATTTTTGTGAATTTGCAAAAGTCAACTTTGCTCAAAACACCTTGTTTTTGCTAATGGGCCTCAAATTTCTTCTTGAAACTTTATCCATGACTTATGCACGACCCATCAAGCTTAATTGAATTATTTTCTTGTTTTTTATTAATTAATTGGATTTTTTTATTAATATTAATTCATTTAATTAATTTAAATTGTAGGAAAATACAAAGATTTGATTTTTCAATCTTTTTGTGAAGCAAACATGATCAAGATATGCTGGCAATTTCGTGTACAAATCAAAGAGACAAAAATCTCCCAAGTTGGCAACTTTTTCCAATCATGAAGATTCAAAAATATTTGATTTTCAATCAAATATTCAAATCATCATTCCATGGATTTCTTTGCAAGATTCTGACCTAATTCCCTTCTACTATGTATACACAAGCCAACCCTACTCATGCATACGTGAAAGCTACTGCAAGAAAGCCATAACCAATTCAAGAAAATTCAAGAAAACTTGAAAACTGATTTCCATATTCTAGCACGATTCAAAGGCTTTTATTGATTCTAATCTATTGCAGGGGTTCTCAGAGACGTATTGCAATCAAAACCAAGCACTAAAGCTCAAGAAATCATTACTTACAGTCGCACGGTTTGTCACTTTTTTTCATAATCGTAACTCATGATTCATAAGCATTTGACATGATTTCTTGGTTGTTTTGTGTTGCTAGAGACCACATGAAGCTATTGGCATAGTTTAATTGGATTATAATACACAGAATCGAAAGATGCCATGGATGAATTTTAGGGTTCATAAGCTTTCAAATTAGGGCTTTGCAGTACAGGAAAAATTAAGCCTTGTGAGACCCATGGTTGGATTCGTGAGAACCAGACGAACTCAAAGCCACCCTCGCGAAATATTTATGTAGCTTGTAGCTCTATTCGCTATTTTTGGTCATTGTAGTTTGTGGGGGTTAAAAACCCCTGCTATCTAACCTTTATTTTGCAGGCATCAGCGAAGAAGATGATGATGTGGTGATGCATCATTGGACCATTCAAAAAAGGGCGCGCAATTTTGTTGTTTTCCAGCATAATTGTTATTTTTATATATAATATTCATTATCCATTCTTATAACAAACGCGTGCAAATGGCTTGGTGGTTGATGTGCTGGCTGGGAATCATTGGGACCTGGGTTCGAATCCCAGGTCCCCCAAAACTCCTATATTATTTTTCTTAACATAATTGTGTGCAGATTTCCAAAAGGAGTGTACCATGTGCCTCAAACGTCCAAGCGCCATGTGGCTTCAAGCAGCAATCCAGTGGTCATCAGTGGAGGACTACCATGCCCCCTGGTCAATGCACGTGTGGGCAATCATTAAAGTCAAACAGGCTTGAGAGATTAATGGGCCTGAGAATTGCTAACAAACCTCCTCTTTGGGCCAGCACCCCCCTAGGTTTTTTTCCTTTTTCTCTTTACATTTTCTATTTATTTATTTAATTCTTTTACTAATTATTATTATTATATTTATTTAACTAACATAATTAATTATTTTCATAATAAAAATCCAGAAAACTAACAATAAAATATTTTTATTATTATTATTATTTATTAATTTCACCTTAATTTACTATTTTTGTAAATAAATTCTAACAAATTAATTTAGTTAATTAGGTTAAATTTGACTATTTTTTGCAATAAATAAAATCCATGTAGAATTAGGTTTTTGACAACTTTTAACTTCTTTTATTTTTTTTCATTAAAAACATAAAAAACTTAAAAAATATTTCTTTTATTTAATTAATTAGAATTGGGTTTAATTAAATGCAAAATAACCAAAAATTTATTCTTTTCTCAAAAAAGGGTCAAAACCCTAAGGACTTCTCCGATTCAATTTTTATTCGCGCATATTAATTTCTGATCCATATTTATGTAATTTCTCCGAGAATGTAATAGCGTAATTAGGACCCCTTTTTATCGCTTTCTTTATTTTTCCGCAATTTACTTTTCAAGGGTTATGTTTTGGCGATGTAAATACTCGACGCCTTGTAATAGCGTAGATTTACTTTCCGCAATTTACTTTCCGCAAATTATTAACTGTTAACTATGCATGACAAGACTTGCCTGAAATTAAAATCAACCCGTAGCTCACAATAACTTGTACAAAGATAACTTAACATGAAACCTGACACACTCGCACATGCCACTCCTAGGGTACGCCTCACTTGGTTGCCTCGACGTGGTCATTAAGTATAGGGTGTTTTAGAAGTCGCCCTCCTGTCTAGAGATCCAAGTTGCCTCGAAACGGTTGCCTCGGATAAAAAGGATCTGGGACATTAGGGTAACCACTAAGGCGTCCTACTATTGCTTTGGTGACCACACATGTCCCTATAATCGAATTGACCCGAATAACTCCAACGACGGTGCTACCTACTTCTCAATAGTGGGATAGTACTGTCTAAAGCACATTTACACAGCTTAATTTCTTTTGAGTAGGTAGATTTCTCCTGGGTACTTGCTCTTTCAAAACAAAAAAAATACTTTTTGCACTTACACTTTTTCAAACAAAAGTTTTCAAACAAACACTTCATACACTCTTGAGGACAGATACAAGAGTTATCTAGAAGTTTTCAAAACAAACTTTTTCAAAACCCACAAACACAAGAAAAGCAAACATCTTTTGAAAACATAGTGAGGAAGTACCTAAGAGCCCGTGGATAACCACGGATAGAAAGGGTGCTAACTCCTTCCCTTTCTATAATCTACCTCCTGAACCGAGAAACATCTCGAAAAGGAATTTTGCTGTGCTTTTGTCCTTTCCTTGTTGGAGAAAATAAAAGATGGTGGCGACTCTTGCTTACCGCGACATTTCGCGAACCAGCATTAAAAACAGTCAGTTCTATTTCCACCGATCACAGAACTGGAGACTCTGCTGGGGACTATTTATAAGTGAGGTGTACCTTAGGATTAGATCATTCTATGTTTTCAATTGCATGCTTTGTATGATTTATATTTGTGGGCATTGTATCGGAGTTTTATAGATCCTAACCCGGATCTGGGGAATACCCTTTAGGTAGCAATAAACTGTGAGGGACCTGTCCGGCATAGACCGACACGGGTGAAGCAGTAGCTACGTTGGTGTGACACATTGGTCTGTACCGATATCCCTTGTGTTGGAACGAGGAGAATATGGGTCTTCTGAGGAGTCGTTAAGCACCAACTGACCTTAGAACCTTAAATTGACCCAACTTGGCCATAGAACAGTAGCAGTATGCTACACACATTGAGGCTTAACTCTCGCGATGGTTCTGGCCGCAAGAAAAGGTTGCGAAGCTGGAGTTATGACCGATTGAGGGTAGTCAGTGATATTGAGATCCTCTAGAACCTGATTACTATTTTCTAGGACAGGTCTTAACCAACTGAAACTGAAAGAGGGTAGTACCTAAACTTCATGCTGGCCTGAACTCTAAGGGCTGTCTTGTGTGACTTGTGTGCCTTACCATGTTTGCCTTTTGTGAATACTTGTGGTGTGCCCTTATCATAACATCATACCATCATAACATTGCATGTATCCTGCATAAGGACTAACCCATTTCAAAGACAAGAGGGTTTCATCTTTGCTCTGTTTTGTAGGACATTATGATGCCTATGCGAAGGAATACTATCCGGCTCAACTTTGTTCACCCACCTGATTTGCTTAAAGAATTGGTTGACAGAATTCCAAATACTACTTCCTTCATCAAGAGGCATGGTTCTCTTCTCGGTTTAGTCACTTCAAAGTGGGATCAACAATTGATGAGCGTCCTGACCCAGTTTTATGATCCTCTATACCATTGCTTCACCTTTCAAGACTTCCAGCTGGTCCCTACCCTGGAAGAATTCTCTGATTTGCTTGGTATCCCTGTTTTGGAACAGACCCCATTCACCGGTTGGTAAAAGGCTCTTAGGCCTGAGGAGATCGCTGCAGCCCTTCCTTTGACCAAAGAAGAGGTAATGGCTAACTGGGAAACTAGAAGCGGAGTTAAGGGCTTTTTGGCTAAGTTTCTGGTTGGCAAAGTTAATAGTTTCTGGAATGACTTAGACTTCAGGGCATACGAAGACATCCTGGCTCTCTTAATCTATGGTTTAGTATTGTTTCCAAATCCTGATACCTTTGTTAATGTCAACGCCATAAGGATCTTCATCTATCGGAACCCTGTACCCACTCTCTTGGGTGATATCCTGCAACAGCTCTATGCTCGTACTGCCCGAAGACGGGGAACTTTGTGGTGTTGTGCTCCTTTGTTAGTGAGGTGGTTTATTTCGCACCTCCCTAAGTTCGTACTAAAGAACAAAGAAGGAAGAGGCTGGGCTCATAGGATAATGTCTCTCACTGATAATGACATCATTTGGACTCTCAGAGGTTTAGATGAGGTGGCCATTATTGATCGTTACGGAGAGTATCCTAATGTTCCATTGATTGGCACCCAGGGAGGAATCTCCTATAACCTATGTTTAGCTCTCCGTCAGTTTGGAAGAGCCAGAAGAGCAGGGCCTCATGAGATGTTGATACCTCACATCAGTTTTGAGTTTCAGGTAGATAGTGACGAGCTGCGTCGTAGATTCATCCGGGCTTGGGATAGAGTTCACAAAGCTGACCCACATGAGTTGGGACCAAAGACCTCTCTGCCTATGGAATCCTACTTTAGATGGGTCCGCATCCGTGCTCAGAAGTTAGGTATGCCATACGAAGATGTCAGGCCTATTATTCTTGAAGTTCCTAATAGAGACGGGGTTCCTCCGACTGTTCTCCCTCCTCAGATACCCACTGATGTTGACACACTAAAGAGGTATTGGGCGTAACTGCAGGAAGAACGGGATTCTTATCGGGAAAGGTTCAATGAACAAGAACAGAAAATCCAGAAGCTGACTAAGCAATTGGAGAACGAACGGATCCTGAATGACTATATCTGCACTGAGAAGAGGAGGCCATGGGAGCATTGATGGGCCTTGATTGTTTCTTTTACAGTTTTATTTACTTTTCAGTATTTTTCATTCTTGTAACGCCTAAGGGCAATTTGTTGAACAATTTAAATTCTAAAAGTTGAATCTAATAAAGTGTGTTTCCTTTTTGTCTACAAAGTTGAATCCCGATTGTCTTTGAAAACATAAATCATACACATTTCATACCATCATGTGCATAACAGGTACCCTTTTTACAGGTCAATTATCTTCTTCGCTGTTTATTTCAGCAATCATCATGACTTCTGAACCTTCCACCGAACAAGCGATCAAGGCCCTCCAGGCCCTGAATGCCCAGTTCCAAGAGATGGTTATGAGCCTAGCCCAGGGTCAACAGGAGTTGAAGACCCTGCTTTTGAAGAAGAAGAAGAAGAAGAAGAGGACTATCTTGTTCAATACCGGACGCAGATATGGGAATGCACTGCATAATGAGGTTGAGCTGACTACCCCATATGTAGGGAAAGACAGCCCACAAGAGAGAAGGGTTCCTAGTCTCGTGGTCTCCGACAACGAGACCGATTTTAATGATGAACAGTATCCTCCTGCTGAGGATAGGTATAAACAACTAGAGGACCGCTTGAGTGCTATGGAGATTCAACATGTGCCCGGGTTGGACTTTGGAGACCTAGGCTTATCCTCTGGGGTGGTGATTCCCTACAAGTTCAAGGCACCTACCTTTGCCAAGTACGACGGAGCTTCCTGTCCTAAGTTGCACTTCCGTTCGTATGTAAGGAAGATCCAACCTTATACAGCCGACAAGAATTTGTGGATCCATTTCTTCCAGGATAGTCTTTTAGGGACTCAACTCGAATGGTTCTATCAGCTGGATGGAGCCAGTATTCGTAACTGGGAGGACTTGGCTGCTGTGTTTTATAAGCAGTATCAGTATAATTTCGACCTCGCTCCTACGCGTACCCAACTCCAGGGTATGTCACTAAGGACGGGTGAAGGATTTAAGGAATATGCCCAAAAGTGGAGAGACCTGGCTGGAAGGGTGCAGCCACCTCTGACTGACCGTGAACTTGTGGGTATGTTCTTGGGGACCCTGTCTGGTCCGTTCTTCAACCATCTGATCGGGAATTCTTCAGTCGGGTTTACAGACCTTATCTTGACTGGTGAGAGAATAGAAGCTGGTATCAAGTCTGGGAAAATACAGAAGGGTGCTTCCTCGAGCACTAAAAAGAAACCGTTCAAGAAAGAATCTAGTGTTGTCTATGGTTCAAGGAGACAGAATAAACCGGAACGCCGCCAAGCTGTCAACGCGGTGGTAATTTCAAAGCCTGCTGCTGCTCCTCAGCAACATAACCAGCAAAGGGGTGAGAGACCTAGAAGGTAGTTTACTCGGCTCAGCATGACCTTGTCCCAGATATTGCCGCAATTACTGACAACCAATTTGGTGATTATAAAAGAAGCTCTGAAGGTGGTAAACACAACATCTCCAAAGTATAATCCTAACGCCCGCTGCGCTTACCACTCTGACAGCCCGAGGCATAACACAGATGATTGTTGGGCTCTGAAGAATAAGGTTCAGGACCTTATCGATGCTAAAGAAATAGAGTTCGAGGCGCCCGAAAGGCCCAATGTTGTGACTGCTCCCATGCCTAAGCATGGAGTAAATGCTGTAGAGGAAGACCTGTATGTAACCTCTGTGGATGAGATTGTTACTCCGTTGTTGATTGTTAAAAGGAACCTGTTGCTAGCCGGTTTATTTCCGGGATGTAGTAAAGGTTGCCATCTATGTTCTGTTTCACCTGCTGGTTGTCCTTTGTTGAAGTCAGGTATTCAAAACCTGATGGATAATAAAGAGATCTTGTTCGAGAAGATTGTCGTTCCTGCTACCCCTACTGAAGAAGTGTCCATTGTTACTATTTTCAATAATTCTCCCAAGGCTCCCTCAAAGAAGCCTATCAAAATCATGCCTGCTCAGACGGTTGCACCCATAATCATTACTGTTCCGGGGCCCATCCCATATACATCTGACAAAGCTGTCCCGTGGCACTATGGGGCAGATGTTTATGTTCTTGGAGTAAAACAAGAGTTTGATACTAGTACCGGCGTCAGCAACATCATCGGGCCTGCCAAAGTCACTCGTAGTGGTAGGCTTTTCTCACCAGATATTGCGCCACCAACAATCCAGAGACCTATTGTCATCACACCTGCAAGTGTGCCTATTTCCCCTCCTAATCAAGTTCCTGTTTCTACCCCTGCTGCCGAGTCATCAGACGCTCGGGGAAAAGGGATCGCTACTGATATGCCTGCCCAGACGGAGGCACCAAAGACCGTCAATGTTGAAGCTTCCAAACAGGAGATGGAAGAGATTCTCAAGATCATCAAGAAGAGTGATTTTAATGTAGTTGAGCAGCTGGGGAACACCCCATCTAAAATTTCTATGCTATCATTGTTGTTGTGTTCAGAGGCCCATGCCAAGGCTCTGATTACCTTCCTGAAGATGGCCCACGTGCCACAAGAGACGTCAGCTGATCAATTTACCGATTATGTGGCCAACTTAACTGCCGATAATGGTTTGGGTTTCTCCGACGCTGATCTGACTGCTAAGGGGAAGAACCATAACGAGGCCCTGCATGTCTCCATTGAATGCAGGGGCACTACTCTTGCCCATGTGCTGGTTGACACTGGTTCCTCGTTGAACGTATTACCCAAGAAGGCTCTAGACAGGTTGGACTGCGAGGGGTTAGAACTAAAGCCAAGTAACATTGTTGTTCGGGCCTTTGACGGGTCTAAGAGGATGGTACATGGTGAGGTGGATATTCCAATCAGGGTTGGTTCTCAGGTCTTTGATTCCACATTCTACGTGATGGACATCCGACCGTCCTATTCTTGTTTGCTGGGTCGTCCATGGATCCATAAGGCTGGAGTTGTGACCTCCACACTACACCAGAAGCTGAAATACCCGGTCAGAGGGAAGATTGTGACAGTGCAGGGGGAGGAAGAATATATGGTCAGTCACCTCAACTCGTTCCGGTACATAGAAATGGATGGGGAGTTCATTGAAACCCCCTTTCAACACTTTGAAGAGGTTCCTCAGACGCTGGCGTCAGCAGAGACTGTGATTGAAGGTTCTCCTTTGGAGATGGCTTCCTTAAAGGATGCCTGGGCTGTTATTGAGAAGGGTGAGTATGCAAACTGAGGCCGACTTCCGGATTTCACTCAGAAGACTGACAAGTTTGGTTTGGGTTTCACTGCAGAAGCTCAGAAGGTTGTTCGTAAGGCAAGGATTGGAAGACCTCTTGTGTTCATCAGCAACTCGGGAGTAAATGCTATTGAAGACGACGTCGAGGAATCTGAATTCGACAGCTAGATCTACCCTACGACTGACGGTGGACCAAACAACTGGACTGCGAAAGACTTCATACCTATTACTTTTGTCACTCAGTAATGAACTCCTTTGTTTTGAATTTGTAACAAACAATAATTTGAAACTTTATGGTCCGGTGTCTTACCCGGGGCACCGTGGCTTCATTTGTGAGGGCTTTTGTGTGTCATTTTCATATATCATTAATAAAAGCATTGGACATTTTTTGCATTTCAAATCTTGCGCTCCTTGTATTTCTTTATTATATATATTTCAAAACAGCTATATTTACACACACTCACATATACAGGTCCCAATCCACTCTGGATCTCACTGGTAACGACTCTGCTACTGCCAGTTATGACTTCGAAAATCCGATCAACTTAGCCGAAGACGAAGGTGAAGATGATTGCGAAGTGTCTGGTGAGCTTGCAAGACTGCTACTCCAGGAAGAGAGGGCCATTCAGCCACATGAAGAGCTAGTGGAAACGGTAAATCTGGGTACTGAGACAGACAAAAAGGAAGTCAAGATTGGTGCCAATCTGGAGTCTAGTGTGAAACAACAGTTGATTCAGATGTTGCATGACTACATGGAAATCTTTGCCTGGTCTTACAAAGATATGCCTGGGTTGGATACCGACATTGTGGTTCATCACCTGCCTACCAAGGAAGAATGCCCTCCGGTAAAACAGAAGGTTCGCCGTATGCGTCCAGAGATGTCCGAGAAAATCAAAGCTGAGGTTATGAAACAATTCGACGCCGGTTTTCTAGCAGTAACTTCTTACCCTCAGTGGGTTGCCAACGTGGTTCCGGTACCGAAGAAAGATGGTAAGGTCCGAATGTGTGTTGACTACAGGGATTTGAACAGGGCGAGCCCTAAGGATGACTTCCCTCTGCCTCACATCGACGTTCTGGTTGACAACACTGCTCAGCATAAGGTATTCTCCTTCATGGACGGGTTCTTCGGTTATAATCAAATCAAGATGGCTCCTGAAGACATGGAGAAGACCACTTTTGTTACTCAGTGGGGCACCTTTTGCTACAAGGTCATGTCGTTTGGGTTGAAAAATGTTGGGGCAACGTATCAGCGTGCCATGGTTGCTCTGTTTCATGATATGATCCATCACGAGATCAAAGTATATGTCGACGATATGATTGCAAGGTCCCAAACTGAGGAGGAACACCTTGACCATCTACAGAAGCTGTTTGACCGGTTGAAGTTGTACAAGCTGAGGTTGAACCCGAACAAGTGCACCTTCGGGGTGAGATCTAGAAAACTACTAGGCTTCGTCGTGAGAGACAAAGGTATTCAAGTGGACCTTGCCAAAGTGAAAGCCATACAAGAGATGCCAGTTCCCAAGACAGAGAAAGAGGTCAGAGGCTTTCTAGGACGGCTGAACTACATTTCCCGATTCATCTCGCACCTAACTGCTACCTGTGAGCCAATCTTCAAGCTACTGAAGAAAGATCAAGTAGTACATTGGAACGATGAATGTCAGGCCGCTTTCGAAAGGATCAAAGAATATCTCCAAGAGCCACCCATTCTGATGCCTCCAGTTGAAGGGAGACCTCTGATCTTATACTTGACAGTACTGGACAACTCAATGGGGTGTGTGCTGGGGCAACATGACGAGTCTGGCCGAAAAGAACACGCTATTTATTACCTTAGCAAAAATTTTACCGACTGTGAGACCCGATACTCACTGCTCGAGAAAACTTGATGCGCTTTGGTATGGGCTGCTCGCCGGCTGAGATAGTATATGTTGACTCACACTACTCTGTTGATTTCAAAAATGGATCCAATCAAGTACATCTTCAAAAAGCCTGCCTTGTCCGGAAGAATAGCAAGATGGCAGATGATCTTGACTGAATATGACATCCAGTACACGACTCAAAAGGCAATTAAGGGAAGTGTGTTGGCAGACCATTTGGAACATCAGGCAGTGGATGATTACCAATCCATGAACTTTGAGTTTCCAGACGAGAATATCATGGTAGTGACTAATTGTGAAGTACCTGGACCGGATGAAGGACCTGAGGAAGGATCCCGATGGTCTATGCACTTTGACGGAGCCTCAAACGCTTTGGGTAACGGTATTGGCGCTGTGATCATTTCCCCTAAGGGCTCTCATACTCCACTTACCGCCCGACTATGTTTCAACTGCACCAACAACATGGCGGAGTATGAAGCCTGCATTATGGGTCTTCGAGCTGCAATTGACCTAAGGATCAAGTTTCTGAGTGTCTTTGGAGATTCCGCTCTCGTGATCAATCAGATCAAATGCGAGTGGGATACGAAACACCCAAATCTTATTCCTTACAAGGAGTATGTATTGACATTGATTCCCCATTTCGAGGAGATAACCTTTGAACACTTCCCAAGAGAGGAGAATCAGTTGGCGGACGCGCTAGCTACGATGTCTTCTATGTTCAAAGTCAAATGGGACAACGAGGCTCCCCGGATCATTATTTGGAAATTGGATGAACCTGCACATTGCTGCGATCTTGAGACCGAAGAGGAAACAGAAAAGCCTTGGTATCATGAAGTAAAGAGGTACCTTGAAGCTCAAGAATATCCCGAGGGCTCATCAGTTAATGACAAGAAGTTTCTGAGAAGGTTCGCGGCAAAGTTCTTCCTCAGTAATGACATTCTCTACAAACGTAATCATGATTCAACCTTACTTCGTTGTGTGGATAAGACTGAAGCAGAAAGGATCATGGCAGAGCTGCATGAAGGTACCTTCGGAACACATTCCAGTGGACATACCATGGCAAAGAAAATCCTTCGGGCAGGATATTACTGGTCTACAATGGAAGCCGACTGTTATCAACATTCTCGGACGTGTCACAAATTCCAGATCTATGCTGATAAGGTGCACATTCCTCCAGTTCCTCTGAATGTTTTGACAACACCTTGGCCTTTTGCAATGTGGGGCATTGATATGATCGGCGAGATCATACCTACGGCATCCAACGGGCATCGCTTCATCCTGGTAGCGATTGATTACTTTACAAAGTGGGTTGAAGCAGCTTCCTTTGCCACCGTAACCAAGAATGTCGTGGCACGGTTCATTCGGCATAACCTGATCTGTCGATACGGTGTACCAGAGAGGATCATTATAGATAATGGTACCAATCTTAACAACAAGATGATCACTGAGCTTTGCGAGCAATTCAAGATACAACACCACAACTCTTCTCCCTACCGGCCGAAGATGAATGGGGCTGTAGAAGCGGCTAATAAAAACATCAAGAAGATTGTGCAGAAGATGACAGTGACCTACAAAGATTGGCACGAGATGTTACCGTTTGCTCTTCATGGGTATCGTACCTCAGCACGGACGTCAACAGGGACAACACCATATTCCTTGGTATACGGCATGGAGGCAGTCCTACCCATCGAAGTTCAGATACCCTCTCTCCGGATAATGAAGGATGCAGGTTTGAGCGAAGATGACTGGATCCAGACTCGGCTTGATCAACTGAACCTAATCGATGAAAAGAGACTCACCGTTATTTGTCATGGTCAGACGTACCAAAAACGGATGATCAAGGCATTTAACAAGAAAGTCAGAAGACAAGAGTATCAAGTCGGAGACCTGGTAATCAAGCGCATCATTCTACCTCAAGGTGATCCTAGGGGCAAATGGACCCCTACGTACGAAGGTCCATTTGTGGTTAAGAACATCTTCTCAGGAGGAGCGATGATTCTAACCACCATGGATGGTGACGACCTTCCTCACCCCGCCAATGCAGACATAGTAAAAAAATACTACGCATGATTAAAAGACTCGCTAGGTCGACTGGCCTAGGCAAAAATAAGGGTTTCCCGGCGAACCAAAAGGGTTCGGGAAAAAATAAGGGATGAAAATGAAAAAAATCTGTACACCCGGCAAGTCGAAAACCTGAAAAGGCGGCTTGGGCAAAAATGGGTATCCCGGTGGACTGAAAACCCGAAAGGGCGGTCTAGGAAAAAGTTAGGGATTAAAGCGTAATACTATGTCTCATTGGATCACCCTGCATACAGACTTCGGTATCAACTATCAGGCTCAGACGACACCAATCAATCAGATTCATCTTCAACTAAGATGCAAAGTGATGAGACGCTTGAAGACATAAAGGCGATAGCAGAGTTGGAACCCAGTGGGATTTTTCACGTAGCTGTTTTGTTTTCCTTTTCACAAATAGTATAAACTCTATTTTGTTCGGCGGCGTTCTCTTACTAGGACGTCAGCCTCCTGTACAAAACGCCTATTTACAGGAAAATTTCAAAATCAATACAAGTTCACTTTTCAGACAAATTGCCAATTGTTTTTCCTTTATCTGTTTTGTTTTGCAAAGAACGTCCAATGTTCATTTTTGATATATGCATTTGACATTAATTGTTGTTCATAAATATTTGCATGCGAAACAAATGACTAATTACAGGTGACATCGGAAATAGGGGCAATAAGAATTGTCTAAAGCGAGCTAGTTACTTTGTCCACTAAGGTACCAAGGTAGGTTCAGCTGAAGAATATGACCAAGATACCTTCACTCCCCGCAGAATAAGACAAGAATCAGCGATACTCTCCCCCAAGAAGAGTTGGTCTCCCATCAGCCCTAAAAAGGCACAGTATCCCCAGCAGGTCAGCAATACTCTCCCCCGAGCAGAGTTAGTCTACTATCAGTCCCGAGAAGTTGGGTATCCCCAGAAGATCTTAATATTCTCCAGCAGAGTATAAAGATATTCCTCAGCAAGCATCCCCGACAGTCTTAATATTCCTCAACAGAAATATAAGATTGTTCCCCGACGGAATATAGACACCCCAGTGGAGTCATTTCCTCTAAAGTTTCCCCGGGAGAGTTGAACCATCTCCCCAGTAGATTCTGGAAGCTTATCCCCTGCAGAGTGTAAATGCGTCTCCCCAGTCTTATTCAGAAGGTTATTCCCCACCAGAGTCTAACTGGGTTATCCTCAGCAAATTGCAACTGAAAGATCGTCCCCAGCGAAGTTCTTTCTATCCCCCAACGGAGTTCATCAAAATCCCCCAACAGAGCATAACAACGGAATCCCCAGCGGAGTTTATCGTTCAAATCTTCAGCGAAGCATCTCGTCCCCATAGAGTAGTTCCCCGCAGAGTAATCTCTTCATTAAGTTTATTCCCCCAATGGAGTCAACTTCTCCTACCAGTATATTCTTGCAAATCATCTCCGTTCATCATCCCCAGCGGAAACGAAGAACTCTACTCTTCAATATCAGCCCAGGATTCAACGAAATTCCCGGCATTCGTCAAGGATTTATTTTCCCAGATGAAGATACATCACACTGTCATACATCATGATACATGCATATACGCATCATATCATACAATCTCATTTATTCTTGAGAACATCATGACATCGCATACAGCTAACGTTTTGCCTTTCAGGAAAAGGTCAATCAAAAAATGACCCACCTCTTTTCTTAAGTTCCATATTAATACCTGTATCTAGCCAGGAAGTATCTGTGAGCGATTGATTGTAGATCTATACCTGTATCTAGCCAGGAAAGTTATCTACATTGAAGAGATTGAAGATCAATACCTGTAGCAAGCCAGGAAGTCATCTTTATTTCTCAGGTTAGAGATCTATACCTGAAACCAGACAGGAAAGCTATCTTGACCAACCTTTTTCTTAAGTTCCAAATTAATACCTGTATCTAGCCAGGAAGTATCTGTGGACGATTGATTGTAGATCTATACCTGTAACTAGCCAGGAAAGTTATCTACATGAAGAGATTGAAGATCTATACCTGTAGCAAGCCAGGAAGTCATCTTTATTTCTTAGGCCTGAGATCTATACCTGTATCCAGCCAGGAAAGCTATCTCATCGGCCAACCTTTTCTAAGTTCCAGATCAACACCTGTAACTAGCCAGGAAATATCTGTGGACGATGAATTATAGGTTAATACCTGAAACCAGACAGGACAACTATCTACTTGACCATCATCATACGACCCTACACAGGTATGCAAGTTCTCGCTAAGGAATCTCTTACACGATCGACACCCCAGATGGTATCTTTAAGCCCATCTCCACAACTATCCATTACATTTCCAGATGGAATCTATAAGCCCATCCCCGACAAGATTCTGTCACGTCTCCAGATGGCATATATAAGCCCGTCCTTCTATCCATCATCTCTCCAAAAGGCATCTGTAAGCCCATTCCCGACATCACATTGTTGATACCACACCATGCGAGTGCAAATTTCTGGGCACTTTAGTGTTCAATCATCTTCCACTTTCGGATCACGAAAGGCACGCAAGCCAATCTACATCCTCAGGTTTAAGAAGATTGAACAGGGGCAACTGTTGTACCCCAAAATTTTCCCTCCCATATTCTTCAAGGTTTGTCAAGAATCATCCTCAAATGGTTCAAGTTTACTCAAGAGATTGTACAGTCAAACCACCTCCAAAGCCAACAGAAATTAGGGTTTTGGTTCTCTCAAAGAATTTGGAGTTTTCAATGGCTCAATCAAGTCTCATAGGCCTATATACATTCTCAAGCACCTACATGCCAAGTTTCAAGGCTCACAGTGCCAGTTTGCACAATCAAAAGCCTCATTTGACCCACAGTCAACTATAGGGGTAAAATGGTCATTTGGAAGTCAAAAGTCATAATTTTTTGTCAACATCTTATTTTTAGTCCACAATCATCATTTGATCAAGTCTTGATCATGATTCCACAAGCATGGCTCAAAAATCATCAAGATGCAAAAAGTTACTATTTTTGGACAGCAGAAAAGTCAACTGTATCTTGACCAAGGCATAACTTTTTCATGGTTCATCAGAAAAATCCCATCCAATGCTAATTTTGAAGGGGATGACATTTCCTACAATCCATCTTCACATTCCAAGTCCAAGAAATTCTCTCACAAGAAGTTATCAATTTCTACATTATAGGTCAATTTCAAAAGTCAACAAAAATGCATTTTAAGTCAAAGACCATAACTTGATATTGGTAAATCCAAATGACATGGGACCAAAGGCATTGGTTATAGGACTTCAAGACCTTTCTAAAATGTCCAAGAACATGTTCATATGATCAAAATTGAGCAAGATATGCATTGGAGAAGTTGGGAAATTTTTGTGAATTTGCAAAAGTCAACTTTGCTCAAAACACCTTGTTTTTGCTAATGGGCCTCAAATTTCTTCTTGAAACTTTATCCATGACTTATGCACGACCCATCAAGATTAATTGAATTATTTTCTTGTTTTTTATTAATTAATTGGATTTTTTTTATTAATATTAATTCATTTAATTAATTTAAATTGTAGGAAAATACAAAGATTTGATTTTTCAATCTTTTTGTGAAGCAAACATGATCAAGATATGCTGGCAATTTCGTGTACAAATCAAAGAGACAAAAATCTCCCAAGTTGGCAACTTTTTCCAATCATGAAGATTCAAAAATATTTGATTTTCAATCAAATATTCAAATCATCATTCCATGGATTTCTTTGCAAGATTCTGACCTAATTCCCTTCTACTATATATACACAAGCCAACCCTACTCATGCATACGTGAAAGCTGCTGCAAGAAAGCCATAACCAATTCAAGAAAATTCAAGAAAACTTGAAAACTGATTTCCATATTCTAGCACGATTCAAAGGCTTTTATTGATTCTAATCTATTGCATGGGGTTCCCAGAGACGTATTGCAATCAAAACCAAGCACTAAAGCTCAAGAAATCATTACTTACAGTCGCACGGTTTGTCACTTTTTTTCATAATCGTAACTCATGATTCATAAGCATTTGACATGATTTCTTGGTTGTTTTGTGTTGCTAGAGACCACATGAAGCTATTGGCATAATTTAATTGGATTATAATACACAGAATCGAAAGATGCCATGGATGAATTTTAGGGTTCATAAGCTTTCAAATTAGGGCTTTGCAGTACAGGAAAAATTAAGCCTTGTGAGACCCATGGTTGGATTCGTGAGAACCAGACAAACTCAAAGCCACCCTCGCGAAATATTTATGTAGCTTGTAGCTCTATTCGCTATTTTTGGTCATTGTAGTTTGTGGGGGTTAAAAACCCCTGCTATCTAACCTTTATTTTGCAGGCATCAGCGAAGAAGATGATGATGTGGTGATGCATCATTGGACCATTCAAAAAAGGGCGCGCGATTTTGTTGTTTTCCAGCATAATTGTTGTTTTTATATAATATTCATTATCCATTCTTATAACAAACGCGTGCAAATGGCTTGGTGGTTGATGTGCTGGCTGGGAATCATTGGGACCTGGGTTCGAATCCCAGGTCCCCCAAAACTCCTATATTATTTTTCTTAACATAATTGTGTGCAGATTTCCAAAAGGAGTGTACCATGTGCCTCAAACGTCCAAGCGCCATGTGGCTTCAAGCAGCAATCTAGTGGTCATCAGTGGAGGACTACCATGCCCCCTGGTCAATGCACGTGTGGGCAATCATTAAAGTCAAACAGGCTTGAGAGATTAATGGGCCTGAGAATTGCTAACAAACCTCCTCTTTGGGCCAGCACCTCCCTGGGTTCTTTTCCTTTTTCTCTTTACATTTTCTATTTATTTATTTAATTCTTTTACTAATTATTATTATTATATTTATTTAACTAACATAATTAATTATTTTCATAATAAAAATCCAGAAAACTAACAATAAAATATTTTTATTATTATTATTATTTATTAATTTCACCTTAATTTACTATTTTTGTAAATAAATTCTAACAAATTAATTTAGTTAATTAGGTTAAATTTGACTATTTTTTGCAATAAATAAAATCCATGTAGAATTAGGTTTTTGACAACTTTTAATTTCTTTTATTTTGTTTTCATTAAAAACATAAAAAACTTAAAAAATATTTATTTTATTTAATTAATTAGAATTAGGTTTAATTAAATGCAAAATAACCAAAAATTTATTCTTTTCTCAAAAAAGGGTCAAAACCCTAAGGACTTCTCCGATTCAATTTTTATTCGTGCATATTAATTTCTGATCCATATTTATGTAATTGCTCCGAGAATGTAATAGCGTAATTAGGACCCCTTTTTATCGCTTTCTTTATTTTTCCGCAATTTACTTTTCAAGGGTTATGTTTTGGCGATGTAAATACCCGACGCCTTGTAATAGCGTAGATTTACTTTCCGCAATTTACTTTCCGCAAATTATTAACTGTTAACTATGCATGACAAGACTTGCCTGAAATTAAAATCAACTCGTAGCTCACAATAACTTGTACAAAGATAACTTAACATGAAACCTGACACACTCGCACATGCCACTCCTAGGGTACGCCTCACTTGGTTGCCTCGACGTGGTCATTGAGTATAGGGTGTTTTAGAAGTCGTCCTCCTGTCTAGAGATCCAAGTTACCTCGAAACGGTTGCCTCGGATAAAAAGGATCTGGGACATTAGGGTTACCGCTAAGGTGTCCTACTATTGCTTTGGTGACCACACATGTCCCTATAATCGAATTGACCCGAATAACTCCAACGACGGTGTTACCTACTTCTCAATAGTGGGATAGTACTATCTAAAGGACATTTACACAACTTAATTTCTTTTGAGTAGGTAGATTTCTCCTGGGTACTTGCTCTTTCAAAACAAAAAAATACTTTTTGCACTTACACTTTTTCAAATAAAAGTTTTCAAACAAACACTTCATACACTCTTAAGGACAGATACAAGAGTTACCTAGATGTTTTCAAAACAAACTTTTTCAAAACCCACAAACACAAGAAAAGCAAACATCTTTTGAAAACATAGTGAGCAAGTACCTAAGAGCCCGTGGATAACCACGGATAGAAAGGGTGCTAACACCTTCCCTTTCTATAATCTACCTCCCGAACCGAGAAACATCTCAAAAAGGAATTTTGTTGTGCTTCTGTCCTTTCCTTGTTGGAGAAAATAAAAGACGGTGGCGACTCTTGCTTACCGCGATATTTCGCGAACCAGCATTAAAAACAGTCAGTTCTATTTCCACCGATCACAAACGGTATCTGATCAAGCACGGGAACCCCTAAGAGTAGAGAAAACTCTTCCAGTGTAGGTACTAACTAATAGTCTGGGAAAGTGAAACAATGACGTACGGGGTCAAAGAATTGGAACAACACACACATCATCTCTTCTTGGAAATCGGATGTGGCCAAACTGAGGAGTCGACCATATTTCTTGGTAAAAGGAGAATCCCCTGGAACTCTTGAGGCTAACTCTTGAAGCTGAGAGTGTGCTTTTACAAAGCTGATTCGGATGGTGTTCCTTCAGACGGAGTCCATGACCTACAAAATAAAGACAAATATAAATTTCTAAATCCTTGAAATGGTTAGTGAGCATGCGTTTGATGCTTATGATGTTTATGATGTTATGTACAAGTAGATATATATACACATAAAGAAGACAAGTCCCTATGTTTTAGGCTTGCATGGGGTCTTATAGGTAAGTACCCTCTTGAAGTTTAGTTGGCTCAACCTATCCTAGTAATAGTGATTGGGTTCTAAAGGATCTCAATATCACCGACCTTTCTCTTAGGAATTGTCTCAGCATAATCAATCTTTTCTTGTGGCCGAGATATCCCAAAAGTCCAGCCTCAATGAGTGTAGTATCGAGTATCAACCAATTTTCATCTCTACACCGAAACCGGTTATCTCACTACGTCCTAATGGCCAAGTTGTTCAATTAGGGTTCTAAAGTCAATTAGTGCTTCACGATGCCACTCAGCGGCCCTGTATTCTCCTCGATTCACCACGAGGGATACCGGTACCCATAAACGCGTCACACTAACGTAGTCATTGTTTCAACCATATCGTTCTACGTCGTACAGTTTCCACAATCTATTGCTACTTACCTAAAAAGGTGCCCAAGATCCGGGTAGAGGATCAAAACAAACCCAAACAAGGAACCAATAATGTAAATCAAGCAATTCAAACAAATGAAGGCAAGTAAATATGATCTAACCCTAAGGTAACCCCACTTTTAAGTATTTCCCCAGTAGAGTCTCCAGTTCTGTGATACGGTGGAAGAACTTACTTTGAAGTTTTGCATTTTGTATTTTCAAATATTGCGGTTTAGCAAGAGTTGCCACTGACTTTTCTTTTATCCAAAAGGAAAGGTGAAAAAGCACAAGAAAGGCCTTTAGAGATGTTTTCTTAGTTCGGGGGGTAGATTATGAAAAGGGAAGGTATTAGTACCCTTTTCATCCGTAGTTATCTACGTGCTCTTAGTTGCTTGCTAGATCACTTGCTTTTGTCTTGACAATGTGCTTGTGGTGTGGGCTTTGAAAGTATTTTGAAAATATCTTTGTAATGGTTCTCGTTTCTATAAGAACGTGTACAAAGTGTTATTTCAAAAATAGTTCAAAGATGTGTTTGTGGAATGTGTTTTTGAAAGTGATTTTGCAAAGGTGTCTTCTTTGTAATGGCTCTCGTTTCTATAAGAACGCATACAAAGTGTTTGTCTTTTGAAAATGTTTCAAGATGAAAGTGTTGGTGTAAAAATTGTTTTTGTTGTGAGCAAGCGAGCAACTAGGAGTGAATCTACCTACTCAAAAGATCTTAAATGTTCTTTTCCTCCTCCTTTAGATGTTGCTACCTTACCATTGTTTTGGTAAGAAGCCCCATCGTTGGATGTGAAGGGACGAGCGTGGGACGTTTGTATAGTCATAATGGCAATGTTGTGAGATGACTTTGCATTTTTCTTTAGGGACTAAGATCATTTTGAAAGGCAACTTTGATAGCACCATTGAGGGGCTATGATCTTATATTTTTGATTTGTTTGTGCTAAGACATCCCACATGCATAACATGGCCATTTCTAGGCAACAAGTGGAGTTAACCTTAAGGGTGTTAGTATGCAAAGTGTGATTGATTGCATGCATTTTGGTCTTGTATTTGAAAGGTTATCTATTTGTTTATTTTATCTTGCCATACATCCTAATTACTAGCAATATATGAAAGCAAGTAAAAATGTGGGAAATAAATCCTAAACTATTACATCACTTTAGGGGGATGGGGTACAAATTTACAATGGGGATGAAGTGGAAACTGAAATATTACAACCATACCGAATAATAACTAAAACAATGTAAAAACAGTGTAAAATAAAAGAAAAAAAATGCATTTTGAACTTCTATGTGTCGACCCATGTTGCTATGCATCGACACATAGCTTTTCTTTGCCCCTGTAAAACTTGACCAAACTCAGTATGAGTCGATGCATACTGAGATGTGTCGACTCATGCTCCTTCTTATATCGACGTGAAACGCATATGTGTCGACCCAAACATCTTTAACATTTTTGTTTTGGAAATTTTTAACAGTATGAGTCGATGCATAAGGCTATGTGTTGACTCATACCCTGTTTTTTTACCTAGAAAGGGTCGACGCATGTAGGTACATGTCGACTCATCCTGCATTTTTTGCCTTAAACATGGTTTTTCTTGTCTGTACAGGTTAGTTTATAGCATATGATGGATAAACATAAACAACAAATGATTTGATAAGCCTAAACACTAAGCAAATGACTAGTTCAAATGGATAATAAAATACTACATATTATCTTCAAAAACAACAAATCATTAATGATGTGTGAAAAGATATCAAGTCAAGAAGACTTACCTTTGGGCTGCACTGGTTGTTTTAAATCTGAATGCTCTTCCAAATGTTGTGATGGCCCTAATGAATCTTCAAAAAGCTGCTCTAGACTGTTGAAACTAAGTTAGACTATACTATAATGTTTTTGGTGTTTTGAGGGTGAAAATGATAGCACTACAAGGACTGTTTTTATGTTTGGATAATCTTTGTATGTGATGAGGTGTTTGGTTTATGGGAGAGTTTGTATGGTGGAGTAATGGGTTGGGGTCTTGTTTTGAATAAGAACAGAACTGGTTTGAAAATGAGTGAGTCAAGATTATAAAGGATACTGTTTTTCTGCTCAACAAATCTCTATTCTCTCTCAAAAAAAAATTCCAAAAAAAACTCCTTGTGTCTTATGAGACTATCCTTTTAGTAGACCCTTGACTGAGGTTTAGGGGGGAAACAAAATATGTTATTTTGAATTGTTTTTGCCTACTGTTTTGATACTTTCTTCACACAAATTTCTTTTTTCATTTTGGTGCAATCTTGGGGTTGTTATGATGCAGGTTTGGGCAGACTTCATAGAGCATTTTTGGACTGTATAGGACAGCATATGCATACTTGTGGTGCAACATAGCACAAGGTTTCTTGTGGGGCAGCAATGGAGCAGGTTTTTGGGTGTTGTGGAAATGTAGCATAACACACTTTGTTCAACTTGGACAGTATAATTTATAGCATAACACAAATTTGGTCTTGTGGAATATTTTATACACATTATGTCAAGGGTAAAAATATTGTGGCAAGTTTTTTTTTGAGAAAATTCAAACTAGACATAGTTTTAGAATTTGTAATTTTGCAAAAAATGCCACTTTGTAATAACTTGAATTACTTGCATCATCTTTAATTATTTGGAATTGTAGTAAAAGATGTCATGAAGTAAATGAGATTAACCAAGTATAGAAAATTCTTAGAAAATTTTCAAAGTCTTGCAAAGTTGAATTTTGATTCTCTTGATTTTTGATGATCAAATTTCATATTTTTGGATGTCTTGACATAATGTGATTTTTGGGACTCAAATTTGGTCAAAAAAGTCAAAGTTTGACTTTTTAACGTCCGGTTGACTTTTTCCAACTGAAACTCTGATTTTTCTCATTTTTCCCCATTTGGACAATTTGAATGATTCTTCTTAGAAAATTGTGATCTGAGGCTTAAAACTTGACTGAAGTAATTCTAAGAGCCCTTGAGACATGAGAGGGCAAATTTTGGGGTACAACAGGACGTAATGGTCATCAAAGGCAACATGTAAGGATACCTTAGCATTTCGAAGGGACTGTCATCATAAGATCATTTCTCGTAGGCAGCTCGAAGGACGTTTAGGGACTATGGTCTTTATGATGACTTTAAACTGAGAGTCTTTGCTAAGAGTATCCCTACGCTCGAGGGACATCACCATTGTTTCCGAAGGCAACAAAGTGAGGTAATACCCTAGGGGTGCAAGTGTGCAAAAATGTGCTTTTTTCAGATATATTTTATCTTGTGCAATTAGGGTTATCTAGGTCCAATTAATCATTATCTTTCAGGAAACCCTATTAAACATTCATCTAAGCAGTTTATCGTGCGGGAAAATAAATGGCAGAAAGATAAAATTCCTAACTATTACAAGGCTTTGATGCAATTACATAATTAATGACTAAAAAGTAAAAATGCGAAATTGAAAAACCCTAATTAAACCATTACAAATCGGGCGCAGTTACATCAATAATAAAAAAGTAATCGTATGGAAAAAGTAATTAAGCGCGAGAATTAAAATTGAAAAAAAGGTGTAAAACCCTAAAAACATTTAAAATATTTTTTTGAATTTTTTTATAAAAAATGATTTGAAATTGACCTAATTTTTTAATTAATTTTAATTAATGAAAATAAATTAAAATTTATTAAAATAATTAATTTGCAAAAAATTAATTTGATAAAAAAAGATAAGTTCTATTTTTGTGATGATTTTCTGATTTTATAAAAAAATTGATTTAAAAAAGAATTAAACTAATTAAACAAAAATAAAAATAGTAAAATTAAAAAAGAGTGAAGGAATGGGCCTGAGGGGTGTAAACCCAAATTAGATGGTGTGTTGTTGAATTTGTCCAAAGCCCAAGTCTGGTTGGCCCAGAGCAAGCGTGAGATCCAGTGGGAGGCTTGCTGAGATGTCCACCATGGAGATGCAGCCTGGAAGCGTGAGATCTAACCCAGGAATGATCCAAGGGTGATGATCTGGAGATCTATGATATGCGCGCTTGTGATGATAATATAGAATCTGCAAGGAAATATTGACAAAATAGAAAATATTGGAGGCAGGGGTAGAACCCTTGACTTCCCACACACAACGCTTTAACACCCTTCCTACTTGCCACTGGGTCACTTGGTTATTTGTGATACAAAACAATAACAATATATCTTATTTAATAGTTAGCAGTAATAGTGAAAATGCGTGCGAGATTCAAATTGTCCAACCAAACTTGGACACACCATCATCTTCTCCAATGGGGCTGTCGTTTTAGACAGGACTTTTACCTACGAACAACATGTTGTAACTATAAACCTGCAAATCTCAAAAATCAACACCATGCGAGATAAATTTAATCTAAATACATAGATCAGTTGGGTTTGATCTCGTGATGAGAAACCCTAAAACGCACCTCCAAACCCTAACAATGGAAGGTTATCAAATATGCCTCAAAACTCATAATTAATTATACAAACAGATTCTAAATGATGATACCAACATAAATGTATGTTTAGAAATCGTTTATAATGCGTAAATTCTCAAAACCAAATTCAAGAATGAAGAACAAATTGTGGGGTCATGGAGGACGATTCTGGACGTCTTGATGCGTGCAAGTGACCCAGCTAGCTTCCAAATATGTCAAGTAACGGATTTCCCACCTTCAAAGTCCTTGAATCTGCCTCTAAATCAAAATTTGATCACTACTTTTTTATCCAAAATTTTGAGTTTCTTCTACACGGTCAATCCTTCTTTTTTTTGCTCTGCGAATGTTATGAATATATAATAGAAGCAATTAGGTCAACAAAATTGAGTTGAATCTTTGGAAATTGATGAGAAAAGATTTGATTTGTGCCTTGTATACTTTTTTATAAAATAGGCCAAATCATGATCTTTTCCAATCCAATTAGCCGTTGTACGAATTATATGATTTTCCAGCTGATCATGGATCCATAATGTGCTCATAAAATCGAATCTTTGATTTTATTTCATTATTCCACTATTTAAACTGATTTGTTTTGATTTAAATGAATAAAAAATCAAAACAAATAATAAAATAATAAGTGGATAAGCTCAGGGGGCGTGGGCCATCTTAGGTACAAGTTTCAAACAAGAAAACATGGGCCCATTTGGAAAAAAAATCAATTTTGATCAATGTTGACTTCATGCCCATTTCCAAAAATTGTTCAACTTTAGCAATGCATATCTCTATCATTTTTTACCCTAAGAGGGTGTTATTGGACTTTTTAGAAATATTAGGATGTCCTCTAAACAACCCTTTTAGTTTCATCTCAATTGGATCTTCCATGTTCATATAAGGAGCTTTGACCCAAAAGGTGTTTTTGTTGACTTTCTGAAATGACCTATAATGTATGAACTTGTATCTTGGATTGAGGAATTTCTTGACCTTGAGGGCTGAAGATAAGTTGTAGGGAATTGTATTCTCTTTAAAATGAGCCTTGGTTGGAAAATTTCTGATAAAGTATGAGAAAGTTATGTCTGGTCAAAGTTTGGTTGACCTTTCCTATAGACCCTAATTTGCCATTTTTGACTTTTGATGAGTTAGGAGCATTTCTTGAGGAATAATGATCAACCCTTTATCAAATGATGGATAATACTTCAAAATGTTGATGTTGACCAAAAATCTTGAAGTTTGATTGTATTTGGGCCACAATTGACTTTTGACCTAGTACAGTTTATTTTCAGGCATTTGAGCAGTTGACTGAGCAAACTTGTAGTGCAAGGAATGAAGGTTGGCATGGGTGATCTTGAGGACATATTATGGCCATGGAAAACATTTGGGGCCCTTGGAGCTCAACCCTCTTGATGAGAAGTGAAACCCTATTTTGAGGCTTATTGTCTTAGGAGGAGGATTTATCTGGTCAATCCTTAGTCCACTTGAGCAATTGAAGATCTTTGGAGGCATGTGTGATATGGTGGGAGAACTGAATTGGTTGTTTTGTGTTTGATTGCAAATGTTGAGGTTATCAAGAGTCGCCACTGACTTTTCTTTTATCCAAAAGGAAAGGTTGAAAAGAACAGGAAAGACCTTTAGAGATGTTTTCTTGAGTTCGGGGGATAGATCATGAAAAGGGAAGGTATTAGAACACTTTTCTGAAGAAGTGGAAAACACAAGAAGGGGGGTTGAATTGTTAAAACTTGAAATCAATTGCAATGAACACGATATTTTTATCCTGGTTCGTTTGATCTCAAACTACTCCAGTCCACCCGTCAAGGTGATTTCTCCTCTCTCCAACGAGGTCTTAATCCACTATATTCAACTGAATATTACAATCTGCTTTAGAAACTGCTAGAGCCTTCTTGAGTCAAACCACAAACCGGTTTCTCAAGGAATCACTTTCTTACAAAGAATTGAAATCTAGGTGTGTGAATGTTTTCTACAAAACTGTTTATCACAACTGTGATACTACACAACTTAAGCTTATGGAAACTAGACTGCTAAAATAATTGAGTAAGGAATTTTGGAGCTTTTAGCAAATTGAGAGAAGGAAGATGATGATTAGCTTTTAGGCGTGTGAATTGATGTAGATCATTAGCCAATTCAATATTCATTGTCTTGTTTATATAGCATTGGAATTGGTGAACGTTGGAGCAATAATCTTGATTCAATGCCAATAACAATCTTTCCTTATTAAGAAGATCTTGTCTGGAATGATGCCGTTGGTAATAACTCGTCTTGAATGCACATTACCGTTGCTACTTAAAGCGTGTTCTAGCTTTGGCTCATTCTGACGCTGCTTAAGTGCTGATGAACTATTGTTGTCTTTATCAGAGATCAGAGTGTTGAGCGCAGTTCTGTTCATCAAGCTTCAGCATAAGCGTGAGTTGTTCTTCTGATTCTGGTATTCTGATATAGCAACTTCTGATGCTGATGTTGATATCCAATTTTCTGATGCTGATTAAGATGTACTCTTGCTGATACCCATCAGAGTTTCTGTAGAACGGAAAGTAATTTTTAGGTAGCAAATAGTTCTTTACATGAATCACATACTTAATATATCTTAGCATTTTGTTATCATCAAAACTTAAACTTAGGGTAGTAGATTCAAACTTTGTTCTAACAATCTCCCCCTTTTTGATGATGACAAAAACTAGATATTTTTTAATTGAAAATAGCGTGAAAAGAATCAGAGATAACTGAATGATAAGTTGTATCAGAATTAAATAAGGATTTATCAAAGATAAGGGATAGAGGAGTTGGGGTCGGAGATACTCCCCCTGAATTTATTACTTCCCTTTTTAATTCCAAGAGTTCTTCAGGATCAGATCTTTATTGAATTCTTGAACATCAGAATGTTAGAGCTTTGACTATCAGAACTTCAGATCAGAATATCAGAGCTTTATCAGAGCTTTGCTTTGGATCAGAGTATCAGGGCTTTGGGCTTTAGTGTATCAGAGAGCATTCTTGTACCTGTAGACTTATGCAAAAACAGAAAACATTCAAGTATATCAGAGTTAAAATGTTTGAGACTTTTTGTCTCAGTAATCCGTTATGAAAAATATCATCCTTGTTCTCCCCCTTTTTGTCAGCAATCAAAAAGTGTAAGTGATGTGCTAAAACGATAAGAGCAGAAAAACTTGTTATATTAAAATATTCAGAGCCAGACAAAACAATACAGAAGATATCATGAAAGTAGCATGAATGAAAATCTAAGGTTGGGGAGGAAAGCGTGTGAACAGAGTCTCCAGCATTGCCTTAATCTGATCAGCAGTTTCAGTCTGCTTGTGCACCATGCTGACTACTATATCTATCTTGCTGTCCTGCACATCCATCCTTTCCTTCATCTTCTGATCATTTTCATCCATTCTTTGCTGCAGATGAATATCATTCAGCTTCAGCTCTTCCAGAGTCTGCATGTCCAAGGCAGCTTGAGAAACATCAGAAGCAGGAAGCTTCTGAGAGCTCTCTGCGACATCTTCAGCTCTACTGGCTTCAGCTTGAATTGTCTGATCTTCTTCTGACAGCACTTTTGAAGCTGGACGCTTCTCAGACCATGGCTCACTATCCAGAAGGAGCACGTCTTCTTTCAGCAGCTGACTTCCAACTTCGTTCAGAAGCTTGCTGAAATTCTGTTGTGCTTGCTCATAATTGATGTCTTACAATTTTAGAGCTTCAGCACGTACCCAAATTCTGAATCGTGTCCAGAGCTGGTCTGAGGCAGCAGGGTCAATTATTCTAGGACAGACTTGCTTCAAAGAAGCAATCCACTGCTGCAAACCTATTTCAAAATTCACAATGCCAGAGCCAACATCTGACTGTTTTGGTTTTGGAATGGCTATTTTATTTTTGAGATCAGCAAGACGGTCAAGGAGTGTTAAATCTATGAAGGTCCTGCTGGGGTCATCTGTAGTTTGTTTGGGAGATGTTTGTTTGGGAGATGGAGTGGGAGAATCAGAAATAATAATTGGATTGGGGGGAGTTTTGGGAGTGTTTGGAAGGGTAGATTCTGGCGAGGATGGCAGCTGGGCCATGGTTACAGTTGTTCCACATGGCAGCTGAATTGCCAGAGGTTGTGGCTCAGAGGATTGAGGAGAATGAGGTTCAGGAGATGGAGTTTCAGAATGATGAAACTCAAGTTGAGGAGGTGATGGTTGAGGTGATGGTTGAGGTGATGGTGGATGAATTTCTGGTTGAGGAGAGGGAGGAGGAATTGCTGGTTGTGGAGAAGGAGGAGGAATTTCTGGTTGTTCAGGAATATGTGGTTCTTCTGGTATGGGTGAGAGAGGTTGTTCTGGTTGAGGAGAGTGGGCAATTTGTGGTTCAGTGTTTGGATCATTTGAGAGGTGATCAGAAACACGTTGATCAATGTCAGACAGAACTTTGTCAAGTTCTGATGTTGTTGAAGTTGTGGGTTTAGGATGTTTGGTGCGGGGTCTTCTGAGAGTCAGTGCCTCAGAAGGGTCATCTTCTGGTTCGGTTTCATCTATAATTGGTATGGGGATTAGAATTTCATGTGAAGCTGGAGTTGGGATTGATGTTGGAATAGCAGAAGAATTTAAAACAGAAGCAGCAGATAAATTACCTCTTTTCTTGGGAGTCTGCTATGATGATCCTTCTGAAGTGGCCTTCCTTTTCTTCGTCTTCTTCAGAGAAACTTCTGGTTGTTGTTGGTGCGGATCTTTGATATTCAGCTTGGGATCTGTACCATCAGCCTTGCACGCGTCCAAGTATCTGAGAACCACAACTGGTTTAGATTCTATCTCAAAAAATAATGGAAAGTCGCTCAGTGGGACTCTTCTGCTGGTGATGTCAGCAATAGGAGTAACGCTGGGTTCCTTTCTGATATTCTCTATTAATTTCATTTTCTTCAGATTCTTGGCATTCAGAGGCTTGCCAACAGTTGGTTCAATAATGCTTAACTCCTGAGCTTCTATAAGGTGCTCTATCAGCCTATTCTCAGTCAGAATATATGATATTAACCTGCCAAAGGGTATCCAATCCCTCTTTGTTCTTTCTTCTTCCCTGGTTTCCTTGACGCTGGTCCTGAGGTGATTAAATAAAAGATGAGCCAAGTTGATTTTTACCTTCTGATTAATAAAATAGATCAGAAACTGCTGATCTATATTTATATAATCAGGGGAGCTAGTTGGCTTCCTGTGATTAAAACACCCCAGAATGATCTTCGCCCAAACTCTGTGGTGATCCTTTAGGTCTCAGATTTTGCTGCTGGGTACCCCAAGGGTGAAAATCTGTTCTGCTATGACACCAACGTCAGAGCATCTTTCAGCCATATCAATACAGCGGACGCCACCGCCACTGTAACCAATCAATCTTGCTATGTGATCCTCAGTGATCATAATCTTCTTTCCCATTATGTAGGAGGTGACTTGATGCGTTGAAGAGGACGCATGAATCCAGAACTCCTTGACTAAAACTGGGAACGTTGGTCCAACCAACCTGTCAAAATATCTCTCCCATTTCGGTGCCCTAACTTCTTCTGTCAAGTCAAAACCATTCTCTTTTAGACTGCCAAAGTCAATAATCAGTTCAGACCACACTTCTAGATTCTTCACTGGTGTAAGGAGTGTTCTGAATGGAACTTGGTACTGTTCAGAGGAAGCTTTCTTCTGAGAACCTGCAGAAGCACTGCTGGAGGTTGCCATGTTCACACTTAGGGTTTTTTCTGAGAAAACTTAAAAAATGGGTTTCTTGAGAGAGAAGAACACACAGAGAAAATGCAGAAAATATTTGAGAGATTATGAGAAACGGTAAAGGATTAATGTGAGAAGTTAAAGTGCTTAAATAGATTTAAGAAATTTTTTGAAAGTGTAAACGGTTTCAAGAAAGAGAAAATAAAATCATGATTACGTTTTAAAACATGATTACTTTCATTTAATGCTTGCTGATTTTGGAGGATTTGAGAAAGATACTTGAAACGGTTACCAGACATGTGTCTCAATGCACCCAATCAGCGTTTTGCCTTCTCAGAAGCATGCACGCGTGTTCTGCTTCAGAGATTTGCTGATGATTGGATGACACTTGTTTGATTTAGTGATCAGCACGTCTATCCTTGAGCTGAAACGCTCAGATCTTTAAGACTAGCATTTGATACAATCTGCATGTTCTTTCTTTCTGAAAAGAGATTGATCAGAAGTTCACAGTAAAACAAATACATTCTGAAGGATAATATATAAACTTAAAACATTTTCATTCTGGGCAGAGTTTCATGCTGAGATGTTTCAGAATGAAATTGAACCTATCTTCAGAAAGAGGTTTAGTGAAGATATCAGCCCATTGATGGTCTGTATCAATAAATTTTAAATTCAAAATTCCTTTCTGAATATAGTCCCTAATGAAATGATGTTTTATTTCTATATGCTTAGCCCTAGAATGTAAAATAGGATTCTTACTTAAGCAAATAGCAGAAGTATTGTCAGAGTATAGGGATGTTACTCTCAAAAATCTGGAATTCTTCAAGCTGACTTTTCATCCATAGCATTTGTGTGCTACATCCTGCTGCTGCTATGTACTCAGCTTCTGCTGTTGATAGCGCAATTGTGGATTGCCTTTTGCTGGACCAAGAGATCAGATTTTCTCCCAGAAACTGGCAGCTTCCAGAAGTACTTTTACGCTCTACTCTGTCTCCAGCAAAGTCAGCATCGCAATAGCCTACTAAGCTGTAATCACTAGATTTTCTATAAAATAAACCCAGATTAGTAGTACCTTTCAGATACTTGAAAATTCGCTTAACAGCTGGAAAGTGAGATTCTCTAGGATCTGATTGGAATCTAGCACAAATACATACGCTGAATAAGATATCAGGTCTTGAAGCTGTCAGATAAAGGAGAGAACCAATCATACCTCTGTAGACCTTTTGTTCTACCTTTTTTCTTACCTCTTCTCTTTCCAGAATGCGCGTGGGATGCATTGGAATCTTTGATGGCTTACATTCTGAGAGGTCAAATTTCTTCAGAAGATCTCTGACATATTTGCTCTAATGAATGTAAGTTCCCTCTGGAGTTTGATTGATCTGAATTCCTAGAAAGAATTTCAGTTCCCCCATGAGGCTCATCTCAAATTATGCCTGCATACACTTAGCAAATTTTCTTCCAAGAGAAGGATTAGTAGATCCAAAAATAATATCATCAACATAAATTTGACAGACTAAAATGTCATTCTTAACTGACTTACAGAATAAGGTAGTGTCCACTTTCCCTCTGGTGAATTCATTTTCTAACAGAAAGTTACTTAGTCTTTCATACCAAGCTCTGGGAGCTTGTTTCAGACCATATAGTGACTTCTTTAGTTTGAAAACATGTTCTGGATGTTTTGTATTTTCAAAACCACGGGGTTGGTGCACATAAACCTCTTCTTATATATAACCATTTAAGAATGCACTCTTGACATCCATCTGATACAGAGTGATGCCTCTATTAACAGTAAATGAAATTAAAAGTCTGATAGATTCTAACCTGGCGACTGGAGCAAAGGTTTCTGTATAGTCTATCCCCTCTTGCTGACTATAACCTTGTGCTACCAGTCGTGCCTTGTTTCTGATGACTTCACCTTGTTCATTTAGCTTGTTTCTAAACACCCATCTTGTTCTAATGACGTTGAATCCTTTAGGTCTGGGAACAAGATCCCATACGTCATTTCTGGTGAATTGATTCAGCTCTTAATGCATTGCTAGAATCCAGTCGTTGTCCAGAAGTGCTTCATCTATAGAAGAAGGTTCAATCAGAGACACAAGTCCCATGAGGGATTCTTCAGAGTTTCTGAAGCTTGCTCTTGTTCTGATTGGATCTTCCTTTCTTCCTAATATAGTTTCTTATGGATGATCCAAACTGCTTCTAGGTAATCTCTTCTGAGGTTGATCAGCAGCTGTTGTAGGATTGCTAGCAGTGCTCCTTTCAGACGTTGAAGGAGTGTCTGTGTTGAGAGCTTCTGATGACTTGTCTTCAGAACCTGTAAATTCAATTTCCATACCTGCAAAAACTTCATTCTGCTTTGACTTTTCAGAGTCAAGCTTATCATCAAAACAAACACTGATTGATTCTTCCACAATCTGTGTTTCTGTATTGTATACTCTGTACCCTCTTGAGCGTTCAGAGTATTCTAACATAATACACTTCTGTGCTTTAGAGTCAAACTTGTTCAAATAATTCTTTGTATTTAACATAAAACAAGTACATCCAAATGGATGAAAATATGAAATGTTGGGCTTTCTGTTCTTCCACAATTCATAGGGAGTCTTTTCCAGAATAGGTCTTATTGAGATTCTATTCTGAATGTAGCACGCTGTGTTTATTGCCTCTGCCCAGAAGATCTTAGCAACGTTTGTCTCATTGATCATGGTTCTGGCCATTTCTTGCAATGTTCTGTTCTTTCGTTCTACAACTCCATTTTGTTGGGGAGTTCTAGGACAAGAGAAATCATGCAGAATTCCTCTGTCATTAAAGAATGACTCAAAATCTTTGTTTTCAAACTCTCCACCATGATCACTTCTGACTTTAACGATTCTAAGATCCTTTTCATTCTGAACTTGGTTACAGAAGGTAACAAACACAGAGTGTGACTCATCCTTGTGTCTTAAGAACTTTACCCATGTCCATCTACTATAGTCATCTACGATTACTAACCCATACTTCTTGCCACTGACTGAAGCAGTTTTAACTGGTCCAAATAAGTCAGTGTGCAGAAGTTCTAATGGCTTAGAGGTAGAAACAACATTTTTAGATTTAAAAGAAGGTTTTGCAAACTTGCCTTTCTGACATGCTTCACACAGAGCATCTGAATTGAACTTCAAATTAGGAAGTCCTCTGACCAGATTGAGTTTGTTAATCTGAGATATTCTTCTCATACTAACATGCCCCAATCTTCTGTGCCAGATCCACTGCTCGTTGTTAACAGACAGAAGACACTTTACATTCTGACTTTTCAGTTCAGAAAGTTTGATTTTATAGATGTTGTTTTTCCTCTTTCCATTAAACAGGATAGTCCCATCTTTCTGACTAACAGCTTTACATGATTTTTGATTAAAGATTATATCATAACCGTTATCACTTAATTGACTTATGGATAACAGATTATGCATTAATCCATCTACTAGCAGAACATTATTTATAGAGGGAAGATTTCCATTACCTACAGTTCCAGAGCCAATTATCTTTCCCCTCCGATTGCCTCCAAAGCCAACATGGCCTCCAGGCTTTGGAACATATGCCTTCTTCCCGTCATGTGTCACGAGCAGCCAGAGTCCAGGTACCATGACTGGTGTTTCTGATTTGCTGCTAAAGATATCTGCAACATGTATTATTTTATCCTTAGGTACCCAGATTTTCTTGGGTCCTGATTTGTTAGATTTACCAAAACTCTGGTTGAATTTTGGTTTCACAGAATACTTACTGCTAGTGTATTTAATATCATGTGTGTGACCATACACAAAATGTGAGTTCAGAGGAGTGTGTTTAATGGTTAAATCCATGACATTCTTTGGTGTAGGAACCTTACCTTGGTATCCTATTCCCTTCCTGCCGTTTCTGCTAACTCCATAGATCATTGAAGCCATTTTGCTTCTATCTATGCTTTTAGCAAGGAACTTCTGGAAACTGTGATCATACTCCTTGATGATCTCATCAGCGTTGCTGGGAGTTTCAGAAATTGGTTCCTTCTGAGAGTTTTGTAAAGTATTTTCTAATTTTGAAATTTTATTTCTCAGCTTAGAATTCTCCAACTTAAGACTCTCAGTATTATTAGAGTCATATTCAAGATTCCTTTTCAGGTTTCTGAATTTAACTCTAATCTACTGGTACCTTTCTAGAATTTCATTAAGGCTTTCAGCAAGTTCAGCCTTAGTAAAATTAATTGCAAAGTCAGGAAATACCTCTTTAGTATCTGATTCTGAGTCTTATTCAGAAGCTTCACTATCTTCTGAAATGTTGGCCATGAGAGCTATGTTTGCTCTCTCATCATCTGATTCTGAGTCAGCTTCAGACGAGTCAGAGTCATCCCATGTAGCCATGAGACTTTTCTTCTTTTCTCTTCCAAACTTCTTTTTGGGCTTTTCCCTCTGAAGCTTTGGGCAGTCACTCTTGTAGTGTCCTTGCTCATTGCACTCATAGCAGATGGTGTCCTTGGTGTTTGGCTTTCTGCTTCCTGAGGAGCCTTCAGATCTTCTGTATCCAGAGGAAGAATCTGTCCTTCTGTATCTGGAAGAAGACTCGTTCTGATCAGATCTTCTGGGATTTCTGAACTTCCTTTGCCTCTGCTTCCATAGTTGATTTACTCTTCTGGAGAGGAGAGAAAGTTCGTCTTCTTCTGATGAGGATCCATCAGATGTTTCTTCAACTGCCTACAAAACTTTAGACTCAGATTTTTTGTTAGATTTTAATGCTAAAGGCTTACCTTGCTTCTGAGGTTCATCAGCTTCTAGCTCTATCTCATGACTTCTGAGGGAGCTGATAAGTTCCTCCAGAGAAATTTTGTTGAGATCTTTTGCTAGCTTCAGAGCTGTAACCATTGGTCACCACTACTTTGGTAAGCTTCTGATGATCTTCTTGACGTGATCAACAATGGAGTATCCTTTGTCCAGAACCTTGAGACCAGCTACCAGAATTTGGAATCTTTAGAACATTGTTTCAATGGATTCACTTTCTTCCATTTTGAATGCCTCATACTTCTGAATGAGCGCAAGAGCTTTAGTTTCTTTGACCTGAACGTTGCCTTCATGCGTCATTCTGAGTGAGTCAAACATGTTCTTTGTTGTGTCTCTGTTAGAGATCTTTTCATATTCAGCATAGGAGATGGCGCTGAGAAGGATGGTTCTGGCCTTGTGGTGATTTTTGAAGTCACGCTTTTGTTGGTCAGACATTGCTTTCCTATCAATCTTCTGACCGCTTGCATTCACATGGTGCGTGTATCCATCTATCACCATGTCCCACAGATCAGCATCATGTGCCAGAAAGAAGCTTTCAATTATTTCTTTCCAGTAATAAAAATTTTCTCCATCAAAGACTGGAGGTTTGCCGCTGAATCTGTCTCTGTCTTCATTGTTGTCATTGCTGGTGTGAGAATAAGTTCCTGCCATTGTGTTTTTCTGACGCTGGATCTTGTACTGACACGGTTAAGTGTTTTAGCTCAGAACCAGGCGCTCTGATGCCAATTGAAGAAGTGGAAAACACAAGAAGGGGGGTTGAATTGTTAAAACTTGAAATCAATTACAAAGAACACGATATTTTTATCCTGGTTCGTTTGATCTCAAACTACTCCAGTCCACCCGTCAATGTGATTTCGCCTCTCTCCAACGAGGTCTTAATCCACTATATTCAACTGAATATTACAATCTGCTTTAGCAACTGCTAGAGCCTTCTTGAGTCAAACCACAAACCAGTTTCTCAAGGAATCACTTTCTTACAAAGAATTGAAATCTAGGTGTGTGAATGTTTTCTACAAAACTGTTTATCACAACTGTGATACTACACAACTTAAGCTTATGGAAACTAGATTGCTAAAATAATTGAGTAAGGAATTTTGGAGCTTTTAGCAAACTGAGAGAAGGAAGATGATGATTAGCTTTTAGGCGTGTGAATTGATGTAGAGCATTAGCCAATTCAATCTTCATTGTCTTGTTTATATAGCATTGGAATTGGTGAACGTTGGAGCAATAATCTTGATTCAATGCCAATAACAATCTTTCCTTATTAAGCAGATCTTGTCTGGAATGATGTCGTTGGTAATAACTCGTCTTGAATGCACAGTACCGTTGCTACTTAAAGCGTGTTCTGGCTTTGGCTCATTCTGACGCTGCTTAAGTGCTGATGAACTGTTGTTGTCTTTATCAGAGATCAGAGTGTTGAGCGCAGTTCTGTTCATCAAGCTTCAGCATAAGCGTGAGTTGTTCTTCTGATTTTGGTATTCTGATATAGCAACTTCTGATGCTGATGTTGATATCCAATTTTTTGATGCTGATTAAGATGTACTCTTGCTGATACCCATCAGAGTTTCTGTAGAACAGAAAGTAATTTTTAGGTAGCAAATAGTTCTTTACATGAATCACATACTTAATATATCTTAGCATTTTGTTATCATCAAAACTTAAACTTAGGGTAGTAGATTCAAACTTTGTTCTAACAATTTCATCTGTAGTTATCTACGGGCTCTTAGTTTCTTGCTAGATCACTTGCTTTTTTTTAATGTGTGCTTGTGGTGTGGTTTTTGAATGTATTTTGAAAATGTCTTTGTAATGGTTCTCGTTTCTATGAGAACGTGTACAAAGTGTTGTTTCGAAAATAGTTCAAAGGTGTTTATGGAATGTGTCTTTTGAAAGTATTTTTAAAATGTCTTTGTAAGGTTCTCGTTTCTATAAGAACGCGTACAAAGTGTTGTCTTTTAAAAATATTTCAAAATGTGAGTGTTGGTGTAGAAAATGTTTTTGTTGTGAGCAAGCGAGCAACTAGGAGTGAATCTACCTACTCAAAAGGTCTTAAATGTTCTTTTCCTCCTCCTTGAAATGTTGCTATCTCACCATTGTTTTGGTAAGAAGCCCCATCATTGGATGTGAAGGGACGGGCACGGGTGTTTCCAGTGATTTCTGGTAAACAACCGCTAGTCTTCCAAACTATCGAATAAACTTACTGATTGTTATTCAATTTCTCTGGTAACTCACAGGATCGACTAGATTGATCCTAGGATTCCTTGGTCATTAGGGTAACTCTCATGATCAAACAGATATTCATGGTTGATATTTGAGTGTTGTATAGGTGTTTGGTTTATTTCGATTTCTCTCTTAAAGGTCTAAAGGTGTAATCAAAATGTATGTGCGCGAAACTAACTTGCATGAATAAATGTTAATTGTAAAGACATGTAAAATTGTATAAAAGGGAAGTAAATGGCTTCGAATTATAAAAACAGTTAATGTAAAAGATTTTCTGGAACGTAAAAGATTTGAAATATGAAGAAAGCGTTTAATGCAAGAAATCTGTAAATGACTTTAAGTAAAAATAGGCGTTCGAAGGATAAAGCTTGAAGATAAAGGCATGGAAAGTATGACAGTTTTCTGAAACGTAAAGTGCTTGAAACGTAAAGAAAGCATTGAAATGTAAGGCTTTAATGAAGAGATTTCGAAGTAAAAAGACTTTAAATGAGAAAACTTGTAAATGGTATTTGGCAGAAAGATAAAGGAAAGTGCTGGAAATAATAAAAGGTTTTCATTAAATCATAAATATGTGGTGCTATCATACGTACATTGCTCTTGCATTCGTTTCCCTTGCCATGTGGTAGTTTGAATGTTACTGAGTATTTAGCACAATAGATATGACACACGAAATCCTAATACTAAGACTTCTATTTATACTAATTCGACCATAACGGTCTTGCTATAGGATTATGCCACGTTCAGAACATGCAGAACAATGTCTCTCTCTTCTTTCCACGTGTCTCCAAATGCTCCAGCACATAAATTTCAAACTTCGAATGTCCCGCTTCCATTTGAATTTCAAATGCTTTGGTACTTCTCCGTTTCGAACGCACTTCCCAGACACAGCCTAGTTGTTATTTCGAGACTTCTTTAGATATGTTCCCATAATTGCCACTCGAAGCTTCAAGCTTTGATATGCTTATTCGAAACACTGCTTCTACTACTTCGAAACATGACGCTTTGTTTCATTTCGATCGAAACGTTCAATTTGCTTGGCTTCTAATAATATTATCAAAATCTTCAGCCAACAAATTGCCCCTTTAAAATATGTATTTCGATCTCTCTGAGAAATACCTATTTTAAACATCTACACAAGATTTTGATGCGACCCTCGAATCATCGTAACATTTAATGAAATTGACTCCAGTCACGTCAATCATAGCACTTTTTGGATTCCTTAACCGCCTGGAGCCACTTCACAGTATGGTGCAGTTACAAACAATGATTATCTTTAAATCACGCCTATTACCCATGTTAACTTTACGCCACCTCTTCATCACACCAACCCATGATTTCCACGTATCACACCCTTATTCAGCGGATGCTTAAACTTCCATATTATAAAACATCATCCACTTAGTCTTTTCTTTTCTTTCTACATTCTGAATCTTTTATCCCCCTTCTCTCGCCAAAAACCCTAAGCTTTCAACATCCTTCAAAAATGTCTTCTTCTACTTCATCCCAACTCAAAAAGGTTTCCAAGAAGAAGGGAAAAACTGCAGGAACTACAATGGAAAGTAAGATTATCACTCACCAAGGCCAATCCGTTCTTGCTCCCCAGATGATCTCAAAGGAAAAAGAAATGCTGTATGCGTCACAGGTACTCATTCCTACCACCGTTGCTGGTAAGAGGTTAGTTTAAATGGCCCTCTTACGGTTTTTGAAATATTAAAAGATACCAGGACAATTTTCCCAGTTTGCTATAGTTTCAAACCCTTGTTTAACAAAATGGATGCCCTTAAGGCAATAGAATCTTCTGGATCAAACACCATAGAAAATCCAACTGTTCCTCCTAAGGACCCCTTTGTATTGGACTATGTAAAAAGTAATTTTAAGCCGTTTCGATCTTGCCCCACCTCCGATACTGCTTATCAAAATTGGTTCAAGAAAGTAGAAGCTAAGAAATCCCAGCAATGGGAAGAATTAGGTATCTATAATCTGATTAAGCTATCGAAGCCTGGTTTCACTTACAGCCACCCTCTGCTATTCGCGTCCCTCTATTTCTGGGACAGTACCTATAATACTTTCCATCTCCCAGGTGGAATGATCACCCCTACCTTCTTCGACATAGCGGCCATCACTGGGCTATCGCCAGTAGGAGAAACATATATACCTGACAACGAAGAACACTCAAGCATAATTGACTTCGAAGTCAAGTTAGCAAGTTTTTCCAAGTTTATCAGTCACTACCATGCTGAGGGAGACAATGTGTCTGACGTAGAACATATTGCTTTCTTAACTCTATGGCTGTCAAGATACGTCTTCTGCAGTAGATCCCTACAGGTAGCCAGTAGGTTTATTCCTCTAGCTAGGGATTTGCATGAAAATCGAAGAGTGTGCTTAAGTGAACTGCTCTTAGTTGACCTCTATGAAAGCCTAAGGTCAGTTGTTTCGAGCCTCAAATCCCATACCTCCAAGAATATCCTGTTGGCTGGCCCTTTTTGGTTACTTCAACTATGGCTAAATGCCATGTTCGAACCCTCCTTGTCAACTGCCAACACCATTGACGAACAAGACCCTGAGATAACTGATAGGATAGTCGAAGGCACTAGGCTTCGAAGATTAACTCCAAATGACGACAAAGATGACTTCAAAGTCCTATTCTCGAAGTACATCATGATATTCTCCAAAAGGCACAAGTTCGAAGAGAGCATGGCGCCTTTTGCTTCGAGGGCTCATGGACCTTCCTGGTTCACCATGGCTCTCTCAGAAGCTATCAAGAGCAAGGAGATTCAGGATGTATGGAGAGCTTTTTTGCTACCTAGACTCATTTCTTCAAGAATAACTCCAGCCAAGAACCAGATTTTTCTTTTCGCTTACCAGCCAAATTTTGTTTCGAGACAGTTTGGCTTATGCCAACTCATTCCTGAACCTTTATTCCAAACTGAGAGTGCCATTACTTCTGGGCGAACTTTCAAGGCACGGGAAGCCAAAATACAGCAAGAACAATATCAAGGCTTTGCCCAGTTTGAGCTGATAACCTTCGAACCTACCCATCTCACAGCTAAAGGGTTTCTGGAATGGTGGACCAAGTTTTATCAAACTTATATGTTCGATACACTTACAATTCAACAGAAACTAATTGATGCCTTCGATGTGCAGGTACCAGCAAAGAAAGGTATGTTTACTCATGCCAAAGAGATTAAAGCTTTCCAAAATTATTTTGAAACTACTTATGACCCCACGCGCTTGGAATCCACTGTGCATCAAGCGGCTGAGACCTTGAAGGAAAAATTCAAACAAAAAGTTTCTAAGTTAAAACTTCCTTCAGGGTTGTCACCTGAGGATAGGTATAGGTTGGCATTCGAAATGCATCCACCTAAATTTCCTAGATTACCTACCTCAGAACTGGCTCTGGCTTGGTTTCCCCCATATCCTTGGTGGTTCACTTGCAAAGAGATGTTCAAACATCTTCAAAGGAAACCAAAGCCATCTGAGACTGTGACATGGGCTCGACACTGGCTTCACGATTTCCCAGGACACCTTCGATACGACCTTTCTGCCATGTCAATTAAATCTGATCAAGGCACAGGTGCGAATGCTTGGGAAAATCCCCAACGTCTTTTATTTCTATATCTTTAACCTTTGCTTTAATTGTTTCGATTTTCAGCCATCAGGATAAAGACAGCCGCCTCGAAGTCGAAAGAAGGGAGTGCCTCTCAAACCTCCATCGAAACTACTGACAAAGTGACTCCACCCGAAACAACCACTATTGCTGCAACCACAACAACAACAACAATACCAACAACAACCAGTGTTCCAACTCCAACGGTAATCACTTAGCCTTGATGTTTCGAATTCACTCATGTTTTATGGTTTGCATCTAACTCTTTGTTTAAAACTTTTCAGACCAACAAGCTTCCTCCTACTACTCCCAAGAAGCGGAAATCAAGCACCACTGGGGAAGACCCCAAGGCTGGAGGAAACTTAACAACTGCTTCGAAGAAGAAGCCAAAGAAAGATATTTCGAAAAGTACCGTTCCAACTAGTGTCTCTGGACTAGATTCCAGGGATGCTGCTCCCTCACCCAAATCCAAAATTCCACCTTCGACCTCCAACACAATGTTGGAACGCATAGCTAGTAACCTCTCCTCCGAGAGTCCACAGGTAAATTAAAATCTTTTTGAAAATAATAATTTCTCATTACCTTGGTGCATGTTTTTAACATTCTGTTGCTCCTTACAGAACATCTTGAATCCAGCTTCCACTACTTCGAACTCACCATCCAAAGCTTCTGCTCCACTCAACTCCTCTCCTCAAGGAGATTCCAGCAACCTCGTACAGAATAAAGGTTCCTCCAATATGGCGATTCTGGCTGGAACTTCTGAGCAGCAGGATGATCAAGGTACCTCCATTCCTCTGAAAGAGACAAACGAAACACCACTTCAAACATCTGCAGAGGATTTGCAAAGAGCTTCTCTTCAAAAGTCCCCTCTTGAAACTCTTCAAGAGGACCCAAAGGACACTCAAACTGAAGGAGAGAAAGCTGATTCTGGGCAAAGAGACGAAGAATCTGCAGACGAAGAGTCTGAGGAGGAGGATGGCAATGATGGTTCGACTGCTGGGACGGAGTCCAACGCAAATAGCAGTGAAAAGGAAGGCATCGAAGTGGTGGACTTGGATGATGATGAAGAAGATCAAGAGCACGAAACGAATGAAAGGGATGGTGATGCAACCAACGAACCCATGGAGGTTGAAATGGACATGACTCCCCTACGTGTGGAACTCCCTCAATCCTCTTTGTCTCGAATGACTGACGAGGAGCTTGCACTTCTGAGACGAAATGACCCTATTGGGTACATGAAGGCAAAGTTGGCTCAAAGGGACGTCCCACTTGCTAGGGCTGGCACAAGTTCGACCAGCTATCCTCTTCCCACAGATGAAAGAATTGTACTTCTTAATAAGATTAGGAAAACAATTCTCAATGTGGATATATTCGAAGTGCTCAAGCAAGATAGTACTGCTTGCTATACTATGAAGGAGTTGCTTACAAAGGTCAATCTTTCTACCTGCTCCTTTCCAATTAGTACTCTCTTGTTCGATCTTCAGGCTTTGCTGGACAACGTAACTGGTTACCTTCTCCAAGATGAATCTGCTGCCAAGAAGGTTCAAGAGAAACGCATTGCCATGGATGCTGCTTATGAACAAGCTTCGAAACTCTCTCAAGAAGCTGAGGATCAAGTTATGCATCTAAAGCAGGCGAAAACTGATTATGAGGCTCGAGCTGAGTCCATACTTCTTTGGGAAAGGCAGATTCTGGAACTTCAATAGAAGGTTAAGGAGGCTAAAGAACAACAAATAGCCTTCGAAACCAATACTGCTGGTAACCAAATCGAAGAGCTTCTCAACCAGGGGCTTGCAGAAATGGAAACTGCAGAACAACTTAAAGGAGAAGTGGCAACCTTGGAAGGAGCCAGGCGTTTCGCTCAGCAGAGGCTTGAATCATTTCGAAGCACTTTCAACCGATTGAAAAATAACTCTTATTTCTAAATTTCAGTGTTTATTTGACTACAATTTTGGTTTCTTATATGTAATATTCGAACAACGTCATTTTGGCATCTTATCTGGCCATTTTGGCCTTTTTATAACATCTTGGTTACGTTGCTACTATTCGAATCTCCTGCAGGCGTGGCTTATATTTCTTTAAATATTTCCCATTAACCTTTAGGATACGTTTATCATCCACCAGTTCTTCGATTTCATATGCATTGTTTGAGAATACTTTTAATATTCGAAAAGGTCCTTCCCAATGAGGTGACCATTTACCTAATGCTTTATTTTTCTTGTCCATGGGCAATATGACTTTCCAAACTAAGTCATTAATAATGAATACTTTTTTCTTCACCCTTTTGTTGTATGTTCTGGCCACTCTTTCTTTTTGTCTCATCAAAATTTCCAATGTATGTAATCTAATTTCGTCCAACTCAACTAATTCATTCATCATCATTTCCCAATATAATGCAGCTGGGATTTCGTTTTGTCTCTGAATTCGAACTGATTGTAAATGAATTTCTACTGGCAACACTGCATCATGACCAAATGTGAGTTGGAAAGGCGTAGTGTTAGTAGCTTCCTTAGGAGATGTTCTACAAGCCCATAATATTTGGTCCAAAGTTTTGTGCCAGTTTCTTGGCTTTTTGCCAATATGCTTCTTGATTAATCCTATTATCACTTTATTAGCTGCTTCGACTTGACCGTTTGCTTGAGCATAATATGGCGTTGACGTTAGCAATCTAAACCCCATTTCTTGGGCAAATTCTTGCATCTTTCTACCAGTAAACACAGAGCCTTGGTCTGTGGTTATGCTCTATGGCAATCCGAACCTATAGATAATGTGCTTCTGTATAAACTCAATAATAGCCTCTTGATCAGCAAATATTAATGGTATAGCTTCGATCCACTTGGTAAAATAATCTATTCCTACCAAGATATATTTCTGTCCCTTGGACGAAGCAGGATTTATTTCTCCTATCAAATCCAATGCCCATCCTCTAAATGGCCATGGTTTGATGATCGAATGCAACTCACTTGCAGGGGCATGTTGAATCCCTGCATGTTTCTGACATTCCTCACATCCTTTAGCAAAGTCTATGCAATCTTTGAGCATGCTAGGACAATACAAGCCGTATCGAAATAACAGCCATTTCATTTTATGGCCTGCTTGATGTGCCCCACATGCCCCATTGTGGACTTCTGACAATGCTAGGTATGCCTCACTTTCTCCTAGGCATTTCAATAATACACCCTCTTGGGTCTTTTTAAATAATTCGTTCCCCATGAGGAGATATGACAATGCTCTGTATTTTGTCTTTCTATCCACATTCAGAGTTGGGTCTGCTAAATAACTCTTTAGTGGACTTCGCCAATCTGCATCTGACAAAGTATTTATGGCTAATATTTCGAATCCCTGTTTCTCAGCATATCCCAATTTCATATTTTCCAGATCCGATGGTGTGAATCTAGTAGCCATAACTCTACCCCTTAATTCAACTAAATCCTTAAAGTTCCTGGTAGAAACTTTATAACCCGAAGCCAACTGTGCTAAGTCATTTGCTTCTTGGTTCTCTATTCTTGGTATGTGTTAAATGTCCATGTATTCAAATTTCCTCAATAGCCTATTGACTATGACGAAGTATACCATTAAGTTTTCCTTTATGCACTTATATTCCTTTGTGATTTGTTTGACCACTAATTCAGAGTCTCCTTTAATTTCGACTCTGGTTGCCCCCAATTCCAACAAAGCTTCAAGTCCAACAATGAGCGCTTCATACTCAGCTTCGTTATTCGAGCAACAAGGACCATCTAATTTATACTTGAATTTTGTTGGAATTCCTTCAGGAGAAATTAGAAGGACTCCAACGCCACTTCCATTCCTATGGGTTGAACCATCAAAGTACAATTTCCATGGTTGCATTTCGACGTAACTCATGACAGTCCGCTCAACCAAAGAATGGTCCACAATGAAGTCAGAAACCACTTGACCTTTCATAGCTTTTAAAGGCATGAAAGTCAAAGAATATTCTGTTAAGGCTAAAGCCCATTTACCAACTCTGCTATGCATTATTGGTTTTGAAAGCATATGTTTAATGACATCGAAATGAGATGAAACATAAACATCAACATCAACAGGCTTTATATAATACTTGAGTTTCATACAAGAGAAATACAAACAGAGACATAGCTTTTCTAGATTTCTATATCTGGTCTCTGCATCATTTAGTACTCTACTTAAATAGTATATAGCTCTTTCGATACCATTGCTATCTTCTTGTGCTAGCATACTACCTATACTAACTTCAGAGGCAGATATGTACAATCTCATGGGCTTCCCCCATGAAGGTGGAGACAAAATAGGAGGCTGAGAGAGGTATCTTTTTATCCTGTCAAATGCCTCCTGGTGGGCTTCGTTCCATTCGAAGGCTTGGCCTTGCTTCAGACGAAGTAACGGAGAGAAAGCTTGGGTTCTTCCACTCAGGTTCGAAATGAATCTTCTGAGGAAGTTAATTTTCCCTAGCAGAGACTGCAACTCCCTTTTTGACGTAGGTGCTTTCGTCTCCATTATGGCTTTGGTTTTGTTCTGATTGATTTCAATCCCTTTCTTGTGAACCACAAAACCAAGAAAATCTCCAGCCTGCACAAAAAATGCACATTTAAGGGGATTCATCTTTAAGCCATATTTTCTCATTCGCTCGAATGATTGGCTCAAATGATGCAAATGTGTTTCTGCAGATATAGATTTGATGACTATATCATCAATATATACCTGCATGAAGGTTTCAATGAAATCATGAAAAATTGAATTCATTGCCCTTTGATAAGTTGCCCCAGCGTTCTTTAAACCAAAAGGCATCACCACCCATTCGTAGGTGCCTAAGGCTCCTGGGCAACGAAATGTTGTCTTTGCAACATCTTCTTCAGCAATGAAAATCTGATTATACCCAGAGTATCCATCTAACATACTCAAGTATTCGAACCCTGCAGCAGAATCTACTAGCATTTCTGCCACAGGCATGGAATATTCATCTTTAGGGGTTGTAGTGTTTAAATCCCTAAAATCTATGCAAATTCTTAAAGAACCATTTTTCTTAATAACAGGTACTATGTTTGCTAACCATTCGACGTACCTTGTTGTTCTGATGAATTTGCAACGCAGCAGCCTTTCGATCTCAGCTTTAATTTTTGTGAGAACCGCTGGTGCGAATCTTCTGGGAGTTTGTTTGATGGGCTTCTTGCCATCTTTGATTGGCAGTCTGTGTTCGACCAACTCCCTCTTTAAACCAGGCATCTCGTCATAATCCCATGCGAAGCAATCTTTATTTTCCTTGAGGACTTCGATTACTTCCTTCTTGAGACCTGGGCTGAGTTTTGCACTTATGTAGGTTATTCTTTTCGTTTTTTCATCCCCTAAGTTGACTTCTTCGAGTGGATCTTGTGCCAACATTTTGGCACCTGAGTTTATGGGGTCCCTTTCGAAGCCTAAGGGTTCTTTATCGTAGATGGCATCCAACCTTTGATCCATCTCAAATTCTCTGAAGGGTGAGCATTTCGAGCCATCTCCACTTACTTCGTTCATCTTTATAGTTGATTTATTTATTTCAGCCTCTAAGGCCGCTTTTGATTCGTTCTCAGCCATATAGGCCGAAATCCTTTCGAAAAAGGTGGACTCAGTCATGGATAAGGTTGTAGAAGTCCTAGCCTGCTGGCCGTTTTTGTATAGTGCTTTCGACTCCCTCTTCTTTACTGATTATTGTTCTATCCCAGTAAAGGGCATCATGACGAAGGGTCATGTAGTAGTGGGCGTTTCTGGTTTCGTTAATCTCATCATTTGGAACACACGGAGCAATCTTTGCCAGATTTTTATCATAATCCCTCTTGTCAACTAAATTAAATGTTGACATAAAGTAACTCTGGTCTGCTTCGATGTTTTCCACGATTCCATCATCTCTCCACAGAACTAGTCGCTGATGCATAGACGAAGGAACTGCCCCCACGCCGTGGATCCACTCCCTTCCCAGCAATAAGTTATAGTTGGCCTTGGCTTCGATCACCATAAACATGGTGGGCCTACAGCTTGAGCCTATTGTCAATTCTAACTGGACCACTCCCAGTGTTTTTCCCACTTTTCCCTCATAATTGGACAGAACCATATTATGGGGCTTGATGTCTCCTTCGTGGATCTCTAATCTTTTCAGCATGAAATGGGGTATCAAATTGACTGCAACACCCCTATCCACTAGAACTTTGTTCACACCATGGACACCAACTTTTTCCCGAATAAAAAGTGGCTTAAGATGGTTCTTCATAGCAGGTTCTGGGCGTTCGAAGAACGCATTCTGCTCCTCAACAGCCCCATTGTCCATCACATAGTAGCACACAGGCCTATGTTTCATCAAATCTGTGGTATCTTCTTCCTCATATTCATCAATTTCGGTTTCCTGCCCAAATTCACAGGGAAGCACAGATACCACGTTACAGTTTAGGTTGAATGAAGACTCCCCCTCCGATTCGAAGTTATCTGTTATCATATCTTCGTCCTCTTCTGGGCCTGAAGTGTATTCCTTTGGTTCATCTCGTTGTACTTCAGAGAAAAGCCTCCTATTAACTGGAGGTTTGTCTTCAGTTTGATTTTTTGGTTTGCTGGTGCTAGATTCACCTTGGTTCTTTGTTGAAGTGACCCCTTTGTTTGCCACAGCTTCCCTTTCAGCCTTTCGAATCCTTTGTTGCATGCGCCACTGGGATCTTGACATGGGGTTCCTTCCTTTGTAATTTTCTAATCTTACCTCCTCCCTTTTTGCTGTGTTGAATTGCCTTCTGTATGTCACAGCATGGCGTGCATTTCGTTCGGTGTTTCTCCATCTATCTTTGCCTTTGTCATTTCTGACTTGTAACCATCTGTCGGTTGGCACTTCAGCAGGGAGTTTGAAAGTCACTCTTCGAGCAGCCTTGGGGTGAGGGCTATCAGGCCTTCGTTGTTTGTGTCTGCTATCGAAACATGGGCCCATCTGGACAGTTTCTTTATGGTTCCAGCAAGGGGCGAAGGGAATCGTTTCGAAGGCTCTGGCCATGCTCTGGTCATACACAGCAGAACACCTTGGGCAAATTAAGCACTTGGTTGCCCCTTTGTAGCAACGAAACACAAATTCCAGCAAACTTTCTCCAGCCTTGGGATAACACCTGAAAAGCTGGTTATCCTGGCGCCAATTGTTGCCAGTTCGAGTCCTCTGTACCCTTTCGAAATTCGCAGTGATTCTTTGATTGCAGAGGATGCTGCACCTAGGGCACAATATCATGCCTGAATCTCCTTTGTGGCATGTCATGAGGTAATCCTTGAGACTAGCATCTCCAGTGTGATTATCCTCCATTCTATACTTCTCTTTTTCTAAGTATTTTTCTACTTCCTCCATCTCAGAGCGAGGCCTTTCCATATCCACCATATTTATCTCAACATCTTCCCCCTTAGCTTCATCATCTCCCCATCCTGTGGGCTTTATATCCTCAATCTGAACCTTCGAACTCTTTGGGGCAGAATATTTGACCAAATAGTCAAATTTTCCACTGGGTTCCCCTAGAGTGTCCCATATTTCCTTCTGAGGGGAAGTTGGCTTCGTGATTTGGACTTTCTCCAATTCCAGCCTCAAGCCTTCAGTGACCTGTGTTAGTTCTTGGTTTTGATTTCCCTGGCCTTCAGTAGCCTGGGTCTCTTTTGCAACAGCTACAAGTGCTGCTTCAATCGAAGTCTCTGGCATCTTCTGGATGTCTTCAGTGACCTCCTTATCGTCTTCGACCATCACCCAATTTTCAGTTTCAGTACCTTCCTCTCCTGTTAGGGCGTCGCTTTGGTCAGTTTCCACCATGTTAATCTCTCCAATGCACGCAGGCTCGGAGTAGTTGGTGTCTGCGACGTCCAAGGGATCTTCGTCCACTTTCATCTTTGCCTTATCAGCGAACTTTAGTCTGCCATCTTTGATTGCATTTTGAATTAGGTCCCTGAAAAGAAAACATTGTGAGGTTTTGTGGCCTAGGAAACTATGATATTTGCAAAACCCTCTCTTCTTTCTCTGATCCAAAGGAGGTATTTTGACATTTGATGGCACAATGAGTTGGCCATCTTTGACAAGTAAGTCAAAAATCTCGTCACATTTAGTGACATCGAAGGTATAAACCTTCTTTGGGAATTTGTCACTTTTCTCATTTTCAACAATCTCTTTCCCTTTTGTGGGAACCAATAATTTGCAGGAATAAGGTGGAGCCTATTTTAATTCAGCGAGGTCGATTTCGACCTCTTCGAATTCGAATTCAGGATATTCTTCTGCTTCCTCAGTTCCAACATAAGAAATCCTTTCTTTCTTGCTATTCTTAAAGACTCTGGCCTTTTCGGCCTTTAGCCTTTTGACCTGTCGAACCCTATCGGCTAACTGAGCCATGTCTCTCAAATATTGAGTGTCTAGTTTCTTTCGAATAGAGTAATCCAAGCCACCAGCGGCCATTTCGACTAACTCATGTTCAGGCACTACTGTGTAACATCTGGATTTCAAAAGCCTAAATCTATTCAGATAATCATCTATGGGTTCGGTGAACTTTCTCTTGACACTGGCTAATTCCTTCAAGCTTATTTTCGACTGTCCCATGTAAAATTGTTCGTGGAATAATCTCTCCAAGAGAGCCCAAGTGTCAATGGACCCAGGAGGCAAAGTGGTAAACCATGTGAAGGCGTTTTTAGTCAAGGAACTTGGGAAGTATTTGATCCTGAGATCTTCATTATTGGCTATATCTCCCGCTTCCGTTAGATATCTCGCTATGTGTTCGACTGTTGACTCATTGGTATCCCCAGCGAACTTTGTAAATTTAGGGACTTTATATCCCCTTGGTAAATCAGTATGCATTATGAAATCTAATATAGGAGAAGCATAATTTGGCCTTCTCATTCCTGTGTTGAGGCCATTCTGGGCCATGACTCTCTCTATCATGGTGGTTAGATTGTTTTCTGCCAAGATGTTATCGTTTCGAATTCTATGAACGACAGCGTCAGCATCTTGATTTCGACCAACCATGATAATTCCCCTAGGTTGTTCTTCTCGAAACTCTGGGGCTTCTAGCCTTTCGACCCTTGCCCCTGATTCCATAATTTCTCTTTGTGGGCCTGGGATTATTGGGGCTTCTAACCTTGGTGCCCTGGCCCCTAAGTTAACTTCTTCTCTAGGTGGTCTATAAATTGGGTCGTTAGCAATTTGTTCTATAACAGGCATGTTTGCTCGAAATCCCGCCTGATTCTGCCTACGCCTTTCTGGGGGAGCAAAGAAATCTGCTATTCGACTCATGTTGTCAGCGTTTTCCCTGTTTGTCACAGTCACATTTTGTACTATTGGGGCAAATATTTCCTGCATAGTTTATGCTAACACCCCTATCATATTATGGTTACTGTCATCCATTAATTGCCTAAAAGCCAAACTGGTTTTCTGTGTTTAAAATAGGCATTGTGCTATAACCCACTGACCCTTGGTTATTTGTTATAAACTGATTCACCCCAGACCCAGACCCTAATTGAGGTGATGAATTCGATGTGGAATTGTGTAAACCTGCCATAAAGGAAGTTGGCATTCCGTAAGAGGAATTTCTGGTTCTATTACCATCGAAACCGGGTGGTCTAGTTAGTGGAGTGGCGAAATGGGATTGTGTCCCTGATGGTGGAACGAATCCCCCAGGGTAACCAATGGTTCCAGTATTTCCTAAGATCGAACTATTAGTTGATATGCCACTTACTCCATTGGTGGCTATATTACTGGTTGAAGATGCAACAGACTGTGCATTCGAAGGGATCACATTAGATGTTCCCATCGAAGTGGACACATTAGTTCCTGTTGTATGTGGGGCATTTTGTTCCCCTTGTTGATTGTCAGAATTAGACATCTTGGTCAAACGTTTTCTTCTGGATAAAGGTTGGTTGCTGTTGGTTATTTTACCACTTCTTAGGTTCATAAAACAACAAACTTCTTAGGTTCCAATGTTTTTATAATGGTTATGTCTCAACAATCTTGATTTCTAATGTCCAATTATTGGTCCCACCAGGTGTGCCAATTTGTTTCCAGTGATTTCTGGTAAACAACCGCTAGTCTTCCAAACTATCGAATAAACTTACTGACTGTTATTCAATTTCTCTGGTAACTCACAGGATCGACTAGATTGATCCTAGGATTCCTTGGTCATTAGGGTAACTCTCATGATCGAACAGATATTCATGGTTGATATTTGAGTGTTGTATAGGTGTTTGGTTTATTTCGATTTCTCTCTTAAAGGTCTAAAGGTGTAATCAAAATGTATGTGCGCGAAACTAACTTGCATGAATAAATGTTAATTGTAAAGACATGTAAAATTGTATAAAAGGGAAGTAAATGGCTTCGAATTATAAAAACAGTTAATGTAAAAGATGTTCTGGAACGTAAAAGATTTGAAATATGAAGAAAGCGTTTAATGCAAGAAATCTGTAAATGACTTTAAGTAAAAATAGGCGTTCGAAGGATAAAGCTTGAAGATAAAGGCATGGAATGTATGACAGTTTTCTGAAATGTAAAGTGCTTGAAACGTAAAGAAAGCATTGAAATGTAAGGCTTTAATGAAGAGATTTCGAAGTAAAAAGACTTTAAATGAGAAAACTTGTAAATGGTATTTGGCAGAAAGATAAAGGAAAGTGCTGAAAATGATAAAAGGTTTTCATTAAATCATAAATATGTGGTGCTATCATACGTACATTGCTCTTGCATTCGTTTCCCTTGCCATGTGGTAGTTTGAATGTTACTGAGTATTTAGCATAATAGATATAACACACGAAATCCTAATACTAAGACTTCTATTTATACTAATTCGACCATAACGGTCTTGCTATAGGATTATGCCACGTTCAGAACATGCAGAATAATGTCTCTCTCTTCTTTCCACGTGTCTCCAAATGCTCCAGCACACAAATTTCAAACTTCGAATGTCCCGCTTCCATTTGAATTTCAAATGCTTTGGTACTTCTCCGTTTCGAACGCACTTCCCAGACACAGCCTAGTTGTTAGTTCGAGACTTCTTTAGATATGTTCCCATAATTGCCACTCGAAGCTTCAAGCTTTGATATGCTTATTCGAAACACTGCTTCTGCTACTTCGAAACATGACGCTTTGTTTCATTTTGATCGAAACGTTCAATTCGCTTGGCTTCTAATAATATTATCAAAATCTTCAGCCAACAACGGGACATCTGTATAGTCATAGAAGGTAACCTATGGGACGTTTTAGAAATGTCGTTTTAGGGACTAGATTGTTTACCAAAGGCAACATCGAGGGTCATCGAGGGACTACGATCTTTTATCGAGGGTCTTTGCTAAAACGCCCATATTAGAGGGACATGACTATTTTTCGAAAGGAAACAAAGCGGGATTACCCTAAGGGTGCTAGTGTGCAAGTGTGTTTGATTTACATGCATTTAGTCTTGATTAGGGTTATCTATTTGTTGATTTCATGGCTTACCATACACACCATAATTACTATCATTTATACTAGAAAACAATAAATTGTGGAAATTTAAAGGTCCTACGCTATCATATCATTTAGGGATGGGGGTGTACAAATTTACAAATGGGGGGTTGCAAGAATATAAATCCTAATTAATTATTACAACCATATTGAACTTTACAATATAAGAAGGGAAAAAAGGACTTGTTTTGAAAGTGGTTTTTTGTCTTAATGAATTAAGAAAAAGAAATAAATTAATTAATAAAAAGGAAATATTTTTATGTCTTTTTCATATTAATACAAAAGAGTAATGATATGGAAAATGATAAAAAGGGAAAAATAGCGAGAGATAGAAACGGCGTGCTGCTGCAAGCAAAACAATAAGGATCAGAAATTCTGAAGTCAGGCGCGTTGTGACTCAGAAAGGAACGTTAGTGGGAATTAGAAGTTCTGGATTGATACACTCTGAGGTCCTACAAGAAACGTTAGAGGGAAAATACAGAATTTCTGGGTTGCTACGTGCCGAACTTCTGAGTGTTAAAAAAGTGAGAAAGTGTAGAAGTTTTGTATGTGTTAGAATAGTAAGAAAACCTAGAAGTTCTGTGTGTTAAAACAGTGAGGAGAACTCAGAAGTTCTGTGTGTGTTAAACAGTGAAGAGAACTCATAAGTTTTGTGTGTGTTAAATAGTGAGTGAAAATCATAAGTTTTGTGTGTTAAAACAGTGAGGAGAACTTAGAAGTTCTGTGTGTTTCAACTCCTTCCTTACATTAATCAGCATATCAGCAATTTATCCAGTTCTTAACAAACAGCAAATCAGAAAGATAAAAAGCACAATAGTTTATAGAAGTTCTAATCCTAATTCTGAGCCTAGCCTTAATCAAGAAATTCTAATCCATAGTTTTTCTACTTATGCAATGATATGGACAACATCGATATTATGGTATTTACATATTTAATGATGTTCTGAATGAAAATATTCAAAGTTAGAAAGACTTACCTTGAATCTGGAGCGCGTGCATGGGACTTGAGCTGCTACTTTTAGATGTCCTGGAGTCAGCAAGAGCAACAGAACAGTGGTTATGTTATTTGATTCAAAGAGAAGAACAAAGGTTTTGTTTAGGATTTGCGAAGGTTTTTACTGTTTCCTTTTCTCTCTTTGATAATTCTCTCTCTCTCTCTAAAAGCCAGCCCCTTGCAAGTATGATGGAGAAACTTATTTATAGGTGAGTTTGTTGTGGTTTTGGGGGGGAAACAAATGGGATTTAAACCTTTTTGGTATACTGTTCCATTGCTTTTTAATCACAGTTTTTGTATGCTAATTTGGTGCAAATATAGGGTTTGAGAAAAATGCAGGCGTGGACTAGATCAGCAGCAATTTGGAGTGTTGTGGCAGATGGTTGCAGGACTGTGTTATAGCAGTGCAGCAGGTCGCTCAAATGAGGTTTTGGGATTTGGTGATGTTCTGATCGCAGAAGACCAGAGTGAAACTCGAAGGGTGATGTTCTGACCGAAGTGTTGAACATAGTCTTCATATGCTGAAGAAACATGTTCTGACTGAAGAGTATCGCTTCCACATGTTCTGATTGAAGCATCATGCTCTGAACCGTGTTTGTAACTTCTTATTGCACTTGCGTGGAGGCTGGCTCAGAAGTTCCGAAGTACCATATTCTCTTAACACTTAGAAAAAAATTCTAAATGTTTAGAATTTGGATTTTTTCACAGTAATTTCTGACTTCTAATTTTTGATGAACCAATTTCATGTCTTGATGAAATATAATTGTTGAAACCTGATTTTTGATCTAAAAGTCAAAGTTTGACTTTTCAGTGTGCTTTTGACCATTTTGCCCTTATGAATGATTTTCTTGAAAAATTGTAATTCAAGACTTGAAACTTGATAAAAGCAAACCTGGGGGTCTAGGATGATCCTTTGAGAAACGAGAGGGAAAATTGTAGGGTACAATAGCTTCCCATGTTCAATCTTCTTAAACTTGAAAAGTGAGATCGACATGTTTTTCGTTCGTAGCTTGAAAGTGGAAGATGATTGAACACTAAAGTGCCCATAAATTTGCACTCGAAGACGAATTATGAATGGGCTTATAAATTCCATTTGGAGGAATGATGGAGATTTTCCGGAGATGGGCTTGTAGATGCCATCCAAGGATGACCGTTGCCAGAGAATGGACTAAGTATGAACTTGATTTCAACTGGAAAAGAATTAGAATAAATCTTTGGAGCAATTTATCTGAACCAGGAGAAGTCTTGTATGTTGCTTGACTGGGAAGAATCAGAATAAATCTTGGAGCGATTTATCTGAACCAGAAATGTTCATTTGGAAAGTATCAGGATAAATTGTTAAGGGGTTTAAACTGAACCAAAAGAGATCTTGAATATTCTTTAACTGGAAAGAATCAAAGTAAATCTTTGGAGCGATTTATCTGAACCAGAGGAAGTGTCTACCGGAAAGAATCAAGATAAATTTTTTGAGAGATTTAAACTGAACCAGCAGAGGTCTTGAATATTCCTCAATTTATTATGGGCCTGTGTAGGGCTGCTTCATGATGATTTCGTTTAAAACTGCATCTGGAAATGAGAAGGAACTTGTGTAGGGTTGCTTGATGATGAGTCTGTGTTAAACTTCATCTGGAATTTTTTGAGAAGGAACCTGGGTAGGATTACTTCATGATGAGTCTGTGTAAAAATGCATCTAAGTAGGGTTGCTTGATGATGAGTCTGTGTAAAACTTCATCTTGGAAATAGGAGGAAGTTGTGTAGGGTTGCATAATGACGAGTCTATGTAAAACTTCATCTTAGAAATAGGAGGAACCTGTGTAGGGTTGCTTCATGACGAGTCCGTGTAAAACTTCATCTTGGAAATAGGAGGAACCTGTGTAGGGTTGCTTCATGACGAGTCCGTGTAAAACTTCATCTTGGAAATAGGAGGAACCCGTGTATGGTTGCTTCATGACGAGTCCGTGTAAAACTTCATCTTGGAAATAGGAGGAACCTGTGTATGGTTACTTCATGACGAGTCTGTGTAAAATTTCATCTTTTAAATAGGAGGAACCTGTGTAGGGTTGCTTCAATTGGTCGTATAGATAAATGCCCTGACTTGTTACAGGTATTAACCTGGAACTTGAAAATGGTTGATGGTAGCCATCTGTTGATTGACGTTTCCTGAAAAAGGTAAAACATTAGTTGTATGCAATGTCGTGATGTATGAAATGTATGATGTCATGATGTTCTCAAAAATAAATGGGATTGTGTCGTATGCACTTATCATGTGTGAAATTTTAATGAATTTATATTTTTGTCTGGGAAAATAAATCCTTGACAAATGTTGGGGAGTCAATAAATCCCGGGCTGCTGTTGAAGAGTAGGTGTGTCTTCAAACTTTGCTTAGAATGTTCCCACCGGGGATTTCCTGTTTTGTTGAGGAGAACTCCATTGGAGAATGTTGAAAACTATGTGGAGAGTGTTGATTATTGCTTGGGGAAAAGAGATCAGGAGTCTCGGTTGTCTGTTGCTCTACTGAGGAGTCGAAGTTGAACTGACATCTGTTCGGGTCTAGGTTTCACAGTAACTTGTTGGGGATTGTAGAGTAGTCTACTGGGGAAGAGGAGTTATGGTCCTTTGATTTGTAGTATTCGGAGAGGCAAACTCAAGTTGGGGAATTCGTAGTTTGTTGGTGAAATAAACCCTGTTGTCGGTCCATTGGAGAGGCGACGACTTCACTGGCAGAGATCCTCGAGGATTATTGAGGTCGACTTAGCTGGGGAAAAGGTTTTCAGAGATTGAAACTCTGGCTGGGAGTCATCCTATGAGAAGGATCTTGGGAAGATTTGTCACTGCTCCTAGTAACAGGTGATTGTGGCACTACCAGGAACTATTTGATTATAAGTAACCCTTTGTTGGGATTTGCGTTCAATGCCCCAAGTGATTTAGATGGAGATCCGCCCCTGGTTATTCTGCACTTCTTGAGAGATTTCTTGAAATCTTGATTGGACTGCCCCAGGTGTGCTGGATAGTGATATGTCATGCCCCTTTGTTGATAGGAGATTTGTCATTGGAAGTGTCATCCCACTTGAACTGATTTTGTTCACTGAGAGAGTTTTCGTTCACTGGATATTCGTTGTGTGAATTTCTCTACTGTCAAATAAATAGCCATATGCAAACAGCGATATTCAAATAATGCAAAGTTTATGCTTGTCTTGAAATTTTGAAAATGAGTTAAAGAAGTTTTGTAAGAAAATTCAAACTCGGGATTTAGAGTAAAGCCTTACAGGAGTCAGGATACCTTTTGTAACATTATGCTTTCGAACTAACCCATGCTTCAATTAGGACTTTTGAAGGGTTGTAGCGTGGCTTGGTTCACGGTTTAAGAAATAAAGGATAAGGCTCAAAGTGTAATTGTATCCACCCATTCTTTGTGATGCTCTTTAGTCCAAAACTTAGTTAACTGTGCGTTTGAACTCCAATTGAGTCTGGAATGACGTTTTGGTGATGGTTCGGACAAGTTAAGTTTGTCAGAAGGCAGTCATTTTTTTACAACATTTTTCATGTTGTTGAGGATTTGTAGTTACCTCTTTCTTTTGATTCGTTATCCCTAATTTTTTACTGACTGTTCTTGTTTTGAGATTACAGTCAGCGGGATGCCCCAGTTTTCTTAAGTCTCTTTTGTAGGTTTTGACTTAGTGGGCTTTTCTCTTGAGAGATGATGACTGCCTATTTGGTAGGGAACCATCACTATCTTTTGATTCCATAGGAATGTTTTTGATATCATTCGTTGTATACGAAGTGAAAGTTTGTGACTTAACGCGCGTTTGAATTAATTGAGAGACTACCCTGCCCCAGGTTTTGATTTAAAGGTTTCAATTTGTGTAATAAAGAAAACTTCTACTTCTTTGGATTGAAGGGGTTGACTAGGGATTATCTTCCTTATAACTCCAGTGTTTAGGATTTGAAAGAAACGCTTGTACATCGTCAGCAAGGTCTGTCCAAAAGCATATTGTATGAGATTATGGCATTATTTTCGTCATGCTCCTTCTAAAGGCTTATAACTTTTAGCAAGACTTGAATGTCATAAAAGGAGTAAAAAGCATGATAGAATGAAAATGAATGAATTAATTCAAGACAAACATATTCAATGCATTAATGAAACAAAGTTTGACATTAATAGATAGTTGTTTGAATAACAAAAGAAATTACAATTGAAAATTAAAAATGAACAAGACGCTCTCAATGATTCGGCATAGGAGTAGTGATCACGTTTGGAGTCTCCGGAGGTTCAAACTCGATCTCCTTGGCGTCAATCAAATTCTGAATCTTGTACTTCAACGCCCAACAATCGTCAGTGTCATGCCCAGGACTACCAGAATGATAAGCACACATTGCATTAGGATTTTAGTTAGGAGAAGAAGTTTTGGGGTCTGGATGAGGTCTTATCAACGTAATCAGGTCCATCCTCAACAAGTGTTGTAGCGCTTGAGACAGCAGCATGTTGATGTTGGTAAACTGTCTTCTGGGCTCCTTTGGCCTTCATTGATTTCCCCTTTGTTGTTGCTGGTGCAACGTAGAACCAGAGATTAGGACTTCCCCCACATGTTGGTCATGACGACTCTTTTGACCACACATAGCATTGGACTCTTTCTTCCCATTGTATGGCTTTTTCTGAGCATTGGAGGGTGTAGCTCCTTGGATCTTTCCGCTTTTGATACCAGCTTCGACCCTTTCACCGGTCAGTATTAATTCGATGAATCCGGTCGAGGAGCTTCCGATTAGGTGATTAAAGAAAGGTCCCGTCAAAGTTCCCATGAAGATGTCAATCATCTCCGTGTCAGTTAGAGGGGGATGCACCCTACCATCCAGATCTCTCCACTTTTGGGTGTATCCTTTGAAGCTCTTGCTGGAACCCATGGTCATGTTCTGCAATTGCACACGAGTTGGTGCATGATCAGCATTGTATTGGTACTTCTTGTAGAAAGTAGCAGCTAGATCCTCCCAAGTGTGGATGCGAGAACTCTCCAATTGATAGAACCATTCAAGTTAATTCCCTACTAGGCTCTCTTGGAATAAATGGATCCAAAGCTTCGAATCAGTTGTGCATGGTTAAATCTTGCGAACATAAGACTTTAAGTGCATCTTAGGGCAAGAGACTCCATCGTATAGGGTAAAGGTAGGGATTTTGAACTTTGGCGAGAAGACCAACCCATAAACCAAAACCATGTCTCCTAAATCCAAACCAGGTATTTGTTAAATCTACATAGCATTGAGGCGATCCTCCAACTATTTGTACTTGTCATCAGCGGGAGGATATTCTTCCTCAGAGTAGTCAGCTTCGACTTCATCAATCTCCATATTGTTGTCTTCTTCATGAATATCCCCCATGTTGGATGGAGTTGAAAGATCTAGATCTCCCTTGATGGGTCCTCTAAGTATTCTTCCCAAGTTCAGGACGCCTACTGACTTCTTGGACTTTTTCTTCTTGTCTTTGAGAAGAAAAGTCTTCAGGTCCTCTTGCCCTTTAGCCATAGCCAGGAACATTTGTTGGAATTGAGCGTTTTGAGCTTGGAGATCTTTCACTGTTTGTTCCATATCCATCTTACTGAAATAAGCAGTAGGAAGATAAGGAGACCTGTATGGGAGAAACCTGTCATGATATGATGAATGACATATGGATGCATGTTTTCAAGGATCTTGTGGGGTTAGTAGTCACTTACAGTTTTGATTAGAGAACTTTGTATCAGTGGATGTCCTTCCACGAGAATTAAGCTTCACCATGTCGAGTGGGTTGCAGCCCTTAACTCAAGTTTGGTGTACTTGATTTTTACGGTGTTTGGTTAGAGTAAAATAAATCCTCTTGCCCCTTGATAGACGTCTGGTTTAATGTGACCCTGCATCAAAGGCCCTCGAGATCCTTGAAATGGTTATTGAAAATGTTATGGTATGATGTTATGATGTTATGTACAAGTATGAGAAGTAAGCAAGTTTATATGCAAATAATCATATTCACACAAAGCAGATAAGTCCTTAGGTTTAGGCTTGCATGGAGTTTGTAGGTAAGTACCCTCTTGAAGTTGGATTGGTTCAACCTGTCCTAAATATAGTAACTGGGTTCTAAAGGCTCTCAATATCACCAATCTTTCCCCCAAATTTTGTTCCGATAGACAATTGACTTTCCCCCAAACAAAACTCGAGAGTCAAACCTCAATGAGTGTAGCATCGAGTATCAACCGACTTTGGATTTACACCAAAGACGGCTATCTCACTACTTCCTAAAATCCAAGTTGATCAATTAAGGCGCTAAGGTCAGTTGACGCTTTATGATACCACGCAGCGGCCTCGTATTCTCCTTGATTACTAAAGGGCTACCGGTACACACCAAAGTATCGCATCAACGTAGCTACTGTTTCAACCGTGTCAGTATACCCTACACAGTTCCCTCACAGTTTATTGCTACTCACCTAAAAGGTGCCCCAAATCCGGGTGTAGGATCAAAGCAAACCCAAACAAGGAACCATAATGTAAAGTATGCAAGTCAAAAAAGGAAAGCAAGTAAATGTGATCTAGCTCTAAGGTAACCCCACTTTTGAGTTATTCCCCAGCAGAGTTACCAGTTCTATGATACGGTGGGAGAACTGACTTGGTTGTTTTGCGTTTGATCACAAATGTTGCAGTTAGCAAGAGTCGCTACCAACTTTTCTTTTATCCAAAAGGAAAGGCTAAAAAGAATAGGAAAGACCTTTAGAGATGTTTTCTTGAGTTCGGGGGGTAGATTATGAAAAGGGAAGGTATTAGCACCCTTTTCATCTGTAGTTATCTACGGGCTCTTAGTTGCTTGATAGATCACTTGATTTTGTTTGAATGTGTGCTTGTGGTGTGGTTTTTGAAAGTATTTTGAAAATGTCTTTGTAATGGTTCTCGTTTCTATGAGAATGCATACAAAGTGTTGTTTCAAAAATAGTTCAAAGGTGTTTGTGGAATGTGTTTTTTAAAATTATTTTGAAAATGTCTTTGTAAGGGTTCTCATTTCTATAAAAACGCGTACAAAGTGTTGTCTTTTAAAAATATTTCAAAATGTGAGTGTTGGTGTAGAAAATGTTTTTGTTGTGAGCAAGCGAGCAACTATGAGAGAATTTACCTAATCAAAAGATCTTAAATGTTCTTTTCCTCCTGCTAGAGATGTTTCTATCTCACCATTGTTTTGGTAAGAAGCCCCATCGTTGGATGTGAAAGGACGGGCACGGGACATCCGTATAGTCATAGAAGGAAACCTATGGGACATTTTAGCAATCTCGTTTTAGGGACTAGATCGTTTACCGAAGGCAACATCGAGGGTCATCGAGGGACTACGATCTTTTATCGAGGGTCTTTGCTAAAATGACCATATTCGAGGGACATGACTATTTTTCGAAAGGCAACAAAGCGGGATTACCCTAAGGGTGCTAGTGTGCAAGTGTGTTTGATTTACATGTATTTAGTCTTGATTAGGGTTATCTATTTGTTGATTTCATGGCTTTCCATACACACCCTAATTACTAGCATTTATACTTGAAAACAATAAATTATGGAAATGTAAAGGTCCTATGCTATTACATCATTTAGGGATGGGGGTGTACAAATTTACAAATGGGGGATTTCAAGAATATAAATCCTAATTAACTATTACAACCATATTGAACTGTACAATATAAGAAGAAAAAAGGACTTGTTTTGAAAGTGGTTTTTTGTCTTAATGAATTAAGAAAAAGAAATAAATTAATTAATAAAAAGGAAATACTTTATGTATTTTTCATATTAATAAAAAAGAGTAATGATATGGAAAATGATAAAAAGGGGGAAATAGCTAGAGATAGTAACAGCGTGCTGCTGCAAGAAAAACAACAAGGATCATAAGTTCGGAAGCCAGGCGCGTTGTGACTCAGAAAGGAACGTCAGTGGGAATCAGAAGTTCTGGATTGATACACTCTGAGGTCCTACAAGAAACCTTAGAGGGAAAATACAGAAGTTCTGGGTTGCTACGTGTCGAACTTCTGAGTGTTAAAGCAGTGAGAAAGCCTAGAAGTTCTGTATGTGTTAGAACATTAAGAAAACCTAGAAGTTCTGTGTGTTAAAACAGTGAGGAGAACTCAAGTTCTGTGTGTGTTAAACAGTGAATTGAACTCAGAAGTTATGTGTGTGTTAAACAGTGAGTGAAAATCAGAAATTATGTGTGTTAAAACAGTGAGGAGAACTCAGAAGTTCTGTGTGTTTCCACTCCTTCCTTACATTAATCAGCATATCAGCAATTTATTCAGTTCTTAACAAATAGCAAATCAGAAAGATAAAAAGCACAATAGTTTATAGAAGTTCTAATCCTAATTCTGAGTCTATCCTTAATCAAGAAGTTCTGATCCATAGTTTTTCTACTTATGCAATGATATGGACAACATCAATACTATGGTATTTACATATTTATTGATGTTCTGAATGAAAATATGCAAAGTCAGAAAGACTTACCTTGAATCTGGAGCGTGTGCCTAGGACTTGAGTTGCTGCTTTCAGATGTCCTAGAGTCAGTGAGAGCAACGGAACAATGGTTATGTTCTTTGATTCAAAGAGAAGAACAAAGGTTTTGTTTAGGATTTGCGAAGGTTTTCACTGTTTCCTTTTCTCTCTTTGATAATTCTCTCTATCTCTCTCTAAAAGCCAGCCCCTTGCAAGTATGATGGAGCAACTTATTTATAGGTGAGTTTGTTGTGGTTTTGGGGGGGAAACAAATGGGATTTAAACCTTTTTGGTATATTGTTTCATTGATTTTTAATCACAGTTTTTGTATGCTAATTTGGTGCAAATATAGGGTTTGAGAAAAATGCAGGCGTGGACTAGATCAACAGCAATTTGAGTGTTGTGGTAGCTTGTTGCAGGACTATGCTATAGCAGTGCAGCAGGTCGCTCAAACGAGGTTTTGGGATTTGATGATGTTATGATCGCAGAAGATCAGAGTGAGACTCGAAGGGTGATGTTCTGACCGAAGTGTTGAATATAGTCTTCATATGCTGAAAAAACATGTTCTAATCGAAGAGCATCGCTTTCACATGTTCTGATTGAAGCATCATGCTCTGGACTGTGTTTGGAAATTTTGACTGCACTTGCGTGGAGGCTGGCTCAGAAGTTTTGAAGTACCATATTCTCTTAACACTTAGAAAAAATCTCTAAATGTTTAGAAATTTGGATTTTTTCACAGTAATTTCTGACTTCTAATTTTTGATGAACCAATTTCATGTCTTGATGAAATATAATTTTTGAAACTTGATTTTTGATCTAAAAGTCAAAGTTTGACTTTTCAGTATGCTTTTGACCATTTTGCCCTTGTGAGTGATTTTCTTGAAAAATTGTAATTCAAGACTTGAAACTTGATAGAAGCAAACCTGAGGGTCCAGGGTGATCCTTTGAGAAACGAGAGGGAAAATTTTAGGGTACAACAGCATGTCTTGAGTGAAATGAGAGGACAAATTTTGGGGTACAACATTGTGATATGGTGGGAGAACTGACTTGAGGTTTTACGTTTGTGTTTGCAAATTTTACGGTTTAGCAAGAGTCGCCACCAACTTTTCTTTTATCCAAAAGGAAAGGTGAAAAAACACAGGAAAGACCTTTAGAGATGTTTTCTTGAGTTCGGGGGGTAGATTATGAAAAGGGAAGGTATTAGCACCCTTTTCATCCATGGTTTTCCATGGGCTCTTAGTTACTCGTTAGATCACTTGCTTTTGTTTAAAATTGTGCTTGTGGTGTGATTTTTGAAAGTATTTTGAAATTTTAACTTTTTAATGATTCTTGTTTTTATAAGAACGCATATAAAGTGTTTGTTTTAAAAATAGTTTAAAGAGGTGTTTGTGAGGTGTGTAAAAGTGTTTTTATTGTGAGCAAGCGAGTAACTGAGAGCGAACCTACCTACTCAAAAGGTCTTATATGTGCTTTTCCTCCTCCTTTAGATGTTATTATCTTACCATTGATTTTGTAAGAAGCCCCATCGTTGGATGTGAAGGGACGGGCGTTGGGTCATTGTATGACCATGATAGCAATATTGTGAGATGACTTAGCACTTTTCTTTAGGGACTAAGATCATTTTGAAAGAAGACTTTGATAGCATCATTGAGGGACTATGATCTTATATTTTTGTTTGTGCTAAGACATCCCACATGCATAACATGGCCATTTTTAGGCAACAATTGGAGTTAACCTTATGGGTGCTAGTGTGCAAATGTGTTTAATTACATGCATTTAGTCTTGATTAGGGTGATCTATTTGTTGATTTTATATCTTGTCATACACACCATAATTACTAACAATATATGAAAGCAATAAAAGTGCGGAAAGTAAATATCCTACGCTATTACAATATTTTAGGGATGGGGGTACATATTTACAAATGGGGGTTGCAAGTAAAAATAAGTCCTAAGTTACTATTACAACCATATAGAAATGCATAACATAAGAAAGAAATGGACTTGCTTTAGAAAATGTTTTTGTCTTAAGGAAATAAATTAAAAGGAAAATATTTTTATGTTTTTTTATGTTAATAAAAAAAGATTTAATATTAAAAATGATGAAAAAGAAAATAAATGAAAGATAGAAACAGTGCTGCTGCAAGCAAAACAACAAGGATCGGAAGTTCCAGAGTCAAGAGCGATGTGACTCAGCAGAAAACATCAGTGGGTATCAGAAGTTCTGAATTGGTAAACTCTGAGGTCCTGCAAGAAATGTTAGAGGACAGACACAGAAATTCTGGGTTGCATTCAGACAGTGGGCCACAAGTCAAAAGTTTTGTATTACACTAAAATAGTGAGGAGTTTGGGTAAAACTACATCGGAACCGAGAAGGAACCTAGGTAAGGTTGCTTCGTGAGGAGTTTGGGTAAAACTACATCGGAACCGAGAAGGAACCTAGGTAAGGTTGCTTTGTACAGAGTTTGGGTAAAACTACATCGGAACCGAGAAGGAACCTAGGTAAGGTTGCTTCGTGAGGAGTTTGGATAAAACTACATCGGAATCGAGAAGGAACCTAGTTAAGGTTGCTTCGTGAGGAGTTTGGGTAAAACTACATCGGAACCGAGAAGGAACCTAGGTAAGGTTGCTTCGTGAGGAGTTTGGGTAAAACTACATCGGAACCGAGAAGGAACCTAGGTAAGGTTGCTTCATGAGGAGTTTGGGTAAAACTACATCGAAACCGAGAAGGAACCTAGGTAAGGTTGCTTCGTGAGGAGTTTGGGTAAAACTACATCAGAACCGAGAAGGAACCTAGGTAAGGTTGCTTCTTGAGGAGTTTGGGTAAAACTACATCGGAACCGAGAAGGAACCTAGGTACGGTTGCTTCGTGAGGAGTTTGGGTAAAACTACATTGGAACCGAGAAGGAACCTAGGTAAGGTTGCTTCGTGAGGAGTTTGGGTAAAACTTCATCGAAACTGAAAAGGAACCTAGGTAAGGTTGCTTGGTGAGGAGTTTGGGTAAAACTACATCAGAACCGAGAAGGAACCTAGGTAAGGTTGCTTCGTTTGATCATGTAGATTATTTGACCTGTTTGGTTTTGAGAACTGATTTTCCATTAGTTGTCTGCAGATGTGACATGTATAACTGATGGGACTGTTGATGATAATTGTCTTTCCTGAAAAGATAACAGGGTTAATTATATGTGATGCATGAAATGCATGGTGGGATGACGTCCTCGAAATAAATGAGATTATGATGTATGCGACATGTATGCGCATGTCATGATGTATGAACATGAAATGCTATTGTGACAAGTCCGAGTTTAGGAAAATAAATCCCTGACTGTTGTTAGAGAGTATTGGGAATTACATTCCTGATCATTGTAGAAACAGTGGTTCTTCTACTTCCTCTGGGGACGGTGAACGAAGATGACTATGATGGAGATTTGCTCCTTACTTACAGCTACTTTGCCGGGGGTGAAACCCTGTTTGAGAATAACTTTGTGGAAGATAACTCTGTTGGGGATGAGCTTCTGCATTCAGAGGAATAAACTCCACTCAGGAGAAAACTACATGAACCGCTTGCGATTACAAAATTCGGCTGGGGAATATAAACGTAGGCTCTCCGAAAGAGCTTGGCTGGGGAAAGTAACTCATGTTTGGTGAAGCAAATATCAAAACTTTGGTTGCCTCTACTCTATGGGGAGTGTAGATGTCACAGGGTCGTATGCTGAGGATACGACAATGACTTCACATCAGGACTTTTCCGCCCCTGTACCTGCTGGAGAAAGTGCCTGCGGAGACCTTGTGGATTGAGTGTTATCCCAACTTATGAGGTGCTTAGTAACTTCCGGTCGGAATGATAAGTCTTCTACTGATAGACGAGTGATAAGATGACGGGACATAGTCATACGCTTTAATCCCTAACTTTTGCTTGGACCGCCCTTTCGGGTTTTCAGTCATCGGGATACCCTTTTTTGCTCAATCCGCCTTTTCAGGTTTTCTGCTTGCCAGGTGTACATTTTTTTTTTGTTTTTATCCCTAATTTTTTCCCGAATCTTTTTGGTTCGCCGGGATGCCCTTATTTTTGCCTAGGCCTGTCAACCTAGCGGGTCTTTGTTCATGCGTAGTATTTTCTCACTATGTCCGTGTTCACCGGGTACGGAGAATTGTCATTGTCCATAGTAGTAAGTGTTGCCACACTACCAAAAGATGTTTATTTCATCGTACAAGATTTGTTGTTGGGATTCATGCCCAATGCCCCAAGTGACGGAGATGGAAACCTGCCCCTGGTTACTCTGCACTTCTTGAGAGATTTCTTGGAATTTTGACTGGACTGCCCCAGGTGTGCTGGATAGTGACATGTCAAGTCCCCTTGTTGATAGAAGATTTTTCAATGGGAGTGTCATCCTACTCGAATTGATTTTGTTCACTGAGAAAGCTTTCGTTCACTGGATATTGTGTGAATTTCTCCACTATCAAACAAATAGCCATAAGAAAACAGTGATATTCAAGTAATGCAAAGTTTATATTTGTCTTGAAGTTTTGAAAAATGCATTTTTAGCAAGTAAAGAAGTTTGTAATTCAACTCTGGATTTTGAGTAGAGCCTTACAGGAGTCAGGATACCTTTTGTAACAGTATGCCTTCAAACTAACCCATGCTTCAATTAGAACTTTTGAAGGGTTGTAATGTGGCTTGGTTCACAGTTTAAGAAACAAAGGATAAAGGATCAAAGTGTATTTGTACCCACCCGTTCTTCGTGATGTTCTTCAGTCCTAAGCTCAGTTAATTGTACATTTGAACTCTAATTGAGTCTGGAATGACGTTTTGGTGATGGTTCAGACAAGTTGAGTTTGTCGGAAGGCAGTCATTCTTGCAAGTTTTTTTTCATGTTATTGAGGATTTATAGTGACCTCTTTCTTTTGATTTGTTATCCCTAATTTTTGCCTGATTGTTCTTATTTTGAGGTTACAGTCAACGGGATGCCCCAGTTTTCTTAAGTTTCCTTTGTAGGTTTTGACTTAGTGGACTTTTCCTTTTGAGAGATAATGACTGCCTATGCGATAGGGAACCATCACTGTCTTTTGATTCCAGAGGAATATTTTTGATGTAATTCGTTGTATTACGAGATGATGAGAGTTTGCGGCTTAACGCGCGTTTGAATTAATTGAGAGACTACCCTGCCCCAGGTTTTGATTAAGGGTTTTAATTTGTGTGAAAGAAAAACTCCTACTTCTTTGGCTCAAACGGGTTGACTAGGGATTATCTTCCTTATAACTGCATTGTTTGGGATTTGAGAGAACGCCTGTACATCATCAGCAAGGTCTGTTCAAAAGCATACTATAGAGATTGTGGTATCATTTTCGTCATCCTCCCTCTAAAGGCTTGTAACTTTTAGCAAGAGTTGAATGTCATAAAGAGAGCAAAAGCATAGTTTTAAATATAGTGAAAAACGAATGGATGAATTCAAGAAAAACATATGCAATGCATTAATGTAACAAAGTTTGACATTAATAGATAATTGTTTGAATAACAAAAGAGATTACAACTTGAAAATTCAAATGAACAAAAGCTTTCAATGATTCGTCATAGGAGCAGTGATTATGTTTGGAGTCTTCGGAGGGTCAAACTCGATCTCCTTGGCATCAATCATGTCTTGGACCTTATTCTTAAGAGCTCAACAGTTGTTTGTGTCATGTCCCGGACTATCAGAGTGGTATGCACACCTTTCATTGGGAAGATAGGTAGGAGCGGAAGTATTTGGGTTCTGGAGAGGAGCCTTTAACGTAATCACCTCTGCCTTCAACATGTGTTGTAGCGCTTGAACCAGTGACATGTTGATCTTAGTGAATTGTCTTTTAGGCGCGACCTCCTTACACTGATGCCCACGTCTTTGTTGAGCAGATTATTGTTGGAGTCGAGACGCGACATCAATTTGGAACGGTCTACTCTCCCTTAAACCGGCTCCATGTTGTAGGGGAGGCTGAGTAGTGACTTGATCTCCAATTCTGGAGGTTTGTCCCATACGGTCGTAACCGTCTTGACGAAGTTGGCTGACAAGCACTTTCAACTCTTCTTGTCCTTGAGCTAGATTTTGGATAAGAGCCATTTGGCCCACCAGTTGTCCCATCATCTGGACTTTCATTACAGCTATCTCGGTTTGTAGCCGCTCCAACTGGTCATTTATGTCATCCCCAGGATTCCCCATGATCATGATCCTAGTGGGGAGAGCTTTCACTTCTTCTTGCCCCTTGGATAGGTTCAAGAACATTTCGCAGAGTTGAGCATTTTGAATCTAGATGCTCTTGATGGTCTGTTCTAGGGCCGTCTCTACTGAAATAAACAGTAGGAAGATAAGGAAAACTGCGTCGGAGAAACCTATCATGATATGATGCATGATATATGGATGCATGTTTTCAAGGATCTCGCGGGGTAAATGTTAGTAGTCACTTACAGCTTTGATTGGAGAACTTTGTATCGGTGGATGTCCTTCCACGAGAATTAAGCTCACCATGTCAAGTGGGTCATAGCCCTTGACTCTGGTTCATTGTACCTGATTTTGACGGCATTTGGTTAGAGGAAAATAAATCCCCTTGCCCCTTGATAGACGTCTGGTTCAACGTGAACCTGCATCATAGGCCCTCAAGATCCTTGAAATGGTTATTGAAAATGCTATGGTATGATGTTATGATGTTATGTACAGATATGTGAGGTAAGCAAATTTATATACAAATAATCATATTCACACAAAGCAGACAAATCCTTAGTTTTAGGCTTGTATGGAGTTTGTAGGTAAGTACCCTCTTGAAGTTTAGTTGGCCCAACTTGTCCTAGTTAATAGTAACCTGGTTCTAAGGGATCTCAATATCACTGATCTTTCCCCCAGCTTCGTTCAATAGGCGATTGACTCGCAACCAAACAAAGCTCAAGAGTCCAACCTCAATGAGTGTAGCATCGAGTATCTACAAACATCGGACTGCACCAAAGCCGGTCATCTCACTACGTCCTAATGGCCAAGTTGGTCAAGTAAGGTTCTAAGGTCAGTTGATGCTTCACGACACCACGCGGCGGCCCCGTACTCTCCTTGATTGAATCAAGGGTTACTGGTACCAACCAAAGTGCCACATCAACGTAGCTACTACTTCAACCATGTCGGTATACCCCACACAGTTCCCTCACAGTTTATTGTTACTTACCTAAAAGGTATCCCCAAATCCGGGTGTAGGATTTTTAACAGTAACCCAAACAAGGACCCATAATGTAAAGCAAACAAATCAAACAATGTAGGCAAGTAAATGTGATCTAACCCTAAGGTAACCCCACTTTTAGAATTTTCCCCAGCAGAGTCGCCAGTTCTGTGATACGGTGGGAGAACTGACTTGAGGTTTTGTGTTTGTGTTCACAAATGTTGTGGTTTAGCAAGAGTCGCCACTGACTTTTCTTTTATCCAAAAGGAAAGGTGAAAAATCACAGGAAAGACCTTTAGAGATGTTTTCTTGAGTTTGGGGGGTAGATTATAAACAGGGAAGGTATTAGCACCCTTTTCATCTATGGTTTTCCATGGGCTATTAGTTACTCATTAGATCACTTGCTTTTGTTTGAAATTGTGCTTGTGGTGTGAGTTTTGAAAGTATTTTGAAAATGTAACTTTGTAATGATTCTTGTTTTTATAAGAACGCATACAAAGTGTTTGTTTCGAAAATAGTTCAAAAAGGTGTTTGTGAGGTGTGTAAAAGTGTTTTTGTTGTGAGCAAGCGAGTAACTGAGAGCGAACCTACCTACTCAAAAGGTCTTATATGTGCTTTTCCTCCTCCTTTAGATTTTGCTATCTTACCATTGATTTGGTAAGAAGCCTCATCGTTGGATGTGAAGAGACGGGCGTTGGGTCATCGTATGACCATGATAGCAATGTTGTGAGATGACTTAGCACTTTTCTTTAGGGACTAAGATCATTTTGAAAGGCGACTTTGATAGCGTCATTGAGGGACTATGATCTTATATTTTTGTTTGTGCTAAGACACCCCACATGCATAACATGGCCATTTTTAGGCAACAAGTGGGATTAACCTTATGGGTGCTAGTGTGCAAATGTGTTTGATTACATGCATTTAGTCTTGACTAGGGTGATCTATTTGTTGATTTTATATCTTATCATATACACCCAAATTACTAACAATATATGAAAGCAATAAAAGTGCGAAAAGTAAATATTCTACGCTATTACAATATTTTAGGGATGGGGCTACATATTTACAAATGGGGGTTGCAAGTAAAAATAAGTCCTAAGTTACTATTACAACCATATTGAAATGCATAACATAAGAAAGAAATGGACTTGTTTTAGAAAATGTTTTTGTCTTAAGGAAATAAATTAAAAGGAAAATATTTTTATGTTTTTTTTATTTTAATAAAAAAAGAGTTAATATTAAAAATGATGAAAAAGAAAATAAATGAAAGATAGAAACAATGTTGCTGCAAGCAAAACAACAAGGATCAGAAGTTCCGGAGTCAGGAGCGCTGTGACTCAGCAGGTAACGTCAATGGGTATCAGAAGTTCTGAATTGGTAAACTTTGAGGTCCTGCAAGAAATGTTAGAGGATAGACACAAAAATTCTGGATTGCATTCAGACACTGGGCCACAAGTCAGAAGTTTTGTATTACACTAAAACAGTGAGTACACGTCAGTAGTTCAGTGTGTTATCAGCATGTAAAAATCAAAAACTCTGAGTGTTTGAAAACGGCGAATGGAAACATCAGAAGTTCAGTGTATTTGACATGTAAGGAGAACTCATAAGTTATGTGCTGTGTTAGAACAATGAGTGAATCTTAGAAGTTCTGTGTGTTATCAGCATGTGAAAATCAGAAGTTCTGTGTGTGTTAACAGTGAGAAAAAATCATGGAAGTTCTGTGTGTTAAAACAGTGAAGAGAACTCAGAAGTTCTGCGTGCTTAAACAGTGAGAAAATCCTAGAAGTTTTGTGTGTTAAAATGGTGAGTGAAAATAGAAGTTCTGTGTTACATTTTGACTTTTAATCAGCACACCAACAATTCATTCAGTTCTTTTTAAACAGAAAATCAGAAGGATAACAGCACAACAGTTTATAGAAGTTCTAATGCTAATCCTTGTTAGAACAAAGTTTGAATCTACTACCCTAAGTTTAAGTTTTGATGATAACAAAATGCAAAGATATATTAATTGTATGATTCATGTAAGACATATATGCTGCCTAAAAAATTACGTTCTGCTTTACAGAAACTCTGATGGGTATCAGCAAGAGAACATCATCATCAGCATCAGAAGATGAGATATCAACATCAGCATCAGAAGATGTTATATCAGATGCCAGAATCAGAATATTAACTTGTGCTTACGCTGAAGCTTGATGAACAGATCTGCGCTTAACCATCTGAACTCTGATCTAGAAAACAACAGTTCATCAGCACCTAAGCAGCGTCAGAATGAGCCAAAGCCAGAACACGCTTAAGTGGCAACGGTACTGTGCATTCAAGATGATTTATTACCAACGACACCATTCCAGACAAGATTTGCTTAATAAGGAAAGAATGTTATTGGCATTGAAACGGAATTAACTACTCCAACGTACCTTATTTCCAATGCTATATAAACCAGTCAGTAAAGATTGAATTAGCTAATGCTCTACAACACTCTACACGCCTAAAGCTATTCATCATCCTCCTCACTTTCAGTTTGCTAAAAGCTCTCAATTCTTTACTCAATTATTTTAGCACTCTAGTTCTCATAAGCTTAAATTGTGTAGTATCACAATTGTGATAAACAGTTTTTGTAGAAAACATTCACACACCTAGATTTCAATTCTTTGTAAGAAAGTATTTCCTTGAGAAACCGGTTTGTGGTTTGACTCAAGAAGGCTTTAGCAGTTGTTAAAGCAGTTGTAATATTCAGTTGAATATAGTGGACTAAGACCTCGTTGAAGAGAGGAAAAATCACCTTGACGGGTGGACTGGAGTAGTTTGAGATCAAACGAACCAGGATAAAAATACCGTGTTGACTGCAATTGATTTCAAGTTTTTAAAATTTAACCCCCCTTATTGTGTTTTTCACTTCTTCAATTGGCATCAGAGCGCCTGGTTCTGAGCTAAAACACTTAACTGTGTCAGTACAAGATCCAGCGTCAGAAAAACACAATGGCAGGAACTTATCAACACACCAGCAATGACAACAATGAAGACAGAGACAGATTCAGCGGTAAACCTCCAGTCTTTGATGGAGAAAATTTTGATTACTGGAAAGACAGAATTAAAAGCTTCTTTCTGGCACATGATGCTGATCTGTGGGACATGGTGACAGATGGATACATGCACCCAGTGAATGCAAGCGGTCAGAAGATTGACAGGAAAGCAATGTCTGACCAACAAAAGCGTGACTTCAAAAATCACCACAAGGCCAGAACCATTCTTCTCAACGCCATCTCTTACGCTGAATATGAAAAGATCTCTAACAGAGACACAGCAAAGAACATGTTTGACTCACTCAGAATGACGCATGAAGGCAACATTCAGGTCAAAGAAACTAAAGCTCTTACGCTCATTCATAAGTATGAGGCATTCAAAATGGAAGAAAGTGAATCCATTGAAACAATGTTCTCAAGATTCCAAATTCTGGTGGCTGGTCTCAAGGTTCTGGACAAAGGATACTCTACTGCTGATCAAGTCAAGAAGATCATCAGAAGCTTACCAAAGCAGTGGAGGCCAATGGTTACAACTCTGAAGCTAGCTAAAGATCTCAACAAAATTTCTCTGGAGGAACTTATCAGCTCCCTCAGAAGTCACGAGATAGAGCTGGAAGCTGATGAACCTCAGAAGCAAGGTAAGCCTTTAGCATTAAAATCTAACAAAAAATCTGAGTCTAAAGTTTTACAGGCAGTTGAAGAAACATCCGATGGATCCTCATCAGAAGAAGACGAACTTTCCCTCCTCTCCAGAAGAGTGAACCAACTATGGAAGCAGAGGCAAAGGAAGTTCAGGAATCCCAGAAGATCTGATCAGAATGAGTCTTCTTCCAGATACAGAAGGACAGATTCTTCCTCTGGATACAGAAGATCTGAAGGCTCCTCAGGAAGCAGAAAGCCAAACACCAAGGACATCATCTGCTATGAATGCAATGAGCAAGGACACTACAAGAGTGACTGCCCAAAGCTTCAGAGGGAAAAGTCCAAAAAGAAGTTTGGAAGAGAAAAGAAGAAAAGTCTCATGGCTACATGGGATGACTCTGACTCGTCTGAAGCTGACTCAGAATCAGATGATGAGAGAGCAAACATAGCTCTCATGGCCAACATTTCAGAAGACAGTGAAGCTTCTGAATCAGACTCAGAATCAGATACTAAAGAGGTATTTCCTGACTTTGCAATTAATTTTACTAAGGCTGAACTTGCTGAAAGCCTTAACGAAATTCTGGAAAGGTACCAGCAGATTAGAGTTAAATTCAGAAACCTGAAAAGGAATCTTGAATCTGACTCTGATAAGACTGAGAGTCTTAAATTGGAAAATTCTGAGCTGAGAAATAAAATTTCAAAATTAGAAAATGTTTTATAAAACTCTCAGAAGGAACCAATTTCTGAAACTCCCAGCAGCGCTGATGAGATCATCAAGGAGTATGATCATAGCTTCCAGAATTTCCTTGCTAAAAGCATAGAGAGAAGCAAAATAGCTTCAATGATCTATGGAGTTAGCAGAAACGACAGAAAGGGAATAGGATACCAAGGTAAGGTTCCTACACCAAAGAATGCCATGGATTTAACCATTAAACACACTCCTCTGAACTCACATTTTGTGTATGGTCACACACATGATATTAAATACACTAGCAGTAAGTATTCTGTGAAACCAAAATTCAACCAGAGTTTTGGTAAATCTAACAAATCAGGACCCAAGAAAATCTGGGTACCTAAGGATAAAATAATACATGTTGCAGATATCTTTAGCAGCAAATCAGAAACACCAGTCATGGTACCTAGACTCTGGCTGCTCGCGACACATGACGGGAAGAAGGCATATGTTCCAAAGCCTGGAACTTAAGCCTGGAGACCACGTTGGCTTTGGAGGCAATCAGAGGGGAAAGATCATTGGCTCTAGAACTGTAGGTAATGGAAATCTTCCCTCTATAAATAATGTTCTGTTAGTAGATGGATTAATGCATAATCTGTTATCCATAAGTCAATTAAGTGATAACGATTATGATATAATCTTTAATCAAAAATCATGTAAAGTTGTTAGTCAGAAAGATGGGACTATCCTATTTAATGGAAAGAGGAAAAACAACATTTATAAAATCAAACTTTCTGAACTGAAAAGTCAGAATGTAAAGTGTCTTCTGTCTGTTAACAACGAGCAATGGATCTGGCACAGAAGATTGGGGCATGTTAGTATGAGAAGAATATCTCAGATTAACAAACTCAATTTGGTCAGAGGACTTCCTAATCTGAAGTTTAATTCAGATGCTCTGTGTGAAGCATGTCAGAAAGGCAAGTTTGCAAAACCTTCTTTCAAATCTAAAAATGTTGTTTCTACCTCTAAGCCATTAGAAATTCTGCACATTGACTTATTTGGACCAGTTAAAACTGCTTCAGTCAGTGGCAAGAAGTATGGGTTAGTAATCGTAGATGACTATAGCAGATGGACATGGGTAAAGTTCTTAAGACACAAGGACGAGTCACACTCTGTGTTTGTTACCTTCTGTAACCAAGTTCAGAATGAAAAGGATCTTAGAATCGTTAAAGTCAGAAGTGATCATGGTGGAGAGTTTGAAAACAAAGAATTTGAGTCATTCTTTAATGACAGAGGCATTCTGCATGACTTCTCTTATCCTAGAACTCCCCAACAAAATGGAGTTGTAGAACGAAAGAACAGAACATTGCAAGAAATGGCCAGAACCATGATCAATGAGACAAACATTGCTAAGATCTTCTGGGCAGAGGCAATAAACACAGCGTGCTACATTCAGAATAGAATCTCAATAAGACCTATTCTGGAAAAGACTCCATATGAATTGTGGAAGAACAGAAAGCCCAACATTTCATATTTTCATCCATTTGGATGTACTTGTTTTATGTTAAATACAAAAAATTATTTGAACAAGTTTGACTCTAAAGCACAGAAGTGTATTATGTTAGGATACTCTGAACGCTCAAGAGGGTACAGAGTATACAATACAGAAACACAGATTGTGGAAGAATCAATCAGTGTTCGTTTTGATGATAAGCTTGACTCTGAAAAGTCAAAGCAGAATGAAGTTTTTGCAGGTATGGAAGTTGAATTTACAGGTTCTGAAGACAAGTCATCAGAAGCTCTCAACAAAGACATCCCTTCAACATCTGAAATGAGCAATGCAAGCAATCCAGCAACAGCTGCTGAACAACCTCAGAAAAGACTACCCAGAAGCAGCTTGGATCACCCAGAAGAAATTATCTTAGGAGGAAAAGAAGATTCAATCAGAACAAGAGCCAGCTTCAGAAACTCTGAAGAATCCCTCATGGGACGTGTGTCTCTGATTGAACCTTCTTCTATTGATGAAGCACTTCTGGACAACGACTGGATTCTAGCAATGCAAGAAGAGCTGATTCAATTCACCAGAAATGACGTATGGGATCTTGTTCCCAGACCAAAAGGATTCAACGTCATTGGAACAAGATGGGTGTTCAGAAACAAGCTAAATGAACAAGGTGAAGTTATCAGAAACAAAGCACGACTGGTAGCACAAGGTTATAGTCAGCAAGAGGGAATAGACTATACAGAAACCGTTGCTCCAGTCGCCAGGTTAGAATCTATCAGACTTTTAATTTCATTTCCTGTTAATAAGGGCATCACTCTGTATCAGATGGATGTCAAGAGTGCATTCTTAAATGGTTATATAGAAGAAGAGGTTTATGTGCACCAACCCCCTGGTTTTGAAAGTACAAAACATCCAGAACATGTTTTCAAACTAAAGAAGTCACTATATGGTCTGAAACAAGCTCCCAGAGCTTGGTATGAACGACTAAGTAACTTTCTGTTAGAAAATGAATTCACCAGAGGGAAGGTGGACACTACCTTATTCTGTAAGTCAGTTAAGAATGACATCTTAGTCTGTCAAATTTACGTAGATGATATTATTTTTGGATCTACTAATCCTTCTCTTGGAAGAAAATTTGCTAAGTGTATGCAGGCAGAATTTGAGATGAGCCTCATGGGAGAACTGAAATTCTTTCTGGGAATTCAGATCAATCAAAACCCAGAGGGAACTTACATTCATCAGAGCAAATATGTCAGAGAACTTCTGAAGAAATTTGATCTCTCCGAATGTAAGCCATCAAAGATTCCAATGCATCCCACTTGCATTCTGGAAAGAGAAGAGGTAAGCAAAAAGGTAGAACAGAAGGTCTACAGAGGTATGATTGGTTCTCTCCTTTATCTGATAGCTTCAAGGCCTGATATCTTATTCAGCGTATGTATTTGTGCTAGATTCCAATCAGATCCTAGAGAATCTCACTTAACAGCTGTTAAGCGAATTTTCAAGTATCTGAAAGGTACTACTAATCTGGGTTTATTTTATAGAAAATCTAGTGATTACAGCTTAGTAGGCTACTGCGATGCTGACTTTGCTGGAGACAGAGTAGAGCGTAAAAGTACTTCTGGAAGCTGCCAGTTTCTGGGAGAAAATCTGATCTCTTGGTCCAGCAAAAGGCAATCCACAATTGCGCTATCAACAACAGAAGTTGAGTACATAGCAGCAGCTGGATGCAGCACACAAATGCTCTGGATGAAAAGTCAGCTTGAAGACTTCCAGATTTTTGAGAGTAACATCCTTATACTCTGTGACAATACTTCTGCCATTTGCTTAAGTAAAAATCCTATTTTGCATTCTAGGGCTAAGCATATAGAAATAAAACATCACTTCATTAGGGACTATATTCAGAAAGGAATTTTGAACTTAAAATTTATTGACACAGACCATCAATGGGCTGATATCTTCACTAAACCTCTTTCTGAAGATAGGTTCAATTTCATTCTGAAACATCTCAGCATGAAACTCTGCCCAGAGTGAAAATGTTTTAATTTTTATATATTAACCTTCAGAATGTGTTTTCTTTTTACTGTGAACTTCTGATCAATCTCCTTTCAGAAAGATAGACATGCAGATTGTATCAGATTCTATTCTTAAAGATCTGAGCGTTTCAGTTCAAGGATAGACGTGCCGCTCACTAAATCAAACAAGTGTCATCCAATCATCAGCAAATCTCTGAAGCAGAACACGCGTGCACGCTTCTAAGAAGGCAAAACGCTGATTGGGTGCATTGAGACACATGTCTGGTAACCGTTCCAAGTATCTTTCTCAAATCCCCCAAAATCAGCAAGCATTTAATGCACGTAATCATGAGTTAAAATGTAATCATGAATTAATTCTCTTTCTTAAAACCGTTTACGTTTTCAAAACATATTTTGAAATCTATTTAAGCACATTAAACATCATTCATTAAAGTTTTACCGTCTCCTACATTCATACAAATATTTTCTGCATTCTTCTTGTGTGTTCATCCCCTTTCAAAAGAAACCCTTTTCTCAAAAAAAAATTCAGAAACCCTAAGTGTGAACATGGCAACCTCTAGCAATGTTTCTGCAGGTTCTCAGAAGACGGCTTCATCTGAACAATACAAAATTCCCTTCAGAACTCTCCTCACACCAGTGAAGAACTTGGAAGTTCTGTCTGAACTGATTGTTGATTTCTCCAGTCTGAAAGAAAATGGATTCGATTTGACAGAAGAAGTTAGGGCACAAGGATGGGAGAGATATTTTGATAGGTTGGTGGGTCCAACGTTCCCAGTATTGGTTAAGGAATTCTGGATTCATGCGTCCTCATCAACACATCAAGTTACCTCCTACATAATGGGAAAGAAGATTGTGATCACTGAGGATCACATTGCAAGATTGATCGGATACAATGGTGGTGGCATCCGCTGTATCGACATGGCAGAAAGATGCGCAGATGCTGCTGTCATTGCAAGGCAGATTTTCACCCATGGGGTTCCCAGTAGCAAAATCAGAGACTTAAAGGATCAGCACAGAATATGGGCGAAGATTATTCTGGGGTGCTTTAATCACAAGAAGCCCACAAGCTCTCCTGATTATATAAATATAGATCAGCAGTTTCTGATCTATTTTATTAATCAGAAGGTAAAGATTAACTTGGCTCATTTTCTGTTTAATCACCTCAGGACCAGCGTCAAGGACACAAGGGAAGAAGAAAGGACAAAAAGGGATTGGATACCCTTTGGCAGGTTAATATCAGATATTCTGAATGAGAATAGGCTGATAGAACACCTTACAGAAGCGCAGGAATTAAGTTCTATTGAACCTACTGTTGGCAAGCCTCTGAACGCCAAGAATCTGAAGAAAATGAAACTGATAGAGAATATCAGAAAGGAGCCCAGCGTTACTCCTCTTGCTGACATCACCAGCAGAAGAGTCCCTCTGGACAACTTTCCAATATTTTCTGAGATTGACTCTAAACCAGTCACTGTTCTCAGATACTTGAACGCTTGCAAGTCTGATGGTACAGATCCCACTCTGAACATTAAAGATCTGCACCAGCAAAATCCAGAAGTTACTGTGGAGAAGACGAAGAAAAGAAAGGCTACTTCAGAAGGACCATCCCAGCAGACCCCTAAGAAGAGAGGTAATCTATCTGCTGCTAATGTTTTAAATTCTTCTGCTATTCCAACATCAATCCCAACCCCAGCTTCACATGAACTTCCAATCCCCATACCAACCATTGATGAAACCGAACCAGAGGATGACCCTTCTGAGTCACTGACTCTCAGGAGATCCCGCACCAAAAATCCAAAACCCACACCATCAACAGAATCAGAACTTGACAAAGTTCTTTCTGAAATTGATCAACGTTCTTCCGTTCCACTCTCAGAAAATCCAAACACTCAACAAGAAACTGCTCACTCTCCTCAACCAGAACATACTCTCTCACCCATACCAGAAGAACCACAAATTCCACAACAACCAGAAATTCCACCTCCTTCTCCACAACCAGCAATTGCTCCTCCCTCTCCACAACCAGAACTTCATCCACTTTCACCTCAACCATCACCCCCACAACCTGAGTTTCAACACTCTAAAACTCCATCACCTGAACATCAAACTCCTGAACATCATTCTCCTCAATCCTCTGAACCACAACCCTTGGCAATCCAGCTGCCTTGCGGTACAACTATAAACATACCCCAGCTGCCATCCTCACCAGAAACTACCCCTCCAAATACTCCAAACAGTCCAATAATCATCTCTGATTCTCCCACTCCATCTCCCAAACAAACTACAGAAGACCACAGCAGGACCTTCATCGATTTAACAATCCTTGACCGTCTTGCTGATCTCAAAAATAAAATAGCCATCCCCAAACCCAAACAGCTAGATGTTGGTGCTGGCATTTTGAATTTTGAAACAGGCTTGCAGAATTGGATTGCTTCTCTAAAGCAGGTTTGTCCTGGAATGATTGATCTTGCTGCCTCAGACCAACTCTGGACACAATTTAGAATATGGGTATGCACTGAAGCCCTCAAGCTGCAAGATATCAACTATGAACAGGCCCAATAGAACTTCAGCAAGCTGCTGAAGGAAGAAGTGCTCCTTCTGGATAGTGAGCCATGGTCTGACAAGCGTCCAGCATCAAAAGTTCAGCAAGCGGAAGATCAGTCAACTCAAGCTGAAGAGGTTAGTCAAGCTGAAGAGGTTAGTCAAGCTGAAGATGTTGCAGAAAGCTCTCAGAAGCATCCTGCTTCTGACGTTTCTCAAGCTGCCTTGGACAGGCAGACTCTGGAAGAGATGAAGCAGAATGATATTCGTCTGCAGCAAAGAATGGATGAGAATGATCAGAAGATGAAGGAAAGGATGGATGTGCAAGACAGCAAGATTGATACAGTAGTCAGCATGGTGCACAAGCAGAATGAAATTGTTGATCAGATCAAGACAATGCTAGAGACTCTGTTCACACGCTTGCCAACCCAACCTTAGTTTTTCATTCATGATATTTTCATTGTTTTCTTTCCATGTTTTCTGTACTCTCTCCTAAGCTTTGAATTAAATATAACAGTTTTTCTGCTCTGATCGTTTTAGCTTATATTACTTACACTTTTTGATTGCTGACAAAAAGGGGGAGAACAAGAATGATATTTTTCAATAACGAATTACTGAGACAAATAGTCTCAAACATTCTAACACTCTGATACTTGAATGTTTTCTGTTTTGCATAAGCTTACAGGTACAAGAAGTTAATCATCTCTGATACACTGAAGCTCTGATATACTGATCTGAAGCTCTGATATTCTGATGTTCAAAGAAAGTCAATAAAGATCTGATCCTGAAGAACTCTTGGAATTAAAAAGGGAAGTAATAAATTCAGGGGGAGTATCTCCGATCTAAACTCTGATATCTCTTTATCCCTTATCTTTGATAACTTCCTATTTAATTCTGATACAACCTTTTATTTAGTTATCTCTGATACTTTTCACGCTAATTTTCAAATTAAAAAATATCTAGTTTTTGTCATCATCAAAAAGGGGGAGATTGTTAGAACAAAGTTTGAATCTACTACCCTAAGTTTAAGTTTTGATGATAACAAAATGCAAAGATATATTAATTGTATGATTCATGTAAGACATATATGCTGCCTAAAAAATTACGTTCTGCTTTACAGAAACTCTGATGGGTATCAGCAAGAGAACATCATCATCAACATCAGAAGATGAGATATCAACATCAGCATCAGAAGATGTTATATCAGATGCCAGAATCATAAGATCAACTTGTGCTTACGCTGAAGCTTGATGAACAGATCTGCGCTTAACCATCTGAACTCTGATCTAGAAAACAACAGTTCATCAGCACCTAAGCAGTGTCAGAATGAGCCAAAGCCAGAACACGCTTAAGTGGCAACGATACTGTGCATTCAAGATGATTTATTACCAACGGCACCATTCCAGACAAGATCTACTTAATAAGGAAAGAATGTTATTGGCATTGAAACGGAATTAACTACTCCAACGTACCTTATTTCCAATGTTATATAAACCAGTCAGTGAAGATTGAATTGGCTAATGCTCTACAATACTCTACACGCCTAAAGCTATTCATCATCCTCCTCACTTTCAGTTTGCTAAAAGCTCTCAATTCTTTACTCAATTATTTTAGCACTCTAGTTCTCATAAGCTTAAATTATGTAGTATCACAGTTGTGATAAACAGTTTTTGTAGAAAACATTCACACACCTAGATTTCAATTCTTTGTAAGAAAGTATTTCCTTGAGAAACCGGTTTGTGGTTTGACTCAAGAAGGCTTTAGCAGTTGTTAAAGCAGTTGTAATATTCAGTTGAATATAGTGGATTAAGACCTCGTTGGAGAGAGGCGAAATCACCTTGACGGGTGGACTGGAGTAGTTTGAGATCAAACGAACCAGGATAAAAATACCGTGTTGACTGCAATTGATTTCAAGTTTTTACAATTCAACCCCCCTTCTTGTGTTTTTCACTTCTTCAATCCTGAGTCTAGTCCTAACCCAGAAGTTCTGATCCATAGTTTTTCTATTCATGCAATGATATGTACAACATTAATACTATGATATTTACATGTTAATGATGTTCAGAATGAAAAACAAGCAAAGTCAGAAAGACTTACCTTGAACCTGGAGCGTGCTTGGAGCTTTGAGTTGCTGCCTTTGGATGTTCTGAGTCAGCAAGATAAACGGAAGAGGAAATGCCAAGCTCTTTGATTCAAAAGGAAGAACAAAGGTTTTGATTTTCTGTTTGGGATTTCTGGATTTTTACGAAAGGTTTCACAGGTTTCTTTTCTCTCTTTTGATGATTCTCTCTCCCTCCAAAAACCAGCCCTTTGCAAGTGTGATGGAGCCACTTATTTATAGATGAATTTGTTATGGTTTTGGGGGGAAAACAGATGGGACTTGAACTTTTTTGGCACACTGTTCCATTGCTTTTTGATCACAGCTTTTTATATTTGGTACAAATACAAGATTTGGGAAGATGCAGGCGTGCACTGGATTAACTGCTGGTTAGAGTAATGTGATGCAGTAGTGTAGCAGGTTGTTTAAACGAGGTCTTGGGATTTGGTGATGTTCTGATTGCAGAAGATCAGAAACGTAACCTCCAAATGTTGAAGGGGCGTCTTCTGCCGGAGCGTTGAACATAGCCTCTTTATGTTGAAGAATCATGTTCTGACTGAAGCATCATCTTCAGACCAAAGAGCATCGCTTCTGCATGTTCTGATTGAAGCATCATGTTCTGAACCGTGTTTTCAACTTCTGATTGTACTTGCATAGAGGCTGGCTCGGAAGTTCTGAAGTATCACATACTCTAAACACTTAGAAAAATTTCTAAATATTTAGAAATTTTGATTTTTCCAAAGTAACTTCTGACTCCTGATTTTTTGATGAATCAATCTCATGTCTTGATAAAATAAAATTATTGAAACTTAATTTGATCTGAAAGTCAAAGTTTGAATTTTCAATGTGCTTTTGACCATTTTGCCCTTATGGATGATTTTCTTGGAAAATTGCAGTTCAAGGCTTGGAATTGGATGGAAGCAAACTTGAGGATCCAGGGTGATTCCTTGAGAAATCAGAGGGAAAATTTTGGGGTACAACAAACACCTACATCATCAATCATCAGTGTTATTTCATGCGAGTGCAAATTTATGGGCACTCTAGTGTTCAATCATCTTCCACCTTCAGATCACGAAAGGCAGACAAGTCAATCTAAATCCTCAGGTTTAAGAAGATTGAACAGGGGAAGCTGTTGTATCCCAAAATTTTCCCTCTCATATTTTCCCAAGATCTTACTCTTACATGGTGATCATAAGCATTTGATTAAAGGAAAGATACATTTTTTTGAAGATAAACAAGGAGTCTTTGATTGGCATTTTAACAAAATCCTTCGATTGACATGTTAAAATGCCTTTCGATTGGTATTTGGATAGGCTTCGTTTGATCACCTAACCTCCTCCAAATTTGCCTCAAATTTCCAAGCTTTGATTGAAGCCTTGGTCTTTTGCTTTGTTTGCTGCACACCAGCTTCGACTGGGCATGTATTTACTTGGAAATAACTTCCTTTGATTCAGAAAGGAAGGGCCTCTTGTTAGTCCTCCTTCGATTACACCTTTGACTTTGCATGCTGGTTTGACTCACAAATGCAATGGCTACCTGCATGCAAGATGGATTCCTACTTTGTTTGGGCATTTGGTCTCTTCAGAGCATGCTTAATTCCTGCTTCGACCAGGCAAATAATCCCTGCTTCAACCAGGCAAATAATCCCTTTTCAGCCTGCCTTCAGCGCACAAGGTAAAAAATCTTCTTTCGACTTGCCTTTGATGCACAAGGAAAGAACCCCCTACAATCGTGTTTTGATTCATCAAGACAAAATCCCCTTCACGCCTGCCTTGGATTTACTAAGACAAAGGCCCCCTCTTCAGCTTGTCTTCAGCACAAGGCTAAGACTCCTTCAAAGTTGCTTTCGACCCACAAGGCACTGGCCACCTTTGTGCCAGCTTCGCCTAAGAAATTGCCTTCTTTACGCCTGCCTTGACTTGCTTCATGCTAGCATCCACAAGGCATAGGCTGCCTTTGTGCTAGTTTCGACTGGGCGCAGACCTCCCTTTGAAACAATTGTATACACTTCAGCATGCAGAAGGCCCAGTCGAAGGCCACACAAGAGACCCATTCGAAGGAATTAATACTAGATCCAGTCGAAGGGTACATAAGAGGTACATTTGAAGAAGCGTGCAGAAGGCCTAGTCGAAGGCCACACAAGAGACCCATTTGAATGAAGTAATACTAGAGACAGTCGAAGGGTACAAAAGAGGTACATTTGAAGAAGCATGCAGAAGGCCCAGTCGAAAGCTACACAAGAGGTCCAGTCGAAAGAGACAACTTGAGGTCAGTCAAATAGCAACACTATAGGGCATTCGAAGGAGCCAAAATGTCCACATACATTCAAATTTCAAAAAAAAAAGGACAAGATCCCATGTTTTTGGCCAACGTTACAAAACTTCATTCACGACCTTGAAAATGTTTGTTTATGGCTGTTTAAACTATTGTCTTCTTATCCCCTCCCTTCTACTCTATATAAGCAGAGTGCTTGTAAGCCAAATGGACAGTGACACACACATTGGAGATATATTGCCCCATAAACCCACCAAAGTTATCAAAAAATCTCATAAGTGATCCAAATCAAAGCAACCCTTAAACAAAGGTACCCACGTCCAGAAGCCAAATCAAAGCAACCATCAAACAAGAGTACCCACACCCATTATCACATATTCATACATCAACCATTGGTAAGAATTGGTAAAAGGATCAATCTTTACATTTGCATGACACATCAACATTTATAGTTTCATTTGATTTGTTGTTCAAGAATAAAGATTTGGGTTCGGCCCCATGTCTGCTTTTGTTTTACTGCTAACACTTGCTGCAGATGTAGCTTGAATAGACCCAACGCGTGCAGAATCGAAAGACCTGGGTTGGGCACCCAGGTCATGCTTTTCGTTTTGCCAACATGTTTGCAGGTGTAGTGCCCTCAAAAGTGATCCATCAGGAAATTCAAGCAGCGCCCTCTGGATCGAAAGCCATATCCTGTCACTGGATCAAAGGGGCAATCAAAAGACAACTTTCCCTTCATAGAATCGAAAGACATCATCTCCCTGTAACCAAAGGATGCTTCTTATTATATTTTTATTTTTGTTTTCATTTCTTTATTGACCCTCTTTTATTTAAATTGACCTTAAATCAAAAATCACAACAAAAAAAATATTAGGCTAGTTGTTTTTTCTAATTAAATTAAATTTGTAAATAAATTAATTAATTATCCTAACCTTTTTTCCTTAAATTAAAATTAAGTAGACTTAGGTTATATTTTCTTAAAATAAAAACAAAACAAAAAGATTTTTATTTCTTAGGATATTTTTAAACGTTATTTTCAATTTCACGCGCGTTTATTTAATTTCACATTTTTATTATTAATGTACCTGCTTACTGGATGTAATAGATTAAAACTAGGACATTTACTGCTTTATCCTCCCTCATTTTTAGACATGTAAATATCCTCACCCCTAAAGCATTGTAACAGCGTAGATTTAAATTCTTCCACCTTAATATTCTGTAATATATATTAACTGCCAGTAATTAGGCGTGTATGATAAGACTAATAATCAAACGCTAGCAAACTTAATAAAAAGACAAAAATAACAGAATTGAATCAATTGCACATATACACCTCTAGGATACCCCACTTTGGTGGCCTTTAGAAATAAAACAGTCATGAGGTAGGAACACTTTAGCAAAGACCCGTAAATCAAAAAGATCATAGTCTCTCGATGACCCTACAGTTGCCTTCTCGGTAAATGATCTAGTCCTTAAACAAAATTGCTAAAGCGTCTCCACAAGTTGCCTTTGTGACTGTAACGTCCCTTTCGAATGTCCCTCATACATCCAATGATAGGGCTACCTACTCACTAATAGTAGGATAGCACTGTCTAAAGGATATGAGGAAAAGAACGACCATTTTCGAGTATAAAAGTAAATAGTTGTTAGAAGTTTGCTCAAAAAACATGTTGCACTTACACAAAAACTACTTTTGAAAAACAATTTCAAAACATTTGCTTTGTTAAAACTCTTGAGGCCTGATACAAGAGTTAAACGCAAAGCAAATCGCCGCACTAAGGCATTTTCAAAACATTTTCAAACACACAAAGCACAAAGGTATTTTAAAAAATGAGCAAACCTCTAAGAGCCCGTAGATAACTACGGATGGAAATGGTGCTAACATCTTCCCTTTCCATAATCTACCCCCTTACTCAGAAAATCTCGAAAAGGTCTTTTTTGTTTTTTTCACCCTTTCCTTAATTTGGATAAAAGAAAAGTCGGTGGCAACTATTGCTTACCGCAACATTTGCAAACACAAACCACAAAACCAGTATATAACAATCGGTTCTGCCACCGTATCACAGTGCACAATGGAAAGCTACCTAACATAAGGCCAAGTTATAAGGTGATTCACATTTGACATGTATTAAAAAAGAATTAATGGCGTGATATTTTGCATAAATCATAAGTTTCATATTATGTTAAGCTTAGAAAGCAATAAACATGTACCTTGAATTTGTTACTTCAATTTATTCATATCATCACCACTCAATTGCAAGTTGAATCACATCTTGACAAGTTCACTTGGTTCCTTCAAAGTTGTTTAAACTTATGAACAAGCATCACGCTTTTGATTTTAAAACGTTCTACACATTAAACATGGAACAAACTAAAAGTAAACAACTATCTATACAAATTAAACTTAAACCAAAATGCATTAAAATTAAAAACACCCTAGAATGGTGTACCAAAAGTGTAAATGGCATGAAATGCCTCCAAAAGTATCAACACCTCATCCTTAATAGCATGGAACAAAATATAATCCAACAAAGCGGGCTCATTTCGAGAAAATATCTTGGTTTGTACAGGGGGCGCGCTAAGTGGTCTCAGCCCGCTTAGCGGGACGTTACTTTTTGGCAATTGTATAAGTGGCCCTTGAAGATATTTTTGCGGTCATTATACTTTCTCAAAAGACCCAAAATCTCACCTTTTTGTTCAAAAAGACAATTTTCTTCATTTGTAACTCAAATCCAAAGCTTTCAAGCTTCAATCTTTGAATCTTTCAAGTTTGATGCTTCTAAATCTTTGTCCTTTACTTGTTTCTCAAGCTACCATGGTTATGGGTAGCTAAATCCTTCCTTGTGTCAAGATTAGAGGTAGTTAACCTTTATTTTATATGTATTTATTTTGATGCTTTGTATGTGAACAAGTTAATGATTAATATAATGTGAATATATTTTCTTTTTATGACATATGTTTGATTTGGATCATTATTGACAAATATGTTTCAAATCTTGACCTAAGTTTTCATCTATCAACAACCAAACTCTAGAAATAGTTTTGTGAGCTGATATTCACTTGTATCAAGCTTTCAAAGTTATCATATTGGTAGTTAGTTTGAGACATCATTTAAGGATCAATATGGTAAAACTCACAATATCATTTTAGAGATAAAACGTATAGAGGGTACGTGTTTATATTGATTGTTAATAAGTTCACATGCTTTATTAAGAAAATATGTTTAGACTAGGTTAATGAACCCTAATCTTGACATGCTTTTACAAATCATTTAAAATCCTAAACTCTTTTTACCGTTAGTTATCACTGTTCATGCAATTGTTACGTTGTGAAACTAAAACCCTTTTATATCCTTTGCTTAAAACAATTTCAACTGTAGAACAGCGATAGCATCACCTAATCCATGTGGATACAATAAAGAAAATATTGATCCTGTAAAAGTGTTTCATAAAAATGGCGTTGTTGCCGGGGATTATTTATTTACACTAATTTGAAATCCTAAACACTACTAATCAACTAAATAGAGTGTAAAGGACCACAAAATTAGTAACAAATATATCCATATTTTGGTCATTAACATCGAGTGAGGATCAGGGAGATGTGACAAACTATTTGATCTTGGCGAAGGCTTCCTCACACTTGGGTGTCCGTTTGAACTTCTCCTTCTTCCTCAGGTCGGCGAAGAACATAAAAGCCTTATCTCCCGCACATAAGAGGAAGTGAGAAAGGGCGACGAGGTGTCCAGTAAGTTGTTGCACTTCTTTCACATTAGTGGGGATCCTCATATCGATGACCGTTTGAAATTTGTCAAGATTGGCTTCAATCCCCCACCTCGTCAGCAAGAATCCCATAAATTTACCTGTATGTACTCCAAAAGATCATTTGGCGTAATTTAAGCGCATATCGTACTTCATTACTGATTATAGGATGCACCCCAGGTCGTCGGCGTGATTGTGATCTTTTGCTGTCTTGACCATCATGTCATTGACATATACCTTAAGGTTCTACTTGATTTAATGGGTGAAGACAACGTCCATGAGGCGCTTGTACGTGGTGCCAGCGTTTTTGAGGTTGAAAGGCATGACGTTATAGTAGTAGTTGCCATGGTTTGATATGAATACAATTTTAGGGGCATTTAGAGGATCCATCTTGATTTGGTTGTATCTTGAGTATGCGTCTATAAAACTTATCACATTATAGCCTGAGGCCATCGATGAGGTGGTCTATATCTAGGAATAGGTACAGGTATTTAGGGAAGGAGGCGTTAAAATCCATGAAATCTAAGGACATTCTCCTAGTGTATCTTGGTCGAGCTGCCCTGGAGAGGCCCCTCACGAAGATACCTTCGACAATGGTGCTTGTTGTATGATGTGGGACCCTGTCAATCACCATATGAAAAATAGGATGAAAGGTATGAGTGAAAGGAATGGCCTAAGTTAGTTTTATCGGGCCTCATGATGGGTACCATTGTACTGTCTAAAAAAGTACAAGTGTGTGTTCCCTCTGCGGGGGCAGGGATACTCAGAGGCTCTAGTAGGTATATTGCATGTTTGAGGGTGAGGGCTATTTAACGACGGTGAGTAGCTCTGTACAGTGGTTTTTGAGGTTGTTTATGAGACCCGCTCACGTGAGGTGAGAAGTCTAGCGGGTGGTCGTCGCATCTATGTTACAGGTAGGCGGTTGGAGTTATGTTGTTAGGGTTACTCAGAGTGAAGTGCTCTTTGAGTAGTGTTTGAATGTGTCTAAACATGTGTTATTTGAGATATCCCTATCCCCTTGAGGGGTTGTATATTTATAAAATCTCTGGGTCCCTAGGGTTTTCTTCGAAAAAAAGTTGCCGCCCAACTAGCCAAGAGGTGGATATTTCAATCCCTATTTTCAAGGAAATTGTGGGTCAGTAGTGACTATGAATCTTTCTTTATCCAAGACACGTCTTATCTGGTGCTTCTTCTCCCCAGGGGAGAGGAAAACATAGGGCGAGGCAACACCTTTTTTCAGGCGACCTTGCATTGTCTCCCTTTCCTAGGGCGGTCCTAAGCTATCGCTCTAGGGAAGAGACATTTACAACTATAACACAATAGTATTCTTTGGAGAGTTTTTTCAGAATTGTTTTACCTATAAGACAGTTTTTGCATGTTTTGATACATTTGTTCATCATTTATGAAAAAAGGCTTTTTGGTTATAACCTTTCTCTTTTTGATTGAGACGGTGTTGGTTTGATAAGCAACGAGATCAGGTTCGGTCCTCTTTGGGTAGCATTTTTCCAACCGAAAAATGGAAGTCGCTTTATTGGTCATTAAACCTTTTAGTGACCAATTTTTAATCCTTTTTGGTCTCTAATTCCATTATTAAACACAAAGTTTTTACTAGTGTTAGAGCAAGTGAAAATTGATAGTTTTCAGTATAACTGAAAGATTTCCTTCTTTAGGGTCAGAAATTATATGCAGGTTTTGAATGATGAAAGGAGATTGAACTAGTTGTTGGATTGACTCGGGGGAGAAGGCTTCTCCATAAAATCCTATGTAGGGCTTCTACCGAGTCTTTTTTTAGGTAGTTGCCATGAAGCGAGGATCAAACACGCACGCGGTGGAAAGAGGACGACATATATCTACAGAATACAACCAAAAAAAGAAGAAGGATAATAGTCTATGGTAGGGAAAAAATACTACCTCAAAATATTAAGCAGGAGCTGAGGGAGGAAGAAGGAAATGGAGATTGGGAGAGTTGAGATGGAAGGGGAAAAATAGTGTTGGATCAGACTTAATGCTTTCTTGAATTAGGTTGCACAACTTTTTTGGAGCATTAACCTATATATAATGTGTTTAGTTTTGATCTCAAGACAATATTTTTCGAATGCGACTTTTTGGATCCTTGAGAGTTGTCTTCATTTGCTCATTATGGCACATTGTATCTAGCATGTAGAAAAACCAATATGTTTCATCTTAAGTGATCATAAATTGATCCTTCTTGTATATTAATATAATATATAAACTAGTTAAAAATTAGTTTGTTAGTTAAAATTTGTTATTTGGTAATTAATTTGTAAGCTATAGTTTATTATAAGTTGGTTAGGTTGGTTGGTTAGTTATAGTTTGTTCTAAGTTGACTAGTTTGTTTGTTAGTAATGTCTTACAATATAGAGCATCTCATGTAATCATTTATTTTCCTTTTCATTCCAATTCAATATGAATTATTAGGAGTTTCCATAAAGTTCTCAAGCTTAATTGTCATGTGAAATTGATCTTCATTTCTTTGATCCTATTCTTCATAACATATAGATTGAATATAGATCTAACACTATTCATCCGTCCTTATGTAAAATGATAATAGAGTAAAATGAATTGGACACTATTTTGAATTACCAAAAATAGTATAGTAAAATAGGGATTTGGATTGTCTCTCATGATAAATCCACTCGATAACATAAAGTGCAAATCATCACCAATAAATCATTTTAAATTAATATTGTAATATTTAATTGAAAAAAATTAAGGGCACGTCACTTTTATTGGAGAAAATCTACACCCGTAAAATAGATTTAACATTGTGCAGAAAAAATAAAATAAATCAATAATATTATCATATTTGGTGCAGTTAACAAATACGACGTTCACGTATTCATGTAAATTTAGGTATTTGATTAAAATCAAAAGTTTTTTATTTAAGTAAAATATTTTTAAATTATAGGATAAAAATGAAAAGTGTTATTTCAGACTGATGATAACAATTTGACTACGTGAGTGCAATGGATTCAAATTGGAGGGAAGTGTGAACAAGGAGACAGAGAGTTATGTTACATGAGATTTGTGTTTTGGAAAAAAGTGAATGAAATTGAGTGACTAAGAAGAAAGGAGGAAGTGGTAGTGGCGTGGTGGTCTCAATCTCAAACACCAAACCAACAATCACTCTCTCTCTCTCTCTATTATTCCTCCATTACTGCGTCGGTCAAATTTGGAACTTAGTGACTCCCATTTTCCAATGTGAGTGACACGTTAACTTTTATGTCTTATATTTCCATAAGTCTTATAATAATGTTTCATTTGATAGTAACACTTACGGTCCGTACTAAATTAATATTCATACCTAAATATGAAATAATAATGCAAATGTAATAGATTGGGAACGTTGCTTATGTGCCAAATTCTATTATGGTCTTGTCACAACACTAAATCTAGCTTTGGTGTTTGTTGTGTTTCTCCGCGCTTGTGTTGCAGCTCAAGAAGAAGAATTATGAGGTGCAATTAGAATGGTATGAATTTCAATGCATTGTTTTTTGTTTCTATAAATTGTATTTATTATTATTTAAAAGATTAAAGTTAAAGAAGTTAAAATTTTAAGTAATAAATATATGTTTATAAATTATTGATAAAAATATTTCCAGTCTAATATTAATAACAAATATAGGTTATAATGTTATTATAATTTCATTTATAAACTTCAAGTAGGTATACAATATTTTTTTAGTTTAGAAATTTTATCATATACCTCGTAAGGATATACACACTAATATAATTTCAATCATTAAAATAAATACTCTTTTAATATCTTTTAGGTACGTGATTATGAACTACTAGTATTTTGTTATAAAAAATTTAAAAAGTAATGTTACTTAAATATTCATAAAAATAATTTTTGTGAGAATTAATTTAAAAATAATAGAAATTATTTTGAATTTTCTATTTGTTAAAAAAATACAATAATGATAATCTTGTATTTGGAAGTGAAATTATGGTATGCAGATATCAGATATCCTATGAGATGTCGGGACACTGATATCTGACTCAAACACAATGAACAAGATACACACAATATAAAGATGCTGGAAAGTAAAACGAACACACAAAATTGTTAACTCAATTTAGTGTACAACAACACCTATTTTGGGGACTATCAGTTCAGAAAGGAAATCCACTAAATAGTATCAATTCAAAGTTAAACTCTCTCGTTTACAAATTCTCAATTAATCATTAACCGTGCTATACTTCTACCTAAGACACACCTATGTATGAGACCTCTCTCACTTTCCTTTTAGTCATAAGCAGTGACAATAACAACTCTAAACACTTTAGAATAATTTTAAAAGTCACACTTCAAAAAGACATAATTATTTAATGCTTAAAATCTTAAGAATGATTGACAGAACTTACAAATCAAATAGAGACAGTCTTACTCTTATACCAAGATGATATTAGAGAGACTCACAATTAACACAGTCTAATTCTACTATAGAGTGGATCACAAAGAACAAACGACAAACCCTAATCCTTAATCACACAACACACACGTTTTTTCTTGATCTTAGGTTACAAATACAGTTTATATATAAGCATTGTCTGGACTGGACTTGGGCTTAAAAAACACAGCAAGGAAGCTGCTAAAAGTCTGTAGAATATTCTCCATAAAAGTAGGTCTTCAATCATATATTTTCTAAAATGTCTCAACATCATCCAAGCTGTCAAAACCAATTCAAAACATAAACTCTTATTCCTCAAACTTGGATGCCACATATGATTACTCAATATTCCCAGAATATTCAGTAATTTAAAACAAATAAATCCAAGTTGCAGACCTGTACCAGACAAGATATTGAATAATTTAGGACATGACATCTTATTCGACATGTTCTTCTAGTTAATATAACATCTTACTTCGACATGTTCTTCCAGTTAATATAACATCTTACTTCGACATGTTTCTACTAAGTTAGTTTTACCAAACATAATGCCAATCATAAAAATAGAGAATCAACAATCTCCCCCTTTGACTTATTTTTTCTAAAACGACTTAATACTCCTTGCACACTAAAACAAGAAAACAACTAAGGTTTGAAAATAAATCAAACACATATATCAGAGGTGTAACAGCCAATCCACACATTATACAGTTAGCAGCAGAAAAAATCATCAGAGTACAGTGGAAGTTACTCATCACAGAAACATGGAGAGAAAAAAACAACCGGTATAACTATGGGACTCCCCCTTAGAACCTGTTATAGAGAATCAGAAAATTCTTCACTTCAATAGTAGCAAGGTAGCCAGCAACAATCAATGGTTAGTAGTTAGTGCACACATCAAACTACATACTCAACATACTACATACTACTCCCATTTTTTAGCCATAATAATGACAAAGGCAAGCTAACCAGAAAGGACCACAATAGCACATAAACACCAACAAAGCACGAGGTGTTAACACATGTTCTGGGCATTAAACTCTTATAAAACCAGAAACACCATAAAAACAACAAAATCAAACAGGAGCATCATCACCATCAACTCGATAGTCGATGAGACAACTTGTCTTAGAACTTGCTCTAAAATATATGTACCATAACCAATTCTAGTTCTTGTACCAACAACATATATGAACTTTCCCAAGAACCTATTAATTACTATGGGAGAGAGATGTCCAACATTTCCCTTAACATACACTTTTCTGAAATCTTGGCCATCATCACATCCAATGGGTATGTTCATTACAACCACTTGGTACAAGTCCTAACATCCTGATTGATATTCAACTCAAGTTGGAGCACCAACTTCGTCAGCATCATACTCAGACCTGAATCCACCATGTGATATGTCTGGCCCAGGGCATAAGATTGTTCCAGGGAAGAACCCTCCTAAGAACCATTCAACGACACATACAAAAGATTAAAGCAGAACCACAATGCTCCAAATCACAAAGCTTTCCACTGAATTCCAAGCCTACTATTTCCAGCCAAGCTCAGTTGAAAAACTGAACACAATACTAAGACATCATGTCTGACATCTCACATCCAAAAACAGAACTCCCTTTGAGCCCTACAACCTTCAGAGATACAAGAACACAAGTTGTATGAGAGCATGCTAGCTTTGTTCAGACTGCAACCCTACAACAACACATCAGACATGTACACAACACCTTTTTTAGTTAGGCAAGATGTGATGCACATAGGATTTGACATCAGGAACTTACACTTCCACAGGATAAGAACACTTCCTCATGTTCCTTCCTTCACAACCTCCCTTAGAGGTACAAGCAGCAGATAAGGCTACTTCCTCACAAATGATTGAGCCCCACAGAGATCAGAGCATTTAATCTTGCACATGTGGATTCTTCATCATGATAGATACTCACACCACAAACCACATCAGATTTGGCCAATGGCTTAACTTTAAACTCCATCATGATTAGACATTATGATTCTGAATCTAATGGTGAGTAATAATCTCCACACCATGAACTCCAAATTAGCTCCCATAAAAAATAACCCTCTTTTCTGGAGAGGTAAACAACTGAGATAATGTTTCAACATCAGTTCAGACATCAGTCTCAATCACAAGAATTTAACCGTTTACAATGGTTCTAGAGTCAACATCCATCAGAATTACTATCTCAATAGTAATCCATACACATATCTTTGCAAGGAATGCATGAGAACCATACTAGGACACTGATAAGTGCAAATAGTAGTTATTTTTGTATACTTTTTGTTGCACATATCGAATTTTTGTTGTTAATAACATTGAATAAACCCGACTTTTGTGTAAATACGTTTAGTTTGTGTTTATTTGTGTTTTTGTATACATAGTGTATCGGTTGATATTTTTCTATTCATTTTGTAGGTATTTGTTACATTTTAGAGCATCGAAGAATAAGGTGACGAAGGAACGGCTCCAGATGCACGTTTTCGGAATAAAAGACCAGTTTTTTGACATTCTGTCCAAGAGAGTCTGCTTAACGCGTAGAGGCCGCTAAGTGCGAGAGCCGCTCAATGCATTTTGTAGCGCACTGCTTGTGTTTGACAATTTAGCATAACCAATGTGTAATACGGTGGGATAATTGACTTTATTGGTTTTTTATTTTATCACAAATATTGCGGTTAGCAAGAGCCGTCTCCTACTTTTCTTTTATCCAACAAAGGAAAGGGTGAAAAGAACAGGAAGACCTTTTCGAGAATCTTTCTTACTAAGGGGAGTAGGTTATGAAAAGAGAAGGTGTTAGCACCCTTTTCATCCATAGTTATCTACGGGCTCTTAGTTTCTAGCTCACTTTGAAAATACTTTTTTGTGTAAGTGTGTTTTGAAAATATTTTGAAGAGATGCCTTAGTGCAAAAAACTTTGTAATGATTCTCGTATCGTTGAGAATGCATACAAAGTGTTTTTGTCTTTGAAAATATTTTGAAAAGAGAGTGTATGTGTGGGAAATTTGTTTTGTTATGTGAGCAAGCAACTACAAGTTATCTACCTACTCAAAAGATCTTTGTTATTTTCCTCGTTTCCTTTAGATAGTGATATCCTACCATTGGTTAGTATGCATCTCTATCATTGGATGTTTGAGGGACAGGAGAGGGTCATCGTACAGTCACGAAGGTAACTCGTAAGACACTTTAGCAATTACCCTAAGGTACCAAGATCATTTACCGAGGCAACATCAAAGGGTCGTCGAGGGACTATGATCTTTTAACCAAAGAGTCTTTGCTAAAATTTCCCACGTTTGAGAGACGTGACTGTTTATTTTCTGAAGGCAACAAGTGGAGGTACCTTAGAGGTGCGTGTGTGTGAAGTGTGTTGTGTTTCAATTATTTATCTTGGATATTTAGGTTTTCTACTGTTTGCTTTTAAATCTTGTCATGCAAACCTATTAACATACATCTAGCAGTTAAATATATACAAAAAAATAAAGATGCAGGAATTAAACTACGCTATTACATCACTTCGGGATGGGGGAGTACAAACCAAAATGGGGAGAAATGTAAATGAATCCTAATTTTAACTATTACAGACTGTGGGCAATTACATAAATTATCAAAAAATAATAATGCAAAAATACTATTTTTCCAATTGTATCATTTATTTTTTACTTTGGACACTACTTCCAACACATTAATAAGGTTAATTTTATAAAAGTGTAATGTCTTATGACAATATTATTATATTTTTTTAATATGTGTGTAAAAATCTTAAACGATAATCATTTTAAAACGGAGAAAATACAAATTACTTTGAATCCATAAAAAATAGTATCTTAATTTATCCACTTAGTTTACTCCCACTAAAGATACTCTTAGAGTGTCGAAAGGAAAACATATTGAATTGGTGGACTCTCATCTCTAATAGGACACATGATCACATCCTCTATCGATCACATCTCTCATTGTTGATATTTAATCTAACAATCATCTCCACAATGCATTGAATTACACTCAAATAGTTTTTAACTGCATATATTATATAAAGACTGGATCACGTCATTTTAAATATTCAATTGACTCTTGTTTTTATACTACTTTTCATTCAATAACAGATTTAAATATTTGAATGTTAATCTTCATGTCCACCCCTTCTCCACCTCCACCATTAAAAGACTTCATTTCACTACTTCATAACACATTTCCATTTTCTCAACAGAATAAAGATAATGTAAGCTAGTTATTACATCAGCTTAACTTAATGTAACAAACTTTAACAAACTTTTAAATTAAAAGCAAAACTAAAACTAACTTGATCTAGCATACTTAAGTCAATGTAGATCTTAAGTCAAAGTAGATTTGTATCTCTCTCACGGAACAATCTGTGTTTGTTGAACTTTATGATCTTTTGCAGGCTCTAAACAATTATACATGAAAAATGCTTAGTATATTTACTTTTAATTGATTAGTATTTTATTCTATATACATATATTGGATTATACGACAACAAGGCCATGTGTGAGTAGTAGTATTGTCTTGATTCTTCTAATGAAAAAGTAACAACTCTAGGGCGGCGGTACGGGAAATCATAACTAACAACAATCTTACGTAGTACATTTAGCATTCTGTACATAGTCAATTTCAGAACTAACTATTTTGGTCAAATTCCAATAGTACCAATATTTTACTCATTATTACAAATCACTACCCAACGACAACGAGTACCAATATTAAGAGCGTTTTTTAACATAATAAAACCCTTTTAACTAATTTATGAAAAATAAAAGAAAAGACATGTTTCAAAACATAGCCAAAAGGAGAACGTAACTTTAAGGTCACATAATAGAACAGAAGCAAAACAAGAAATTAAGAAAACAAACAAATAAACTCAAACGTCACACTGGTCTTATTCAGTGGAAAATACACGCAAAAACCAATAAATTCATTTCTTTCATTCTTTTCTAGATCTATAATTTGGTTAGAAATTTTTTTTTTATAGATTTGTTTCTTCAATCAATATTAATTTTGGGTTCTTAGTTTTAGGGTTTTTTGTTCCCTATGTTGTTCACTGAATTGATACTGTGGGAGAATTTGATTATGTCTTGAAAAAAAATGTGAATTGGAAAAGTTGGGTCTCTGTCAAAGTAGGGAAAGGTAGGTTTTTTGAGAAGATGAAGAAGCAATTGACGGGTTTAAGGGGTGATTCTCACCTTCACTCGGCGATTAGAGTTGGGAATTTGGAGTTGGTCTTGGAAATTATATCTGAGAATCAAGGTGAGGAATTGAAGGAGTTGTTTTCAATGAGAAATAACTCTAGTGAAACTGCTTTGTATATTGCTGCTGAAAATGGTCATATTGATATAGTGAAGGAGTTGATCAAATATCATGATATTGGGTTGGCTAGCTTGAAAGCTAGAAATGGATTTGATGCTTTTCACGTTGCTGCTAAAAATGGAAATTTGGGTAAGTTTGTTAGATATTTTAAATGTCTATAATGTTTAGGTGTGGGGTTTTTACTATAATAGTATTCATGGGTTTCAGTTGACAGCATTTAACGCAAACATGATTTCAGATGTTTATTGTATCTTGGTCTATGCAAGTACATCGTTGATCTTCTATATGATTAGGCCTTAGGGTGTTTGATAAACCCATTTGTGATTTGGCGTACTTTTAAGCTGATTAAACTTAGTTTTGATGAATGGTTATATCAACTCTTTGCTCGACATGGCATGGAATTTGGTTATTGGTTGAATTAATATCCAATAATGGTTATATATTGTTTCGTAAAAGAACCAAAATTGTTGGTGAACCGGTGAAGTTGATCAAAGGAGCGGTGCACTGGACTTCTGGTGTAGTCGCATGGGGTGTACCTGCAAGGTTAACACTCCAACGCCCAAGTCAGTGAAATTACGGGAAGTGATGGAAAGTGGAAATGGATTTGAATTACCTAGAAATGACGTGTTTCCTCTCTTTATATAGTGGGGACGGTTAGAACTGCCTGCGTGAGACGCGGCATGTTGTGCGGTGGACCGTCTGGTTGATTTGGACGGTGTATCATGTGTAAGTATTTGGAATTACCTACCCTTGTTGATACCGAGGACTCACCTGCTCCACGCGTATGCATCCTCAGCATTCGCCTTCGGGCTTTCCGTATTGGGTCTTCTTGACGGTCCAGAACATATATTATTTGCTTATGATTTGAGTTATTGTTTCCATATATACCAAACCTTTATGTCCGCTGGCTTTCTTGGTCTTCCATTGACCTTTATTTTTATAACACAACATTATAAACTTGTGAGTTATGACCAATTTAATCTTGAGTTCTGTCTGAGTCCTTTTCTCTTTTTCTGGTTTGTAGAGATATTGAAGGTTCTAACGGAGGCATTTCCTGAAATCTCTATGACCGTTGATCTGACAAATACTACTGCACTGCACACTGCGGTCTCACAAGGACATATTGAGGTAGTTAATTTTCTCTTAGAGAAAAGCAGCAGCGTCGTAACTATAGCAAAAAGTAACGGAAAAACTGCATTTCATTCCGCTGCAAGAAATGGCCATGTGGATGTCATCAAAGCACTACTTAGTAGTGAACCTGAAATCGCAATGAGAATTGATAAGAAGGGGCAAACTGCACTCCATATGGCAGTTAAAGGACAAAATCTGGAGGTAGTGGACGAGCTTTTGAAACTGAACCCATCTTTTGCTAATATGGTGGATGCTAAGGGAAACACTGTGCTTCATATAACAACCCGGAAGGGTCGTTTACAGGTTTGAAAAATGTCTTTTTTCTCTTTCTTATGAAGCACTGAAGACTGAACTCATCGTCGGCCCAACGTGTTTAGAAGCCTAAAACACATTTTATTGTGAGGCCTTAAAAAATAACATAAGATGTTTGGAAGCCTAAAAATAACATACCGTAGTATGCAAACTTATATTAGGATTCTTGTGCTAATCTTGCAGATTGTTCAGAAGCTACTAGATTGCAAAGAAATAGACACTGATGTTATTAATAAATCTGGAGAAACGGCTTTGGATATTGCAGAGAGAAATGGTTGCTTGGATATCGCCAAATATTTGCAGGATCATGGAGCTCAAAATGCTAGGTCCATCAAGTCTCCTTCTACGAACAGAGCCCTTGAACTCAAACAAACAGTGAGTGACATAAAAAGCGGGGTTCATAACCAGCTAGAACACACGTTTAAAACACAGAGGCGTATGAAGGGTATAGCAAAGCGAATTAACAAGATGCAGGCTGAGGGGCTTAACAATGCGATAAACTCCAACACCATAGTTGCTGTCCTCATTGCAACAGTTGCTTTTGCTGCCATATTTACTGTCCCAGGCCAGTATCCTCAGAACACGAAGCAACTCGCTCCTGGAATGTCTCCAGGGGAAGCCAATATCGCTCCGAATATTAAGTTCTTGATATTTGTAATCTTCGATTCTACTGCCCTTTTCATATCATTGGCTGTTGTGATTGTCCAAACATCAGTAGTTGTTATTGAAAGGGAAGCAAAGAAACAAATGACGGCGATTATAAATAAGTTAATGTGGATAGCCTGTGTGTTAATTTCTGTGGCATTTCTCGCAATGTCATACATAGTTGTCGGGGATCAGAAAGAATTGGCTATTGCAGCCACAGCACTTGGAACGGTGATTATGGCAGCTACTCTAGGAACACTTTGTTATTGGGTGATTGCTCACCGCCTCGAGGCCTCCAGATTACGAAGTCTTAGAACAATGACGAGCAGTAGGCAGTCATTGACTATGTCCGGGATCTCAGCTTCCGAGAATGAGTACAAAGCAGTGTACGCAATATAAGTTTGATTTTATGTTTTCTTAAACCCCCCCCCCCCCCCCCCTTTTTGTCAAATTATGCTAACATCGAAGCAGGCATTTGCTGATTTATGCATGCCTTTGGAAAACACAGGCAAAGAATGTAATCATATATAGTGCACATTATAAGTAAATATGTCATTTTATGTTGAAGTATGGGATCATCATGCTCATTTTCACCTACTGGACTCCGTCGTATCTCTGCAATTAGTGAAATATCTGGCGTTCTTACAACAACAAATTTTATGAGCTTCATATGAGAGTATCATATTCCTTAACATCAAATAAAGGGTTGAGAGATTGTAGTCATCCAATTTTGCGTCTTGATGCTATCAATTTATCAAATGGTCTTTACTTGTGTTACAAGTTTAGCATATATATATATATATATATATATATATATATATATATATATATATATATATATATATATATATATATATATATATATATATATATATATATATATATATATATATATATATATATATATATATGTAGTTCTTCTGAGAATTACTACTCGCAGCCTGGCACAAGTACAATCGACCTATACTGTCTTAAATGCTAAGGTCCATGCAAAAACTTGTAGAGCAGCACAGTAGGGGTTAATAGGATGGGTGACCAATATCATGCTGTCTGATCAAACTTCGAATGAACGCGACCTGTCACTTCAGAAAATGCGGCTAATTGTGATTGGCCTATTGTGATCTTCTTTGTTCCATCCGTATCAAAATCTATTATTTGATAGAAACAATTTTAAATGAGCTCCACACTCTTAAAGAAATTGTTAGTCTCTGCATCACACCGACGAAACCAGAAAAACCGAGTATTGAAATAACTAACATTAACTTTTGATATCTTATGCTATTATTTTATTATATTTTTAAACTTTTATGTTTATTACACCATTAACATACTGAATATTCAAACTGCATTTAAATAAAAAGTTCATTCTTCTTGAACACACTCTCTCCTTATGTTTGGAGGCAACTTCTGTCTGTTTCTTACTTTCCACCAATTCTGCAACTTTTGAAGCTAACTTCCAGCAAACCTTGTGAATCTTTGTTTGAACCAGTCTCTTGTTGAGACTGTTTACAATGCGCGATAGCTCCCAAAACTAAACCTTCCATCTCAGAATTCAAATCAATCGAAAAATATGAAGATGAATAAGATCTCCTGTTTTGGTTAACGATGCCGTTTTCACTATAAAAACCCTGAAATGATTTTCTCTTAGCATTCTCAAAATGGTTGTATTTTGGTTTGTTCGATTCAGCTTCATTAGACTTATTATTAGAGGGTAATTTAGTATTTGTCATTTGTGGATATTCTCTTTTAGGGCCTATGTGACATTCTTATCTTTACTATTTTTGTGTATAAATAGGTGTACTAGGTTTCATTTTAATACAAGCAATCCTCTTTCAATCATTTGTGGCATCTTTATAGCATTTATCATTTTCTCTCCTCTTCCTCAATTTCATCACCTTGCACCAACAAATTGGTATCTAGAGCTCTTGGTTTGTTCTGAAATTCTAAGAAACACGAGTGATAGTGAGCTGTATGTTTGATTTTTGGTTCCTGATTTATGTTGAATTTTGAACAAAAATCTGAACAGAATCACACTGATTCTGTGGGTTTGGGAAACACTGAGTGAGAATCTGAGATTTGAGATTTGTGCAAGGTTTAAGATGAGTGGAGGCAGCAGTTTGAACACTAAATTTCTAGTTTTTGATGGAAAAAGTTGGAACAGATGGATGATACAGATGCGTGTGCTGTTTAGTGCTTGGGATGTTCTGGATCTTGTTACTGATGGTTATGTTCCAGTTGCAGCAGATGCTACTGAAGAACAAAGATCTGCAGAAAGAGCTACGAGGAAGAGGGATCAGAAAGTTCTGTTCTATATCCATCAGTGTGTGGATGAAAGTGTGTTTGAGAAGATTGCTTATTCGACGACGTCGAAAGAAGCATGGGATATACTGGTCAGATGTTATAGTGGTGACATGAAGAACAGTGAGAAATTTTTTGAATACATCTCCAAAATGATTCTGATCACTAATGAGATGAAAGCTTGTGGAGAAACACTTTCTGAACAGGTATCATAGAGAAGATTCTGAGGTCACTTACTCCTCAGTTTGATTACATTGTTGTTTCTATTGAACATTCTAAAAATATGGAAACCATGAGAATAGAAGAGTTGCAAAGCAGTCTAGAAGCGCAGGAGTTGCGTCTGACTGAAAGAACTTATGAGAGGAAAGTGGAGCAAGCTCTGAAGGCTTCTTTTGTCAAGAAGGATCAGAAGTAGAATAAACATGGTGATAAATTCCAGAAGTCAGAAACCTCAACTTCTGATGAAAAGAAATATCAGAAGGGAAAGGAAAGGTATGGCAAGAAGAAGTTCCAATGTTACTGTTGTAAACAGTTTGGCCATTTTGCCAGAGGTTGTAGAAACAGAGGACGAAAATCAGAAGAAGAAAATATAGCCAGAGGAGATTCTGATGATGAACCTGTGCTACTAGTGGCTTCTGATTCTGATGGAAACTGTTCAGAAGATTGGTGGTATATGGACACTGGCTATTCAAACCACTTGACTGTGAACAAACAATGGCTGATAGACTTTGATTCCAGAAGGAGAACAAAGATTAGATGTGCTGATGATAAGTATCTTAATGCAGAAGGTATGGTAAATGTTAGAGTCAGAGTGAAGAATGGAAAAAAAAACATTCTGATCAAAGATGTTTGGTATATTTCTGGAATTAAAAGAAATCTGATGAGTGTGGGTCATCTCATTGAAAAAAGATTCTCAATTGTTATGAAGGACAACCTCTTGACGTTATATGATTCTAATCAGAAGTTGATTATGAAGTCTGAGCAGGAAAGAAGCAGAATATTCAAGGTGAATGTAGAAACTGCTGAAGCAGAGTGTCTTAGTGCAGAAGGCGTTGAAGGTGACAGTAAACGGTGGCACAAGATGTTGGGGAACTTGAACTATAGAAGCTTAGGACATCTAAGTTCTAAGAAGCTTGTACATGGAATTTCGAAGATTGTGAAGCCTCAGAATTCATGCGAGATATGCATGAAAGACAAGCAACCCAGATTGCCATTTGCATCAGAAGTGGCCCCCAGAGCGAAGAATGTTTTGTGAGTAGTACATTCTGATGTGTGTGGACCATTTCCAGTATCTTCACTTGGAGGAAACAAATGTTTTGTGTCTTTTGTGGACGAGTTCACAAGAATGACATGGACAACACTCATTAAATTCAAGCATGAAGTGTTTACTGAGTTCCAGAAGTTCAAGGTGAAGGCTGAGAAGCAAAGTGGTCAGAAGCTGAAGATTCTGAGAACAGATGGTGGAGGTGAGTATAACTCTACAGAGTTCCAGAAGTTCTGTGAGAAGAATGGAATAGAACATGAGGTTACTGCTCTATATACTCCTCAGCACAATGGTCTTGCTGAAAGAAGAAATAGAACTTTGCTTGATATGACCAGAAGTATGCTGAAAGAGAAGAAGTTACCTCATATGTTATGGGGAGAAGTTGTTGCCACGTCAGCATATGTTCTGAATAGGTGTCCAACGAAGAAGCTGAAGGAGATTGTTCTTTTAGAAAAGTGGACTGGAGACAAGCAAAGTGTTAGCCATCTGAGGGTGTTTGGTTCTATATGCTACAAACATGTTCCAGAAGTTAGAAGACTGAAACTGGATGATAGAAGCAAAATAATGTTACTGGTGGGGTACCACAGTACAGGTGCCTATAAGCTTTATTGTCCAGAAATCAACAAAGTTGAAATCAACAAAGACGTTATTGTGAAAGAGTCAGAAACATGGGATTGGAACAAGCTTCAATCAGATTTTGGTGTAGCGCAAATACCAGAGTTAGTTTCTGAAGATTCTTCAGAAAGTCCTGAAGACGAGTCAGAGTCAGAAGATGAATCTGAAGACTCTGAAGATGAGTCAGAATCTCAGGGAGATTCTGATAGTGAATTTGATTATGATTCAGATTCTGATGATGATCCAGAATCTGGTGGTGATTATATTTCTGGAAGGGAAAACTCTGAAGACATATGGTCTGGAGGACAAGCTTCCAGAAGTAACTCTGAAGGTGGTAATTCTGAAGGAAGTAGTTCTGGACAAGGTCCAGAAGCTAGCATTGTTCTAAGTTCTGGAGAAGTTTCAGAACAAGTTCAGAGGCCATAAAGAATCAGACAAATATCAAGTAGGTTTGCAGATTTTAGCATGTTGCATGATACTGAAGTAGATTCTGAAGGAGAAGTTGTTCAGTGTGACATGTTAGTAGATTCTGAACCAGTGGGTATAGAAGAAGCTCTCAAGAAGAAAGTATGGTTGAATGTCATGAAGAAAGAACTTGAGGCTATTGAAAGAAACAAAACTTGGAAGCTGACGAAGCTTCCAGAAAAGAAGAAAACCATCAGCGTCGGATGGGTTTTCAAGGTGAAGCTTAAGTCAGATGGATCAATTGACAAACACAAAGCGAGACTAGTGACTATAGGTTTTCTTCAGAAACCTGGGCTAGATTACTTTGAGGTGTTTGCGCCTGTAACTAGACACGAAACAATCAGACTGGTGATTGCTTTAACTGCAAACAGAAATTGACCTTTGATACATCTGGATGTGAAGTCTGCATTTCTGAATGGTCTGTTACAAGAAGAGGTATATGTATCACAACCTCTTGGATTTGTGAAAAAGAATCAGGAAGAGATGGTATACAAGTTACATAAAGCCTTGTATGGACTGAAATAAGTGCCCAGAGCTTGGAATCTGAAAATTGATTCGTTTTTCAAGAGGCAGAAGTTTCAGAAATGTGAGGTGGAATATGGCGTGTATGTGCAGTATTCTGGTGGCAATGTGATTCTGGTGTGTCTATATGTTGATGACATATTGCTAACAGGAAGTTGTCCAGAAGATATAATCAAGTTCAAAGAAGTTCTTGAAAATTCTGGCTGCAGATACTCAATGTCACAGTCAATATTATGACACCGTATCTGACTTTCTATAAGACAGTAAATACAAAAACAGTAAAGAACACAGTCAATTGTTTACCCAGTTCAGTGTGAAACAACACCTACTCTGGGGGCTACCAAGCCAGGGAGGAAATCCACTATAAGAGATATTAATTCAGGAATAAACCAACCAGTTTATCTCCTTCACTTAAGACCTACCCAATGCAACTTCAATCTAAGTTCTACTTAAACCTGAGTTCCTACTCACTCCCCCTCAATCACAGCAGTGATACTTAAAACAATTAACTAATGAATTAATGAAGACACTTTTCAAAACATACACTTGATTATGCTTCACAGCTTTTTAATCAAGTAACACAAACACTCTTGCTTCACAGCTTTGAGTGATACATAAACCTAACTTGACTTTGCTTCAAAGCTTTAGTCAAGAGACACAAAACACTCTTGCTTCAAAGCTTTGAGTGGTACAAAAACCCTTACAAACAAAACCTATTCCAAGTCACTTATCACAATGATAATTGCTTGGATTACAGCATTTAAAACTATACAGTTTCTGATTGATCTTCAGTCCAAAGAGATATTTTCCAAACAGCAGTCCTGTTGAATATATAACAGTTGTTTCTTCAGTTAGGGTTTCCATAAAAAGCTAGGGTTAATTAGGTTTAACCATAAGACTTGGTCACAAGACTTTATCAACCAGTTTAGGGTTGAGCTAGGTTAACCCAAAGACAACGGGAGATTCTGTTCTGGAAGGAATGAGCCAACTTTCTGAAAAATCTCAGAATTAACCAAACTGCACTACTGTTAGATCAGTACAGGATGTCTTAACATTTGTTATGACATCAGAATTCCTGTTTACTGATTTTGGTAGAAGGCAATAAATGTGATCTTTTGCAAAATGCTCAGATACACACTCATACACAGTAGCTACTGTATGCCATTATTTTTCTGCAAAGGTACCTAATAAACCAGTACCTAATAAACCAGAATGTTATGACATCAGTCATGACATTCACACACCTGGTTTTACCAAAAATACATGCCAATAACTAAACACCTACAAACTCCCCCTTTGGCAGATTTTTGGCTAAAGCCCCTAAGCAATCAGAGAATAGATAGCAGCAGAATAAATGTGACTGCAGAAAAATATAGTGTCTATCAAGTAATTAACCACAGAATATCTCCCCCTCTTTAGCCACAAATGGGCCAAAGATACATGTACTTAAATGTTATACAGTCATCCAGAAAAAGTAATAAAAACAACAACTAAAATCTGAACACACTTGCAAACTCCACCAGGAACCAGCATCAACTCCACCAACCTTTAAGCACTGTCACCTTCAGAGGAGCTACTTTCTTCAGTATTGAGTTGATCTTCAGCAGCACCCTCTTCCCTTCTGTTTCCTTCAGCCTCCTCCTGTTCTAACCTGGCAATTAGGTTTTCTAGAGTCTTTTTCCTAGTCTCCAGCTCTTTGCAGGTCTCTTTCAATACAGCTATAACATCAGATGTTTTGGACTGAGTTTTTACAGATGATGTCTCAGCTGATGTTATGACAATATCAGGAACATGAGATCCCTGAAAAAGCTTGTAGTGTAACCCAAGAGCAGGAGCTCTTTTGCAAGCAGTATCTCTTGCCACCAGGATATCAGGGTACTGTGCAAGGATAATTCCACAAAGGAGGGAGGTAAAGGCAATAGGGCCTTTGACAACATAGCTATCAGCATGTTTTAAAGTTTGTTCAAAAATATACCTGCCATAGTCAAATTCAGTCTTGGTTCCCACAGCATAAATGAATCTCCCCAATCCTGTGGAGATAGTTGATTTGTGGTTGGTAGGGACCCAGTTGGCTGCACCAATCTTGTGCAGGATGGCAAATTTCATGCTTAGTTTGCTGGCATTCAGCTTGCCTTTCAAGGGCCAGCACTTGACTTGTCTTGCTGTGATGGTTTGGCATACTTCATTGTCAGTGACTTCTAGTTCAGGGCAATCCTCATTTGATCTTCCAAGAAATTTGTTAATTTCTGATGGAGAGAAATTAACCATTCTTCCTCTAACATAGACACATTCAAAGTCAGCTGACCTTCCATCAGCACATTCATCAGACAAGTTCACTATAAATTCCTTGACCAGATTTTTATAGCACTTGGTAAATTTTACCACAGTCTTCATTAGTCCAGCAGCTTTGATCAGGTCCATGATTTCCTTGCAATCCATGGCACCATTGTTTAGTTCTCTTTCTAAAGCTATTCTCTTCAAGCAAACATACTTCCATCTGTTGGCATTGTCAGGGTGGTGAAAAGAGATGTTGTCTGTTGGGACTTCAGGAACTCTAGCCATTTTGCTGGAAGGGAGTTTCCTTCTGATAGGAATGTCTTCAGCATTAATTTCAAACTCTGATTCCTCATCAGAATCAGAAGACTCAGGTTCTTTTCTCTTCTTTGTAATTGGTTGTCTAGCAGGTTTTGAGAGACTCCCAGTATGCACTTGGGCTTTCACCTTCCCTTTGGACATTCCAGTCTTCATAGTACCAGTCTTCCCTTCAGACCTGGTTTTCTTATCAGCAGATTTCTCTTTGTTCAGGCCTTTTGCAGCATCTTGATTACCCTTCCTGTTCATCATTCTCCTAGCTATGCTAGGGTTGATATTTGCAATCAGGTCATTGTTTGAGTATTCCTCATCCACATCAATAACAGGTGGTTCAACATTCTTCTCTGAAGGGTTCTGAATGTCATCCAGGTTTTGAATGTTGTCATTTGGTGTCTCAACATTCTCAGAGACATCTGGATTTGCTTCAACATTTGGGCTTGCTGATTCTTGATTTAATGGAACAGAAATCCCCGATACAGAGTGGTTCTCACTCAGGATTCTTGTAACAAGCCTAGCTATTGCTTGATGTACATAAGCTGATCCTTCCCTATTAGGTACAGAAGATGAAGGTTGAGAGGGATTACCGGAAGACGTCGCCTGAGACTTTCCTGTATGCCTTGTTCTCAGCTTTTTGACCTTGGAAGGGTTAGTTGCTATTTCTCTGAGAGGAGTAATCTCCAGGACTTCAGAATCCATGCATGAGGTGATTGCTCGAAAATCTTGATCAGATGATGAAGATGAAACAATTGTCTTGGATGAGGATGAAGTTTGAGACATTTTGATTGACTTGGAAAACCAGTAGCAACTAGGGAGAAAACTTTGATTGAGAGAAAAAGAGATGTTGCAAAGTCGAGAGTGGAAGGAGGCAAATGTGTGTCTATTCAACTTCTTAGTAATTTTGAAAGAATTTGGGAAATATATGATTAACCCACTTAAAATAGACTTAACAAAAATAACTCATTCAACCCTTGTTTTGAGCAAAATTAATTGCTATAATTTCTCATGTTGGCAAATACCCATCTTGCCCCTCAATTTTTCAAATTGATTTGCATCAAGAGCCTTGGTAAAAATATCAGCCAGCTGTAGCTTAATGACACCATGTTCCAGTTTAATTGTCTTCTCCTCTACAAGGTCTCTGATAAAGTAATTTTTAAGGTCAATGTGCTTGGTCCTGCTATGCTGAATAGGGTTCTTGGAAATATTGATTGTATTCAGATTGTCACAATACAATGCCACAACATCTTGTGAGACATTATACTCAGTTAGCATCTGTTTTGTCCAGATAATTTGAGAACAGCTACTACCAGCTGCAACTATTTCAGCACAAAGTTGAAAAGGAATTCTTTTGACATGAATCATAGCTCTGGCAGATTCCTGTATAATCCTATGTTTCCTTCTATCAACTCCATTTTGTTGAGGAGTTATAGGAGAAGAGAATTCATGACTAATTCCTTCTGAGAAACAGAACTTATTAAACTTGTTGTTTCCAAATTCCTTGTCATAATCACTTCTGATTCTGACAATACACCCTTCTTTTTGAGTTCTTTTGCACAGTTCTTTAAAAACTTCAAAGTTATTCACCACATCATAGACATATCTCTTTTCACCAAGCCTTTCCACCTGATATTCACCACAAACTCTCCCTTTATCAATTTGCAGTCTTGGAATCCCTCTGACTGCTTCCATGGAGATAGTCCTTTTCATTCTTCTTAGATGAAGATGGCCAAGTTTTTGGTGCCACAGTTTCACCTCTTTTTCTTCTTTGGCAATAGAACACACAGTGGAGTTATTAGTGTTCTCAGGCTGCCACAAGTAACAGTTGTCTTTAGATCTGATTCCTTTCATTACAACTTCTTGTTTTTCATTAATTACAAGACATTCAGATTTTGAGAAGTTGACCTTGAATCCTAGATCACATAATTGACTGATACTAATGAGATTAGCAGTCAGGCCTTTTACCAATAGTACTTCATTCAGATTTGGAACTCCAGGGCATTCCAAATTACCAACTCCTTTGATTTCACCTTTAGCACCATCTCCAAAGGTCACATAACTAGTGGTGTGAGGTTTAACATGATTGAGAATGTTCTTGATTCCAGTCATGTGCTTAGAACATCCACTGTCAAAGTACCAGTCTTCCTTTGCAGAGACTCTCAGGGAAGTGTGGGCTATCAGGGCAGTAGCCTTTTTCTTCCATTGAGGAGTATGTGGTACCCTGTTAGCCTTAGGTTTGACACCTGGGTTCTGATTAGGGTATCCATACAATCTGAAACAGAAAGGCTTTATGTGACCAAACCTCCCACAGTGGTGACATCTCCATCTTTGGTACTTTTTCTTCATATTTCCCTGTTCCCAATGTTGAGTGTTATGTTGTGACATCTGCTTTGACATTTGTTTATCAGACCTGATCTTCTTGTTTGCACCAGATTTCTTTGCTTCCACAAATCCTAGTCCAGACTTGTTTCTCACATTTTGTCCAACCTGAAGGATTTCTTCCAATTTGTCAGTTCCATTTGTCAGCATCTTGACAGATTTGGTCATCTGGTTCAGTTGTGAGTTCAGCAATTGAACTTCCCCTTCTAGATGACTTATAGTTTCAAGGTCTGCCCTTTTTTCAGCCTCCAACTTTATGATGAGCTTTGTTTGTCTCTCATTTTGTACACAGACTTCAGCACTTCTGATACACAATTTCTTGTAAGTGTCAGCCAGTTCTTCAAATATCACTTCCTTATCACTGGTGTCACTTTCAGAGGTGCAAACACCAGTTAGAGCAGTAACTAGTTTGGCAGATTCTTCTTCAGAATTACTTTCTGAATCACAGTCAGACCAGGTAATAGTCATTCCTTTCTTTTGTTTCTTAAGAAAGGTAGGGCATTCAGCTCGAATATGCCCATATCCTTCACAACCATGGCATTGAATTCCTCTGCCTTGATTTCCCTTCTCTTCAGACCTTGGTCTTCTGCTGGAGTCATAAGATCTGTTAATGTCAGAGGGAATGTTATCAACATTTGACCTTGACTTTGGATCCATTCTCTTGATGAGTTTGTTGAATTGTCTTCCAAGCATGGCAATAGCTTCTGAAATATTTTCTTCTTCATCCTCCTTGTTTTCATCTTCAGTGTTGGATACAAGTGCTATGCTCTTGTTTTTCTTGTCAACATTGTCACTGATCCCCATCTCAAAGGTCTGAAGAGACCCAATGAGTTCATCCACTTTTAAGTTGCTGATGTCCTGGGCTTCCTCTATAGCAGTTACCTTCATTGCAAATCTTTTAGGCAGGGATCTGAGAATCTTTCTCACCAGTTTTTCTTCAGACATCTTTTCACCCAATGCTCCTGAGGTGTTGGCAATCTCCAAGATGTTCATGTGAAACTCATGAATGGTTTCCTCTTCCTTCATCCTTAGGTTCTCAAACTTTGTAGTCAGCATCTGAAGCCTTGACATTTTTACTTTGGATGTGCCTTCATGGGTAGTTTTGAGAGTGTCCCACACTTCCTTGGCCAGTTCACATTGATGTACTAGTCTGAAAATGTTTCTATCAATTCCATTGAACAAGGCATTTAAAGCTTTGGAATTACCCAGGGCTAACTCATCTTCTTCTTTACTCCATTCTTCCTCAGACTTCAGACTGATTGTCCCATCTTTCTCAGTTATGGTGGGATGGTTCCATCCTTTGTCAGCAGCTCTCCGGGCCTTTTTGTCCAGAGATTTTAAGAAGGCAATCATACGAGGTTTCCAGTAGTCATAATTTGATCCATCCAGAATGGGTGGTCTGTTTCCAAAAACTCCTTCTTTGTCCATAGTGCCAGAAAGTGATATCCCTAGATCTCACCCAGTAATACAGGCAGGGTGCCTGCTCTGATGCCAATTGAAAATTCTGGCTGCAGATACTCAATGTCACAGTCAATGTTATGACACCGTATCTGACTTTCTATAAGACAGTAAATACAAAAACAGTAAAGAACACAGTCAATTGTTTACCCAGTTCAGTGTGAAACAACACCTACTCTGGGGGCTACCAAGCCAGGGAGGAAATCCACTATAAGAGATATTAATTCGGGAATAAACCAACCAGTTTATCTCCTTCACTTAAGACCTACCCAATGCAACTTCAATCTAAGTTCTACTTAAACCTGAGTTCCTACTCACTCCCCCTCAATCACAACAGTGATACTTAAAACAATTGACTAATGAATTAATGAAGACACTCTTCAAAACATACACTTGATTATGCTTCACAGCTTTTTAATCAAGTAACACAAACACTCTTGCTTCACAGCTTTGAGTGATACATAAACCTAACTTGACTTTGCTTCAAAGCTTTAGTCAAGAGACACAAAACACTCTTGCTTCAAAGCTTTGAGTGGTACAAAAACCCTTACAAACAAAACCTATTCCAAATCACTTATCACAATGATAATTGCTTGGATTACAGCAGTTAAAACTATACAGTTTCTGATTGATCTTCAGTCCAAAGAGATATTTTCCAAACAGCAGTCCTGTTGAATATATAGCAGTTGTTTCTTCAGTTAGGGTTTCCACAAAAAGCTAGGGTTAATTAGGTTTAACCATAAGACTTGGTCACAAGACTTTATCAACCAGTTTAGGGTTGAGCTAGGTTAATCCAAAGACAACGGGAGATTCTGTTCTGGAAGGAATGAGCCAACTTCCTGAAAAATCTCAGAATTAACCAAACTGCACTACTGTTAGATCAGTACAGGATGTCTTAACATTTGTTATGACATCAGAATTCCTGTTTACTGATTTTGGTAGAAGGCAATAAATGTGATCTTTTGCAAAATGCTCAGATACACACTCATACACAGTAACTACTGTATGCCATTATTTTTCTGCAAAGGTACCTAATAAACCAGTACCTAATAAACCAGAATGTTATGACATCAGTCATGACATTCACACACCTGGTTTTACCAAAAATACATGTCAATAACTAAACACCTACAGTTCTGATGAATGAATTTGAGATGACAGATCTGAGAAATATGGTATATTTTCTAGGAATGGAGATTTTATACTCAAAAAAGGGTATCATTCTACATCAGCAGAAGTGTGAACTTGAACTTCTGAAGAGATTTAAGCTGTAGAATTGCAAAGTTGTTGTGACACCATCAGAAACCACTCATAAATTGGATTCTGATTCTGATGGTGATTTTGTGGATGCTACAACCTTCAAGCAGTTGGTTGGTTCTCTTAGGTACTTGTGCAATACCAGACCTGGCATTTGTTATGTAGTTGGAATGGTTAGCAGATTCATGAGTAAATCAAAGTTGTCTCATTACCAAGTTACTGTCAGGATTCTGAGGTATATCAAAGGAAATATGAAATACGGAGTGTTATTTCCTTCTAGAAGACAGACATAATCAGAATTAGTGAGTTATTCTGATTCTGACTGGTGTGGAGATAGAGTTGACAAAAGAAGTACTTCTGATTACTTGTTCAAGTTTCTGGGAGGTCCAATTTCTTGGAGTTCCAAGAAACAGCCTGTTGTGGCTCTGTTAACATGTGAAGCTGAATACATTGCAGGTGTTGTAGCTGCATGTCAAGTTGTTTGGCTTCTGAATCTTCTGGAGGATTTGAAGATTGAGATAGAGAAATCTGAAGTTGTTGATTGATAACAAGTCTGCAATCAATCTTGCCAAGAATTCAGTACTGCATGGAAGAAGCAAGCATATTAAGACAAAGTATCATTTTCTGAGAAGTCAAGTGCAGAAAGGAGTGTTAGAAATTCTGCACTGTAGCATCCAGAAGCAGCTGACAGATGTTCTGACGAAGACAATAAAAAACAAACTAATTTCTTCATTTGAGAAATAAAATTGGTGTTGTTAGTTTCTGATAGTTAATAAATCAAGGGATGGTATTAGAGGATAATTTAGTATTTGCCATTTGTGGATATTCTCTTTTAGGGCCTATGTTGCATTCTTATCTTTACTATTTTTGTGTATAAATAAGTGTACTAGGTTTCACTTTAATACAATCAATCTTCTTTCAATCATTTGTGGCAGTTTTATAGCATTTATCATTTTCTCTCTTCTTCTTCAATTTCATCACTTTGCACCAACACTTATAAGCTGACCAAGCAGTTTTTGTAAACAAAGACTTCAAGAAAGCTTTGTAAGAGTTGAGCTTTCGAATTAACAATGATTTCTTAACATGTTTCATCTTCTTTAACCAATGTTTCATTGATTTAGTGGAACATTGAAGTAGATACTCAAATGGATTTAAATCACCAAAATTAAAACTGAGAGGCTTTGATCTTACAAAACCAAAAGGAGAGTTGGCACTGTAAGGAAGCTGATGAAGATGCATTAACATGTCTTTGTTTTGTTGTTGGGGTGATAAATTTTCAAAATGGCTCAAAAACATGTCAGTGAACTCTTCATCTATACGAATAAATACTATTTTTTTTAAGCTATTTTTCGTGTGGATGATGGTGATTTTAATCTCTATTTGTGTGTTTGAGAAGAAGGAAAAAAAAAAAATATATATATATATATATATATATATATATATATATATATATATATATATATATATATATATATATATATATATATATATATATATATATATATATATATATATATATATATATATATATATATATATATATATATATATATAACTTTAAAATTATTTAATACTTATGAAATAATTTTCATATTATATTTAAAACCTAATTATTACTCAAAATTATTGATTTATAAATTATTTACGGTTGTACATTATAAAAAAATATAAAGAATTATGAGTTGCGGATGTTAATTTAGTACATTATTTTTTAAGGAAAATATTAATACTTTTTAAAGATAAAAGTTTGTATAAAATTGTAACTTCTTATCAGTTTATTTTAAAATTTTAATGATGGAGAACTTTTTTATATTAAGAAATAATTTTCGAATTCAGTTATAATTTCATACATTATGAATCGCTGTAATATAATTTTATACTAGTTTAAATGTAGTTTTGACTCTTAAAATTTTCAACTGTTTACTTTTGTATCCTTAAGTTTTAATTATTTGATTTTACTTTTTCAGTTTTTTTAATTATTTAATTTTGATCATTTAAATTTTAATTATTTGATTTTGGTCTTGAAGTTTACCAATTGTTTAATTTGAGACATCAAGTTTATTCTATTTTATATTTGATAGTTCTTTAACGATATGTAAATTAATTTTTTTTTCTTTTTTCTTTTTTCTTTTTTCACTTTATTTTTTATAATTTTATTCTTTACAATTCTATTTTTATTCTCTTTTTAATAGTTATTCTTTGAATAAATTTTTTAAAAAATCTTAATTATTTGATTTAATATATATTAAATAGTAAATTATTTAGACAACAAAAAAAAGATTATTATCTAATTAAAATATCAAACTCTTTAACCAATAATATATATGAGTTTTTTAATAAAATTATTTTAAAAATATAAGGACAAATATACAATATTTTTTATTAAAATATTGAAATTTTATATAACTAATATGATTGTTAGACTTCGAAACTTATATTTAAATATGAAGGAGACATTGATTAAAATATTTATTATTTTAATTAATGAGTGAATTTTTTTTTTTTGTCAAAATAATTTTCTATTAGACATATGTTAAATGAAATATTTAAGGTTTTAAAGATAAATTTAATTATTAAAAAGAGAAAAAAAATAATATAAAAGAATTAAGAAAAATTAAAGAAAATAGAAGTTTAATCTACATATCATAAAAAAATTGTTAAATACAAAAAAAAGACAAATTTGATAGATCAAAATCAAACAATTAAAATTTGAAGGTCAAATTCAAACAATTAAAAAACTTGAAATATCAAAATCAAATAATTAGAATTTAAAAGACCAGAATTAAACAATCTGACAAATTTAAAAAGCTAAAATTACATTTAAACCTTTCATATTTAATTAATAAATTAGTTGAAGAACATATAGGAAGATTCATGTCTTCTATTTGTATTTTATTCTATTCTTATATTTTAATTCTGATAAAACACACTTAAAAATTAATTTTGATTCTATTTTTGGTATTATTTTGATCCCAAAAATCAATATGCAACTACTATGTCAAGATGTTATTTTTCACTTTTGTCGCTTCTAACACAAAGGTGTATATTTCATTGTTTTTTGTGAGATAATACTTGAATGATTATATAAGAATATATTTAAAAATTGTTCTCAATATTAAAATCATCCAAATTTATCTCTATCTCAGTATTGGAAAAATATATTATATAGTATAAATTGGACCAAGAACCAAAAGGAATTGGGTTGTGCCAACAATTATAGAGAGACAAACCATCATTAAAAGGAAACAAAATTGTCCATGTATTGGTCAATTGGTCAATAGCCAAAAAAATTAATACTGTACTTCATTTCTTTGTTAGTTGAAACTTAAAAAAATAACCATTGGGTTATATGTGTAGAAATGGTAGAAGAATTTAACAAATGAGAACATATGAAATTAAAACCTCAAATATATTATATACGTATTGTGATTTTGGAATAACAGAATAAAATTGATTTTTTGAATAGATTCAGTTTTCTTATATTATAAATTTATATTTTTTAAATTGTGCATTTTATTTTTGTATATTGTGCGGTAATATAATTTTTCAATTTTTTTTTTTTTATGTTTTAACATTTTATTTTACATAACTGAAACTCAATTGAATTCAATGTGAATAATTTTAATTATATAATTTTGTGTTTGTGAGAATTATATTTATATTTATTATGAAACTCTCTTAAGTATAAAAAGATTAAATTATTTTGATCCAAATATTTTTAGAAATTTTAAATGTCTGTGACGAACTGGAATTTTTTAAAATTTTTTGGTGATATTGGAAATTTCAAGACCACATCAAAAATTTCGTGAGATAGTAAGTAATTTTTGATATATTTGCGAAAATTCAGTATTTCGGACCAGAAATTTCAAAAATTCTTGTATTTTCGTACCGTAAAATTTAAAATTTCTGGTGTAACCATTTTCCTTTTGTATCGTAAATTTTAAAATTTCTGGGACTTTAAATGATACCGAACACTTTGAAATTTCAGGTAGTTCAACTTTTTTGGAAAAAATATTGGAAATTTTGAAATTTTCGATAGTTCATATTTTTATTTTTTATTTTGCAGTGAGAACCAGGGGAAAAGACTGTACCATTGCGGAATGTTGTATTGACATTCATTTGATGGATTTCCATATCATAATGTGCAACAAGATTCATGATTGTCCTAAAAGAGTCTTTTGATAAAATTAGAGAGAACGTCTCTTTAAAGTCAATCCCTTTCTTTTGAGTATAACCCTTAACCATAAGACGAGCTTTATACCTTTTCACATAGAATCACGTTTGGTCTTAAAAATTCATTTGCAACCAATAGATTTCACATCTTCTGGTAATGTAACAAGTTCCCAAACATTATTGTCTTGCATGGACTTATACTCATTCTTCATTGCTGTAGTTATTTAGGTATTGGCTTGCATTTTTGGTAAAACCCAAGTGAATGCTAGAATGTCATGACTGATGTCATAACATTCTAGTTTAGTTTGTACTGATTCATTAGGTACCTTTGCAGAAAAATATTGTCATTCAGGTACTGATGTTTATAAGTGTGTATCTGAGCATTTTGCAAAATGATCACATTTTCCTAAATCAGTAGACAGGTTTTTTTCAGATGTCATAACAGATGTTAAGACATCCTGTTCTGAACTAACAGGTTTGCAGTTTGGTTAATTCTGAGTTTTTTCAGGAAAATGACTCAGTCTTTCCAGAACAGCATCCTGCGTTTTCTTTGGGTTAACCTAGCTCAACCCTAACCTGGTTGATAAAGTCCCGTGACCTAGTCTTAAGGTCAAATGGAATTAACCCTAGCTTTTTGTGGAAACCCTAACTGAAGATGCAGCTGCTATATATTCAACAGAGCTGCTGTTTTGCAAGTAATCCCTTTTTGGTCAGAAGATCATTTGTAAACTGTATAGGTTTAATTATTGTACTTCAAGCAATTATCATTGTGATAAGTGACTTGGAATAGGTTTTTAATTGTAAGGGTTGTGTAGCACTCAAAGCTTTGAAGCAAGAGTGTTTGAATGTTTCTTGACTAAAGCTGTGAAGCAGAGTCAAGTTAGGTGTGTGTATCACTCAAAGCTGTGAAGCAAGAGTGGCTGTGTTGCTTGATTAAAAAGCTGTGAAGCTTAATCAAGTGTATGTTTTTGAAGAGTGTCTTCATCAATTCATTAGTCAAATTGTTTTATGTATCACTGCTGTGATTGAGGGAGAGTGAGTAGGAACTCAGGTTTAAGTTGTACTTAGATTGAAATTGCATTGGGTAGGTCTTAAGTGAAGGAGATAAACTGGTTGGTTTATTCCTGAATTAACATCTCTTATAGTGGATTTCCTCCCTGGCTTGGTAGCCCCCAGAGTAGGTGTTGTTGCACACTGAACTGGGTAAACAATTGACTGTGTTCTTTACTGTTTTTGTATTTACTGTCTTATAGAAAGTCAGATACGGTGTCATAACATTAAACGTGACATTGAGTATCTGCAGCCAGAATTTCAATTGCTTCCATCCACTTACCATTATTTTCCTCATGTTCTTAAAAAAAGACTGTGATCGGTGGATCTGGAACTGACTGTTTAACGCTGGTTCGCGAAATGTCGCGGAAGCAAGAGTCGCCACCGTCTTTTATTTTCTCCAAATGGAAAGGACAAAAGCACAGAAAAATTCCTTAAAGAGATTGCTCTCGGTTCGGGAGGTAGGTTATAGAAAGGGAAGGTGTTAGCACCCTTTCTATCCATGGTTATCCATGGGCTCTTAGGTACTTGCTCAATGTGTTTTCAAAATTGTTTGCTTGCTTTTCAATGTGGGTTTTAAAAAGTTTCTTTGAAAAAATTCAGTTCGACTCATACGTCAGAGTGTTTGAAAAATTTGCTTTGAAAGCTTTTGAAAAGTGTTGGTGTGAAAAGTCTTTGAATTTTTGAGATTAGAGCAAGTATCCTTGAGAACCTACCTACCCTAAGGAATTCGTCTGTGTAAAAGTCCTTTAAAGTAATGCCATCCCACCATTGAGAGGTAGGTAGCACCACCGTTGGAGGTGTTCGGGTCAATTCGAGTTTTAGGGACGTGGTGATCACCAGAGCAATGGGAAGACACCTTAGAAGCTACCCTCATGCCAGGTTCCCGGATCATGAGGACTTGCTAAGACGTCCTCTACTCGACGACCACCTTTCGAAAGGCAACAGTGAGGCGTACCCTAGGGGTGGTGTGTGCGATTTGTGTGTCGTTTTCAGATATTTGTCTTGTCATGTTTATTTGTGTTCTACGCTTGATTTTAATTAAGACATTCATTCTTGCATGCTTTTTAACAGTTAAAATTTGCGGGAAAATAAACCTAAGGCTATTACAAATGGCGCGGGTCCACATCGCCAAAATTAAACCGGACCCGATTTGACTGAAAAATAAATAAAGCGAATAAAAGTGCGAAAAGTTTAAATTACAAAGCTTTGGGAGAATTACATAATTATAATAAACGAAATAAAATAAATATGCAAATTAAATGATAACGAACATGGGCGTTGGACCCTTTTGCAAAAATAATTAAATTAATGAGAATTAAAATTAAAATTAAAAAAAAAGAAAAATGTTTTTTTTAGTATTTGTGGTTTTTTATGTTTAATAGGAAAAAAGAGAATTAATTACAATTAAAACAAAGTGTCGAACCCTAATTCTAATATTTTTTAGTTATCATGAAAATGTTATATTAACCTAAATTAAACCCTAAATTAATTTATGTGCATTTAATTATAAAAATAAATAAATAAATAAATAATATTGTGATAAAAAAAGGAAAATTTAAAAGGGAATAAAATTCATCAAACCTAAATTCTATATTTTTGTGTTTTTATGATGAAAAGAATTAACAATAAGCCTTAATTTAAATTAACTAATTTACATGCAAGTTTTTTATGAAAAATAATTAAAATAAATATATATTATATTTTTGTCTTTTCTGATTTGTGAATTTTTGTATTTTCGTAAAAACAAATTAATTATGTTAAAACAAATAAAATAAATGAAATAGCAAAAATAAAATATAAGAAGAAACATAGAAAAAATGCAAACCAGGGGGGGGGGTAGCCCCAAATTGGAGGTACAGGCCTTAGAATTCTGGCCCAATTAACTTTGAATTCGTTGACTTTTCCAGATTTTGTATGGCATGTTGACTGCGTTTATGGTGTTCTTTGAATTTGAGCCCTTGATCTGCTCTCACTGGACGCGTGTATGGTGGGATGATGATGGAATATGGTGGTCCTCAATAGGCGCGCTGCATAAGAATTGTTAGTGAAAAATAACATGGGAATTGTATAGACCTGAGGTTCGAACCCAGGTCTTGCCCCTCACCAGCCAACACCTGGACCACTACGCCATGTTAACATCTTTAATATATAAATAACGATTAAATAATATAAAGAAAAAAACACGTTAATGAATTGGAACGCGCGAAATTTCAAACTAGTGAATCACTGGCTGACAACACATCGTCTTCCTCGTTCTATTTTATTTTTCTGAAAACAAGAACTTTCAGCCACGGTTTTGGATGCGTGGTTTTAGGCAGGTTTCAAGAAAATAGCGATTAGGCTATCCTTGAACATAAATTCATCGCGACTATTGGGATCTCTTCGTCCAGTTGAGCTGAGTTTGATAGTGGTGATTTGGGGCCTTAATTTTGCCTTGGGTAGAAAACCCCAATTTTGAAAACCTGTAACCCTAATATTCAAACATGGCAGATTCGTATATATGGCACAAAAATGCAATTGAATGTAATGGTTAGCTTGTAAACTTCATCAGGAATGCAAAACACATATCAAAACTTGTAAAAAATGCATGAATAGGTATGCACGATTAGGAGTTTTTCTTGATGCAGTTTGAGTTACAGGTACCGATTCCTGGAGCTTTGAAGGGTGTTTGGAGTTGGAATATGATCAGGAGTGCCTAAGGAAGCTATTGAAATAGGTTTGGTGTCTCGAATCGCCTTGTAACCTTGAAATCAGATTTGAGTTTTGTCAACAATTTTCCAAGTTTGTAATGGAGTTTTCAGCGCAGCTTGGAGTCTTTTTGGCTTAGGGTTGAGATTCTGAATATGTATAGAAGCTTTTAGGTCAACAAAACTCAACAAAATCTCATGAATTCAATGGTTTGCATATTTGATTTTGTAAGATCTTTTTGAATCTTTTTCACATGGTTCTTTGTGTCAATTAGCTCCAATCACACCAATTCTTTCCATAATTGAACAAGCACGAAATATTGAGTCCAAATCATGCATAAAAAGATTGGTTTTGTTAGGTTAGATATTTTTCATGTATTTAAATAATTTAAATGAATTAATATTAATATAAATTCAAATAAATAAATAAAAATTGAGAAAATACTTCCCTTTGGGCCAAGTGGTCGTGCATAGGCTTAGAATGATGAATCATGGAAGAAAAATGGGCCCATTAGCAATTTTGGATCATTTGCATCAATGTTGACTTTTCAAAATTCCCAAAAATTTCCCAACTTCCACAAGGCATAACTTGCTCAATTTTTAAGCTTTTCACATGTTCTTGGACATTTTGGAAAGGTCTTTGAGTCCTCTAACCAATGCCGTTGGTCCCATGTCATTTTGATTTACCAATCTCAAGTTATGGCCTTTGACTTAAAGTCCCTTTTTGTTGACTTTTGAAAATGACCTATAATGTTGAAATTGATAACTTTTTGTGAGAGCATTTCTTGGACTTGAAATATGAAGATGAGTTGTAGGAAATGTCTTTCTCTTAAAAATGAGCTTTGGATGGAATTTTTCTGATAATCCATGTGAAAGTTATGCCCTGGTCAATTTCAGTTGACTTTTTCAGCTGTCCAAACATAGCAACTTTTGCATCTTTGATGATTTCTGAGCCAAACTTTGAGAATCATGATCAAGCATTGATCAAATGATGTTTGTGGCTTCAAAATGATATATTGACCAAAAATTTGAACTTTTGACTGTCAAATGACCATTTTGCCCCTACAGTTGACTGTAGTGCAATTTAGGGTTTTGACTGTGCAATTTTGAGCTGAATGCCTTGAAACTTGATATGAGGATGCTTGACCATCTTTGTAAGCATATGAGACATGATTGGGCCTTTGAAAACTTTCAATTCTTGATCAGAACACAAACCCTAGTTTTGACTGTATAGGAGACAGTTGAACTGCATAACCCTTGGGGAATTTTGTGACTTGGCTTGGCAATTTCTTGAAGAATATGGGAGGGCAAATTTTGGGGTGCAACAAAGACTATGTAATCATCTGGAATAGCATTTCTCCTTTCTCTAATGGATCTGCGTAAAAGTATTGGTTCTTGTTGTAAGTGTTTAGTTATTGACATGTATTTTTGGTAAAACCAGGTGTGTGTGAATGTCATGACTAATGTCATAACATTCTGGGTTATTAGGTACTTTATGCAGAAAAAGAATGGCATACAGTAGCTGCTCTTTATGAGTGTGTATCTGAGCATTTTGCAATGATCACATTTATTACATTCTACCAAAATCAGTAAACAGGATTCCTGTTGTCATAACCAATGTTAAGACATCCTGTACTGATCTAACAGTTATGCAGTTTGGTTAATTCTGAGATTTTTCAGGAATTTGGTTCATACATTCCAGAACAGAATCTCACGTGGACTTTAGGTTAACTTAGCTCAACCCTAATCTGGTTGATAAAGTCTTGTGACCAAGTCTTGAGGTTAACCCTAATTAACCCTAGCTTTTCGTGGAAGCCCTAACTGAAGAAACAGTTGCATATATATTCAACAGGAAGGCTGTTGGGAAAATCAACTCTTTGACAGAAGATCAACTAGGGGCTGTATAGTTTTAACTATTGTAATCCAAGCAAGTATCATTGTGATAAGTGACTTGGAGTAGGTTTTGATTGTAAGGATTGTGTATCACTCAAAGCTTTGAAGCACGAGTGTTTGTGTCACTTGATTAAAGCTTTGAAGCAAGGTCAAGTTAGGTTTATGTATCACTCAAAGCTTTGAAGCACGAGTGTTTGTGTTACTTGATTAAAAACTGTGAAGCATAATCAAGTGTATGTTCTGAAGAGTGTCTTCATTATTTCATTAGTCAATTGTTTAGTATCACTGCTGTGATTGAAGGGGAGTGAGTAGGAACTCAGGTTTAAGTTGAACTTAGATTGGAGTTGCATTGGGTAGGTCTTAAGTGAAGGAGATAAACTGGTTGGTTTATTCCTGAATTAATATCTCTTATAGTGAATTTCCTCCCTGGCTTGGTAGCCCCCAGAGTAGGTGTTGTTTCACACTGAACTGGGTAAACAATTGACTGTGTTCTTTACTGCTTTTTGATTTACTGTCTTATAGAAAGTCAGATACGATGTCATAACATTCATTGTGACATTGAGTATCTGCTTCCAGAATTTCACTTGTAACACTTGTTTTTGGGGATTTTGAGTTTGTTCTTCATGAATTACCAAATCATATTGAGTAGGAGGAAAATCAACAATGTCTTGTGGAGGTTCCATACTTGCTTGATCAAAAGCAACTGTATGAATCGGTTCTAAAATTGTTACCGATTCTTCCTCTAAAACAATGTCTCTAACCTTATTCTTTCCTCCAAACTCAATATTCTCAAAGAATGTGGTTGTTCCTGTTTCAAAAATTGAATTTAATTTGGGATCATAAAATTTGTAGCCCATAGATCTTTCATAACAACCAATAAAGTAGATGCTCACTGTTCGGGAGTCCAATTTCTTTTCATTTGGCCTATAAGACCTTACCTCAGTTGGACACCCCCCACATGAAAATATTTTAAATTAGGCTTTTTCCCAGTCTAAAGCTCGTAAGGTGTTTTGGCAGCTGCTTTTGTTGGTACTCTATTTAGAATGTAAGCTGCAGCCTTTAGTGTCTCTCTCTAGAGTGACTCTGGCAATATAGAATGACAAATCATACTCCTTACCATATTCTTAAGAGTTCAGTTTCGTCTTTCAACAATACCTTTCATGCTAGGTGATCTCGGCATGGTGTACTGTGGGACGATTCCACATTCAAGAATTATCTATAGAAAACTATTGTGTCAAGCAAATATAGATTACCATGACTCATAAGTGAATCAGTTCCAATAATATTTGAATTAAAAGATAACTTAAACATATTATTCTCAAATGAACACAAATAACCTGATTTGTCCAAATAAGAAATCTAAATTAAGTTCTGTCTAAATGGCGGAACCACAAAAGTGTCCTTCAAATCCAAATAAAATTTGGTACACAGTAACAATCTAAAATGTCTTATAGCTTCCACCTCCATCGACTTGTCATCTACCACATAGATGTAGCTTTCAACATCATTTGGATTTCGGGAGTTTAAATAACCCTTCATTGAAACACCGATGTTAGTAGTTGTAACACAGTCTAACCACCAAGTGTTTTTAGGTACTGGATCTAAATTGACCTCAGAACAAACCAAAACATGACTCATACGATTGAAGCGATCTCACTTCTCATAATATTTCCTCTGTTCAGAGGAACCAAATTCATAAGGAGAAGGTGGTTGCTTCATCCTTAATGCAAGGTCAAAACTCATGTAGCCAAGAACAATTTCCATGTTCTCAGTCTATTTCTTAAAATTTGTCTCATTAAAGACCCGTACCTTATTCTTAAAATTTGTAGATATTGAAGCAATTGTAGCTGAAAAATGAGGAAAAAATTAAATATTTTAAATATACTCACATAAAAGAAAACATAATTATCAATTTGTTCAAATAATAATGTAACCCATCTCAAGATATCTAATGCACCATCAATATTGAGTCTTTAGATATTAATATTAACTGCTAGTGTTACTCTTGTTGTAACAATCAAACATTGATAATAAAAATATGTCGAATATAAATCCCTCTTTTGATTGATTTATTATTCACATGTAAGATCTTATAATTATCACATGTTTACCATCACAGGAGCATATGAAAACCCGCCAACCACCAACTATCCTTTAGGTCAATTGATACTCGAATGAACAAACGTACAAACAACCAAAATATTATTTAACATTTTTCATAAGCAAGTTCCATAAAAGTGTCACTTTGGTGACTTTTTCATTTTAATTACTCACTCAAAAGGTTAAATTATTGTACAAAAATTATAATTCGTAGTCAAATTTAAACAAAAATACCAAAATTAACGGATAAATTAACTAAGAGACACTGTCATGCAAACCAATATGACCGACTCATGTTCTAATATGTATCCAATTTATTATGCGAAGTACAACATAACACCACAATTCTAAATTTTACAAAAACAAAAAAGTTAATTTAAAAGAAACATATTAAATTGATATATAAAAAAACTTTTAAACAAGTAGATAACTTGTTATTGTTGCCACCATAACATAACAAAGTAAACTTATTTTATAGTTGTTACGTACCAATGTCATTGTATATATCTCAAAGTATTAACCTGCTTTCAATTGTGTTCCCGGCCGCAATGCCACCCCTGCGACAACCGCCCCTGGACCTTCCACCCGCAGGGACGGGAACACTGCGTCTTCCTCGACGACCCCTCCAGCACTCGAAGACGACCCGGAGGCTCTCGCCTATCGCCAAGCTGCCCGGTTCTATGAAGTCCAAGTCCCTGCCGGGGCAGATGCCACGACTCAAACACTGTTCGCGGCCATCAACCAGACAAATTATCTCCTATTTGCCCAAGGAGAAAGACTGAGGGCACTTGAAAATGATCGACGACCCCCGAGGAGGCATCAGAGGCCACCATCTCCACCTCCTCGGGTCGAAGAAGTTCGACACCCTACTCCCCCGCGGAGACATTACAGGGAGAACACTAGGAGCCCCTCTCCCCCACCAAGGCAGAGGCGGCCCCAATATGAAAGACAGCCCGTCATCCCTACCGAAGAGCCCAGTCGCGACCCATCAAGGCACGACAGGAGGCACAACAGAGACGGGCGTGTGACCTTCAACCACCGAGCATCGCGCTCGAGGGAATCTCAGCACGACCACCGTGCCCGGCATAACTACAGGACCCCTTCTCTTTCTCCAGAAAGGAGCGACGAGGACGACCCCCGCGGTCCCCTGTCGCAGGCCATCATGGACGCACCTATTCCCCCGGGCATGGAAAAGCCCCCACACCTGAAGGAGTATGATGGAGTGGCGGACCCAGTCGACCACATTGACGGGTTCGAAGCCATGCTCCACTATCACAATGTCGGGGGGCCCATCAAGTGCCGTCTCTTCCCAACAACTCTCAGGAAGGCGGCCATGGACTGGTACAAAGGACTCGCCCCGGGCTCCATAACCTCTTGGCGGAACCTGAAGAACCAGTTCATCAGTTCCTTCACAGCTTCCCGTCGCCACCCGAAGACCGAGGCAGCCCTCGAGGCCATCATCCAAAGACATGATGAGACCTTGAGGGAATTCATCAACCGCTTCAACCGGGAAGCAATACAGGTCCCCTGCGCGGACCATATGAAAAGGTACTTGCTGGAGAGGGGCCTCCTCCCCGGCACAGAATTCAGAAAAGCTGTGGGCATTGAGCCACCTGCAACTTTTGATGCTCTCCTCGACAAAGCCCGAGCATACATGGACTACGAGGAGAGAGAAGCTGCCAACAGGGCACGAGACTCCAGGGCTCGCAATCACGGCAGCAGCTCGAGACAAGACCCTCCTCCCCGACGGACCGGAGAGAAGAGGAAGGAAGATAGACCCCGGGAGGTTCGGGAACAAAGGGGCCCCTCGGGCCGGTTTACTGAGTACACTCCGCTCACGGCTTCCCGCGAGCGTATTCTGGCGGAGTGTGCTAGCACAGATTTTAAAGACGGTGGCGTCAAGCGTCCCCGACCAGCTCCTGCCAAGCCAGGAGTAGACAAAAACAAGTACTGTCAGTACCATAGGAGTCATGGTCACTTGACAGAGGACTGCGTCCACCTGAAGGACGCCATCGAAACCCTCATCAAAGGAGCGAGGCTTGCACAGTACAGGCGAAACGACGCTCCCCGTCGTGACGCCCGCGAGGCAAAGGAGCCCGAAGAAGATGCCCGACCATCTGACGAGTCGGTGCCAATCCAGACCGCCTTCTCGGTAACCAGGCCCGAGGATTTCGAACTTCCCGAGCTCCTGCAGGAGCCCCTGACTACACACAGCAGGTGGGAATACTTCCCCTCCGCCATGGTCATCAACGGGGGCGGGTTCAACGACCTCACCATCAACTCGGCCAAGAGGAAGTTGGACGAACTGGTCGACAAAGCTCCTCCACAAACTGTGACTTTCGAAATGGTGAGGGGCAGATCAGAGCCTATCACCTTCTACTTGGAAGAGCTCCCCGGCGGAGCACCGAACGCAGTCATCCCCTTGCTGATAAGGGCAAAGATGGCCAATTTTGACGTACATCACATCCTGGTCGACGAAGGGAGTTCCGTCGACGTGATGTACACCCAGCTGTTCCGGACCTTACAACTGGATGACTCACATCTGTCTCCGTATATAGGTTCGGACCTTCAAGGCTTCAACGGCTCGACTTCCAAACCTTGGGGATATGTCGAGCTCCTCGTGACGTTCGGGGAAGGAACTGCTACAAGACAGGTGAAGGTCCGCTTCCTCGTCATTGACTGCCCGTCCTTATACAATTGCATCTTGGAGAGGCCGACATTGGCGGAGCTGACAGCGGTTCCCTCAACTGTCCATCTAAAAATGAAGTTCTATACCAAAAGGGCAAGGGTAGCCACCATCCAGGGCGACCTCGCTGCTGCCCGCAGGTGCTTCAACGCCGCTTCAAGGGGACGGGACACAGTCGACGTGGGTACCAGCACAAGGCCCATCAAGAAGACAAAGCAAGAGCCCGACAGAGCATCTCCCGAGGTAGAAGTTCAGAAGGCTCCACCAAAGGTCGATTCCATAGCCCTCGACGCCCGCTTCGACCAAGACGAGCCGGCCAGCGGCGAGCAAATCCCCCTCCGACCTATTCCGGACGGCGATTTCGAACTCGTTCCCCTCGGAGCAGACCCGACCAAGGGAGTGAAGATTGGCAAGGACCTCCCCGACTTGGCCAGGAAGCAAATCAAGGCCTGTCTGCGCGAGAATGCTGATCTCTTCGCCTGGAGCGCTGCAGAGATGCCCGGACTCGACCCTGAGGTCGCCTGTCATCACCTCGCCATTGATCCAGCCGCCAAGGCCGTAGTACAACGTAGGCGTAGGCAGTCTCCAGAATAAACGGAGGCTGCTGAAAAAGCTGTAAAAGACCTCTTAGAGGCAAATTTTATTTCTGAAGCCCGGTATTCCACCTGGCTGTCAAATGTTGTACTTGTCAAAAAGAATAATGGAAAATGGAGAATGTGTGTTGACTATACCGACCTCAACCGGGCTTGCCCGAAGGATGATTTTCCTCTACCTAACATCGACATGCTGGTCGACAATTCGGCCGGCTACAAGACTCTGTCGTTCATGGACGCCTACTCGGGATACAATCAAATCCCAATGGTCCTGGGCGACAAACGCTGCACGGCGTTCATGACCAGCTCGGGCAACTATTACTACAATGTAATGCCCTTCGGACTAAAGAACGTCGGCGCGACGTACCAACGCATGATGAACAAAGTGTTCAACAAACAGATCGGCGACATGCTCGAGGTATATATGGACGACATGATCGTCAAATCTCGAGCAGATACCGATCACGCAGCTCACCTCAAAATAGTCTTCGCCCAAGCAAGACAATGCAAAATGAGGTTCAACCCCGAGAAGTGCACGTTTGGGGTCAAGGCAGGAAAATTCCTCGGATTCTATCTAACAGAACGAGGGATTGAAGCCAACCCCGACAAGTGTCGAGCATTCGCTGACCTCCCGACTCCAACGTCGAAGAAGTCGATACAGATCATGAACGGCATGTTGACGTCACTATCACGCTTCGTCGCGAAGTCCGCTCAGCACGCCCTTCCCTTTTTCAAACTCCTTCGAAAGGAAGCAGCCTTCGAATGGACCGAGGAGTGCGAGCACGCACTTCGCCATCTGAAGCAGAGCCTGTCTCAACCGCCCGTGTTGTCTCGACCAGCTGACGACGAGCCACTATACCTATACTTGGCAGTTTCAAACGAAGCCATCAGTGCGGCTCTTGTCCGCGAGACTCCTGACGGGCAGAAACCTGTCTACTTCACGAGCAAAGCCTTACAAGGCCCCGAGAGCAGGTATCAACAGATAGAAAAGGTTGCTCTGGCCCTCGTCAACGCTGCGAGGAGGCTTAGACACTACTTTCTAGCACACACCATCATCGTGCGAACCGATCAACCGGTGAGGCAACTCCTGGGTCGGCCAGATATGGCGGGCAGAATGCTGAAGTGGTCCCTGGAACTCTCTGAATTCGACATTCAGTACGAGAGCAGGAAAGCCCTGAAAGCACAAGCCTTGGCCGACTTCGTCGCCGAGATGACCCCTAACGACGTTCCCCCGGGAAAGGAACACAAATGGACCATCTTCGTCGATGGAGCCTCCAGTGCGTCCGGAAGCGGCGCAGGGATCCTCCTCGAAAACGAAGAGGGTGTGGTAATCGAGCACTCCTTGGTTCTCTCCTTCCCGACGTCAAATAACCAGGCAGAATACGAAGCCCTGCTCGCAGGACTGAGACTAGCCGAGGACCTAGGAGCCCGTGAAGTTCAAATTTACACCGACTCCCAGCTCGTCGCTTCCCAAGTACAGGGAAGCTACCAGGTCAAGAATGACAACCTCATTGAGTACTTGAACTTAGTCAAAAAACACATGGCAAAGTTCGTACGAGCAGAAATCTCTCACGTTCCCCGCGAGCAAAACACGAGGGCGGACATATTGTCCAAACTCGCGAGCACATGAAAGAAAGGCGGGAATAAATCCGTCATCCAGGAATCTCTGGCACGACCGAGCATCGAACCACCCTCGACTACGGTCGAGGTCCACGCCATCGGGGACGCCACGTCTTGGATGACCCCGGTCTATAATTTCCTAACAAAGGGAGAACTTCCGACGAACCAGGCCGACGCTGCCATAATAAAGCGGCGAGCATGTTCCTACGTTGTTCTCGAGCAGAAACTGTACCGAAGGGGATTCTCCATTCCCCTCCTGAAATGCATTGACGAGTCCTCCATCCCCGACGTACTGCGGGAGATACACGAAGGCATCAACGCCCAGCACATGGGCGGTAAATCCTTAGCAAGGAAAGCCCTTCGAGCAGGATACTACTGGCCGACGATGCAACAGGACGCCAAGGAACACGTGAAAAAATGTGACAAGTTCCAGAAGCACGGAGATGTGCACCTCGCCCCACCGCACGAGCTGAACACATTGTCGTCCCCATGGCCGTTCGCCTGGTGGGGCATGGACATCCTCGGGCCCTTCGTGCAAGGGACTTATCAGAACAAGTTTCTAATCGTCGCCGTAGATTACTTCACGAAATGGATCGAGGCCGAGGCACTCGCAAAAATCACCTCACACAATATCCTCCGTTTCTACAAAAGAAACGTGCTCGCCAGGTTCGGAATTCCGCAGGCACTGGTGACCGACAACGGTACCCAGTTTACCGACCACGGATTCCGAGACTTCGTCACCAAACTGGGGACCAAACAACACTTCACGTCGGTCGAACATCCTCAGACCAACGGGCAAGCCGAAGCCGCGAACAGAGTCATCCTCCGAGGACTCAAACGTCGACTCGGCGAAGCCAAACGAGGATGGGTCGAGGAGCTCCACAGCGTCCTGTGGGCATACCGCACCACACCCCACTCAACGACGGGGGAAACACCGTTCCGACTGACCTACGGTACCGAAGCTGTCATCCCGGTCGAAATCTTGGAACCATCCCGTCGAACGGAGGAGCCCCTCGACGAAGAGATGAATGACGAAGCACTAAGGGATGAACTCGACCTAGTCGAGGAAATCCGATCGGGGGCTGCCCTGCGCGAAGCCACCCTAAAACAACGAGTGGCTCTACGCCACAACGACAAGGTCATCAAGCGCGAGTTCGAAATTGGCAGCCTGGTACTACGCAGAAACCAGAAAGACTCCTGCGAAGGGAAGTTGGCCGCGAACTGGGAAGGACCTTACCGCGTCCACGGCACCACGGGTACCGGGGCGTACTACCTCGAGCAGTTAAACGGAGAGCCATTACCAAGACCCTGGAATGCTGCCAAGTTGAAGCAGTACTACAGTTAGAAACTGTCAACACCTAGGACCCTCGACCAGAAGCAACCACGCTCGGGCAACGAGGAAAAACGTCCAATTTCGTTTAAGGCTAAGGTACAGGCCCGACACACGACCAAATTGGCACGGCATCGCGCGGTAAACGTTGACGATCGAGAGTCCCCGACGTGGACAGCTGTACCGAGCCCCACCGTCGACGTACCCATAAGGCAGAACACCCAGCTCGCGATGGGCAGTTCACGCCAAGGGCGAATCGTCCCTAACGAGCTCCACGCTCGACTGAGCAACCTCGCTCCGTATTGCCCGACATTCTATCAAGGATAACGGGACATCTATAAGGGTCAAAGAAAATCTCTCCCCCCGAGCGCAACACTTAGGCAACCACGGCCAATCAAAATAGGGCCGAGATTGCACACAAATGGAGACGAGCATATTCGCTCGCCAAATCAAAGCCACCTACGGGCACGACTCGGGCCCGGGACTTGAGCTAAATTCATACAAGCATGTGAGTTCATACAAGGGCAAAAAATCCAAAATGAATAACAAGGTATAAACGCCCGAAGGCAACAAAGCAATATTAAACCGACCAAGAAGGCCGGCGGTGTTCAAAACATACAATGAATGGGCACGCAGGCCCAAAGAATACAAATACAAATATCAAGGGCACGCAGGCCCGCTATCCTACTCAAACTTCCACATTCTCATCATTGTCGACGCCAGGAGAGTCGGGCGGGGGAACGATCGTGCCACCTACAATCCGGTGTGTGTGACCGATACCCTCAGTGACCAGACCGGGGTTTAGCAATGAGAGCTGGTCGACTGCAGAATTGAACCCGTCTTCCAGAGCACCGACGCAGTCCGCCTCGAGGAGCCGGATGTGGGCGACCAGCTCAGCCCGACTCTTCAAAATCACTAAGTCCTCGGGCTCATCTTCGGCAGGTTGCAGGACAGCATTCATTTCCTCAACCTGTTTACCCAGGCGTTCGACTTCAGCAGCCAAGCGATCCCTGTCGGTCCGGAGCAACTCCCCTTCCTCAGTCAACCTCCCCGACTTCTCCTTTTCCAAGGTCAGCATCTCCCTCTCGGCATCAAGTATCGCGGTCTGCTCTCGGAACATCCCCTCGGAGCGTTCCAGAGCGACCTTCAACTTCCGCGAGCTCGCAGTCAAGGCCGCCTTCTCTTGCTCGAGCTCTTCAACACGAGCAGCATCCCCTGCATCCTCAGATAACACCAGAGCCATTTCGGCCATTTTAACCAGCCCGTCCACGCTGGCGGCCAGATAGGCCTTCCTTTCCTCTTTACTCATCTTCTTGATGGCCTCAGCTTCATGGGCGACCACTGTCGGAGGGAACCGCTCGAAAAAGCCCGCCTCTTCGAAGCAAGGGGGGAAGGCAAAAGATTGAACAGCTCCAGCATCCTCCCCGACAGTCGAACCGCCTTCCACGCGGGTCCTCTTCCTCTGCGTCAAAACGGCGCTGGGGTCAATCTCCTCGACCTCTGGATCTGACGCGGGTCCCGAACTCGAAGTCGAGTCCACCCTCACCGGCTGAGGAGCGTTCAGACTTTGTAGAGGTCCCATTCTCGTCGTCTGCGGGGCCTTCACGACCCTCTTGCCTCGCCTCTGGTCGGTTGACAATTTCAGGAGCCTTTCATGTCGGCTGGCCATCGTACCTGCACGAAGTAAAGGAAAAGTCAGTATCGAGCAAACCGCGTAAATAAATGACGAATAAAGAATTTCAAGCAAACAACCTAACAGGCGGGCTGCCTGCCTATATGTCGGACATTCCACCAGCGCCTTGGTGTCGATCGGGCGAGACTCGAACGTCGGGTAACCGTCTTTGTCGAGGATATCGTCCCCTTCCCGCGTAACCCATTGGGCGGGATGAAAATTGTCGACAAACCGGCAAAGAGCCTCGTACGACCGCTGATCTTCCGGGCACATGTCCCCGACAGCGGTATGGAAATAACCTGTCCCATGCTCGTAATGTCGGGACATCCAGTACACCGGGAACTTAGCCCTACGTCCTAACACGGGGCTCCCGTCGTCGGCCACCATCGCTTCCCCGTCATCATCACTGACTGGCCCCTCCTCCTCGAAGAGGGAATCTACAGCAGAGTCGGTAATAGGGCGTACCACATACCACTTGTCCTTGAACCCCCTCACGGAGTCCATATACATCTTAAACAGTCTCCTCGACTGCTTCAGGGACACCCAGCTGTGCTTCCCTCCTCGGGATTGACGCTGTAGGTGAAATACCCGAAAGAAAAGAGGGATGGTCGCTCCTATCCTCAAGTAGCGACACGTCAACTCAAACGCCCGGATGAAGGCGAGAGAGTTTAGGTGTAGCTAGGACGGGGCCAGCTCCAAATGCATAAAGACTCCGGTCTGAAAATCAGTGAACGGCAGCCGCAACCCTAAGTCCTTAAACGCGATCTCATACATCGCGAAGCTGTAGTTCGGGTACACCGAGCAAATTCTTGCATTGGTCGACGGAAGCATGACCACGAAATTCTGCTGGAAGTCGGGCTGGTCTTGGCCCTCTTCAATGGCAGTGAAGGGATGTCGGTCATCCCGGCTATATATTGACGCTGTCCCCCGAGGCTCGACACCCACCCATTCCAGCAATGGGTCGGTCACGGTATCTATCAAGGTGGCCGACTCGTCGGCACTCTGCTCTTCGCGATCACGACGTCCGGAGGAGCTCGGCTCGTCCGCCATGGTTACCTGCAGAGCACGGGAAACCAATCAGTTGAGCACGAAGTCCTATGCTCGACATAATCATGTCGTCCATACACAACTACACAAGTCCGTTTTTACAAGTGAATGTCTCCCCGACTTTCCTGAACCCAGTGTTCTTCCTCAAACTAACCGCGCGGCCACTCTCCAAGCATGTCGACCCGAGGTATGAACATAGCGAGCCGCACGATGAAGCCCACGGCCACGACCATGAACATACCGGGCACGGTCATGAATCAGGCGCCCCGGATCATGAAGACCCCGGGCAGCTCTGAAGTTTTTCACCTAAAACTATGAATATGTCGGCCACAAGTATGCGTTTGCCGGTCCTAGACATGAATATGTCGGGCAAAACACGAATTTACCGGGCTAATCCCACGCGCACGATCCTAAAACATCTACAAATTCCAGGAATCATGCATTCTAAAACGGAAAAACGAAGAAAGTAGATCACTTACTTGGATCAAAGTTTGGGATTTGGCTAAGAAATGAAGAATCTGAGACGGGAAGTCACAACTGGAGAAAGTGTTGAGAGCGGCAACGGAGAGAGCACGGAGAACGGAAAACGTATTATGGGGCCCAAGGACCCTATTTATAGTGATGACGTGGAATACCAAACGTCACCTCGTTCAACCACGGACTCCATCTCCTCGACGCACTGCTCCCAACGCAATGATGGCCCTACCCCCCTAGGGTGGCGGCACAACTCCCGAAAGATGCCTCGTGTGCTCGACCGACGCGCCCGGTACGGATCCTCCACGCATCCACCACCGAGGACGTCTCCGAGCACGACACGAGGAGACCCCTCGAGGGTCCACACCTCCATCCCGGGCACGAGACCTCAGCGACGGAACAACTTGGTTTCAAGTCATGGCTCCTCGCAAAGGAACCACGACTTGGGGGGCTCCTGTTCTGGACTGGGCCCGACAGGCCCAAAAGCATTACTAAGGCCCAGTCCAAAGGGACTCACTAAGGACCACACTGGGCAAAGGGGGTCGCGTCCATGCCCGACACCCTGATGTCCACCTCGACATCTCGATGTCTAGCCCCACGCGGTGAAGTCATGCTCGACACCCTGCCGTCCGGCTCTGTGTCCTGACGTCCAGCTCGACACTCGCTGTTCAGCTCGAGGTCTTGGCGTCGAGCTCGGCACCGTGCTGCGCAGCTCGACATGGTCTCGAGCTACCTGGCTAGGGCAGACTCAGTCCACCGTTGCCCCAACGATACTCCGGAAAGACCGCGTCTCCGTCCGCCCGCACTTCACGCAGCACATCCAGGAAGGGGACCACGTGCTGGTCCCCACTACCCACGTAGAACCTGGCAGTTCCTCCATTGGGCCAAATCCGCCCGGCCCAATGAAGGAACCTTGGCCCAGCGCTGGGGGCTATAAATACCTTCTGTTTCCAGAGGGTCAGGTATTGATCATTCTAACCTCAACTCTATTATCTGCTCGTACTCCCACTGACTTTAGCATCGGAGTGCCTTGCAGGTACCCCCCCCCCTCCTCGTTCAAAAAGCCTTCAGCTCGGAGCAAGCCGTGACGGTCCAAACCTTCTGATCAGGTCAGATCAAATTGTAATTGCCATTAACTAAAAAAAATCTCAACAAATGGAAGATCACTTCATCAAATGAATCTTAAATAGTTATACATAACATTAGTTACACATCCATAAATTTGGCTCATATAGAAAAATAAAAGCTATATACAATATAACTGTACAACAAACATTAGTCACTTAGCATAACAAAATGTATACAATAAATTGTAACCTTTTATGAAGAAAAATAAATAAATTATAGTATTCAAATTGATGAGAAATATATATATCAATAAGTAATCACCAATGTTTCTCATTAAAACATGAACAATGATGACAACGTACCGTGAAGAAGAAGAACAAGTATATGATATTAATTCTGAAATTTTTTTTTTGCCTTTTGAAACCTTATATTAATATCCGGTAGTACACAACAACCCTCAATTTTCTTAATTTAGTTATCGCTAACAAACTATTATATTTAGGAGAAATTATTACTATGTTAGATTATAAAACAAATATGGTTAGAAACAGTTTTGCAATAATTTTTGCAATTTAGTTAGCCAATTTTTAAATATAAAGATAATATACAATTGAAAGATAATCCTAAAATCAATTTTTTTTAATAAGCCGTTTGTACCTTGCGGGTTTGTATCTAGTGGGATTTGAACCTGAGACCTTGAGAGGAATCAGCACACCCCTAAAATCAAATTGAATCAGATATGGATAGCTTTGATACCACTTGTTAGATTTGTTCATAAACCTTATAATTTTTATCAATATAGAAATAAAAAACAAAACTTTAAATAAAATCCTTAAACTCATATCTGAATACAATTATGAGAATTGATCTGACCTGATCAGAAATGGACCGTCACGGCTGGCTCCGAGCAGAAAGCTTTTTTGAACGAGGTGGGGGGGTACCTGCAAGGCACTCCGATGCTGAAGTAAGTAGGAGTACGAGCAGATAATAGTAAGTTGAGGTTAGAATGATGAATACCTGACCCTCTGGAAACAGAGGGTATTTATAGCCCCCAGCGCTGGGCCAAGGTCCCTTCATTGGGCCGGGCGGATTTGGCCCAATGGAGGAACTGCCAAGTTCTACGTGGGTAGTGGGGACCCGCACGTGGTCCCCTTCCTGGATGTGCTGCGTGAAGTGCGGGCGGACGAAGACGCGGTCTTTCCGGAGTATCGTTGGGGGAACGGTGGACTGAGTCTGCCCTAGTTGGGATGCTCGAGACAACGTCGAGCTGGACGTCAGGAGGTGGAGCTGGACGGCAGGGTGTCGAGCTGGACGTCAGGAGGTGGGGTATGGATGTGACCCCTTTGCTCGGCGTGGTCCTCAGTAAGTCCCTTTGGATTGGGCCTTAGTAATGCTTTTGGGCCTGTCGGGCCCAGTCCAGAACAGGAGCCCCCCAAGTCGTGGTTCCTTTGCGAGGAGCCATGACTTGAACCCAAGTTATTCCCTCGTTGAGGTCTCGTGCCCGGGATAGAGGTGTGGGCCCTCGAGGGGCCTCCTCGTGTCGTGCTCGGAGACGTCCTCGGTGGTGGATGCGCGGAGGATCCTTACCGGGCGCGTCGGTCGAGCAGACGAGGTATCTTTCAGGAACTGTGCCGCCACCCTATGGGGGTAGGGTCATCATTACGTTGGGAGCAGTGCGTCGAGGAGATGGAGTCTGTGGTTGCCCGAGGTGACGTTTGGTATATTCCACGCCATCACTATAAATAGGAACCTTGGGCCCCATAATACGTTTTCTGCTCTCTGTGCTCTCTCTGCTGCTGCTCTTCCAGATTTTCTCCAGTTGCGACTTCCCGTCACAGATTCTTCCATTTCGTAGCCAAATCCCACTCTTTGATCCAAGTAAGTGATCTATCTTCTTCATTTTTCTGTTTAGAATGCATGATTTCTGGCGTTTGTAGATGTTTTAGGACCGTGCGCGTGAGATTAGCCCGGTAAACTCGTGCTTAGCCCGACACATTCATGTCTAGGACCGGCAAACGCATGTTTGTGGCCGGCACATTCATAGTTTAGGTGATAAACTTCAGAGCTGCCCGGGGTCTTCATGATCCAGGGCGCCTGATTCATGATCGCGCCCGGTATGTTCATGGTCTTGGCCGTGGGCTTCATGGTGCGGCTCGCCATGTTCATACCTCGGGCCGACATGCTTGGAGAGTGGCCGCGCAGTTAGTTTGAGGAAGAACACCGGGTTCAGGACGTCGGGGAGACAACCATTTGTGGAAACGGACTTATGTAGTCGTGTATGGGACGACATGATTTTGTCGAGCGTAGGACTTCGTGCTCAACTGACTGGTTTCCCGTGCTCTGCAGGTAACCATGGCGGACGAGCCGAGCTCCTCCGGACGTCGCGACCGCGAAGAACGGAGTGCCGACGAGTCGGTCACCCTGATTGATACCGTGACTGACCCATTGCTGGAATGGGTGGGCGTCGAGCCGCGGGGGATAGCGTCGGTATATAGTCGGGACGACCGACATCCATTCGTTGTCATTGAAGAGGGTCAAGACCAGCCCGGCTTCCAACAAAACTTTGTAGTTATGCTTCCGTCAACCCGTGCAAGGATTTGCTCGGTTTATCCGAATTACAGCCTCGCGATGTATGAGATCGCGTTCAAAGACCTAGGGCTGCGGCTGCCATTCACTGATTTCCAGGCCGGGGTCTTTATGCACTTGGAGCTGGCCCCGTCCCAGCTACACCCAAACTCTCTCGCCTTCATCCGGGCGTTTGAGTTGACGTGTCGATACCTGAGGATCGGGGCGACCATCCCGCTTTTCTTCCGGATATTTCACCTGCAGCGTCAGTCCCGAGGAGGGAAACATAGCTGGGTCTCCCTGAAGCAGTCGAGGAGGCTCTTTAAGATGTATATGGACTCCGTGAGGGGGTTTAAAGACAAGTGGTACGTGGTACGGCCAGTTACCGACGCTGCTTTAAATTCCCTTTTCGAGGAGGAGGGGCCGGTGAGCGACGATGATGGGGAAACGATGATGGGCGACGATGGGAGCCCTGTGTTGGGTCGTAGGGCTAAAATCCCGGTATACTGGATGTCCCGGCATTACGAGCATGGGACCGGTTATTACCATACCGCCGCCGGGGACATGTGCTTGGAAGACGAGCGGGCGTACGACACTCTTTGTCGGTTTGTCGACAGTTTCCATCCCGCCCAATGGGTTACGCGGGAAGGGGATGATATCCTGGACAAAGACGGTTACCCGACGTTCGAGTCCCGTCCGATTGACACCAAGGCGCTGGTGGAGTGCCCGACATACAGGCAGGCTGCCCGCCTGTTAGGTTGTTTGTTGCTTGAAATTCTTTATTCGTCATTTACTCATGAAGTTTGCTCGATACTGACTTCTCCTTTATTTCGTGCAGGTACGATGGCTAGCCGACATGAAAGGCTCCTGAAATTATCCTGCGACCAGAGGCGAGGCAGGAGGGTCGTGAAGCCCCCACAGGCGACGAGAATGGGCCCGTCACAAAGTCCAAACGCTCCTCAGTCGGCGAGGGTGGAATCGCCGTCGAGCTCGGGGCCCGCGTCGGATCCAGAAGTCGAGGAGATCGACCCCAGTGCCGTTTTGATGCAGCGGAAGAGGACCCGTGTGGAAGGTAGTCCGACTGTCGGTGAGGACGCTGGTGCTGTTAAATCTTTCGCCTTCCCCCCTTGCTTCGAGGAGGCGGGCTTTTTCGAGCGATTTCCTCCGACAGTGGTTGCCCATGAGGCTGCCTCCATAAAAAAGATGAGTAAAGAGGAACGGAAGGCGTAGCTGGCCGCCAGCGTGGATGGGCTGGTAAAAATGGCCGAAATGGCCTTGGTGCTATCTGAGGATGGAAGGGATGCTGCCCGTGTTGAAGAACTCGAGCAGGAGAAGGCGGCGCTGACCGCGAGCTCGCGGAAGTTGAAGGTCGCTCTGGAACGCTCCGAGGGGATGTTCCGAGAGCAGACCGCGATGCTCGATGCTGAGAGGGAGATGTTGACCCTGGAGAAGGAGATGTCGGGGAAGTTGACTGAGGAAGGGGAGCTTCTTCGGGCAGACAGGGATCGCCTGGCGGCCGAAGTCGAACGCTTGGGTAAACAGGTCGAGGAAATGAATGCTGCTCTGCAACCTGCCGAAGATGAGCCCGAGGACATAGTAGCTTTGAAGAGTCGGGTGGAGCTGGTCGCCCACATCCGGCTCCTCGAGGTGGACTGCGTCGGTGCCCTGGAGGACGGGTTCAATTCTGCGGTCGGTCAGCTCTCCTTGCTAAACCCTGGCCCGGTCACTGAGGGTATCGGTCACACACACCGGATAGTGGATGGCGTGATCGTTCCTCTGCCCGACTCTCCGAACATCGACAATGATGATTCCGTGGAGGTCTGAATAGGATAGCGGGCCTGCGTGCCCTTGATATTTGTATTCTTTGGGCCTGCGTGCCCGTTTATTGTACGTTGTGAACATCGCCGGCCTTCTTGGTCGGTTTATTAATGTTTTATCGCCTTCGGGCATTTATATCAATGCTGTTTTACACTTTGCATGTTTTGCCCTTGTTTGAAATCATTTATTTGCATGAATTTTTAGCCTAAGTCACGGGCCCGAGGGGTGCCCGTAAGTGGCTTTGGTTTGGCGAGCCAGTCTGCCCGCCTCCGTTTGTATGCGTTCCCGGCCCTATTTCGATTGGCCAGAGTCACCTAAGTGGTGTGCTCGAGGGGAGAGATTTTCTTTTGACCCATGTAGATGGCCCGTTATTCTTGATGGAATGTCGGACATTTTCGGAGCGAAGTTGCTCAGTCGGGCGTGGAGCCCGTTAGGGACGATTCGCCCTTGGCGTGAACTGCCCATCGCGAGCTGGGTGTTCTGCCTTATAGGTACGACGACGGTGGGGCTCGGTATAGCTGTCCACGTCGGGCACTATCAATCGTCATCGTTTACCGCGCGATGCTGTGCCATTTTGGTCGTGCGTCGGGCTTGTACCTTAGCCTTATACGAAATTGGACGTTTTTCCTCGTTGATTGAGCGCGGTTGCTGCTGGTCGAGGGTCCCAGGTGTTGACAGTTTCTAACTGTAGTACTGCTTTAGCTTAGCAGCATTCCAGGGTCGTGGTAATGGCTCTCCGTCTAACTGCTCGAGGTAGTACGCCCCGGTACCCGTGGTGCCGTGGACGCGGTAAGGTCCTTCCCAGTTCGCGGCCAACTTCCCTTCGCGGGAATCTTTCTGGTTCCTGCGTAGTACCAGGCTGCCTATTTCGAACTCGCGCTTGATGACCTTGTCGTTGTGGCGTAGAGCCACTCGTTGTTTTAGGGTGGCTTCACGCAGGGCAGCCCCCGATCGGATTTCCTCGACTAGGTCGAGTTCATCCCTTAGTGCTTCGTCATTCATTTCTTCGTCGAGGGGTTCCTCCGTTCGTCGGGATGGTTCCATGATTTCGACTGGGATGACAGCTTCGGTGCCGTAGGTCAGTCGGAATGGTGTTTCCCCAGTCGTTGAGTGGGGTGTGGTGCGGTATGCCCACAGGACGCTGTGGAGCTCCTTGACCCATCCTCTTTTGGCTTCGCCGAGTCGACGCTTGAGCCCTCGGAGGATGACTCTGTTCGCGGCTTCGGCTTGCCCGTTGGTCTGAGGGTGCTCGACCGACGTGAAATGTTGTTTGGTCCCCAGTTTGGTGACGAAGTCTCGGAACCTGTGGTCGGTGAACTGGGTACCGTTGTCGGTCACCAGGGCCTGCGGAATTCCGAATCTGGCGAGGACGTTTCTTTTGTAGAAACGGAGGATATTGTGTGAGGTGATTTTTGCGAGTGCCTCGGCCTCGATCCACTTCATGAAGTAATCCACGGCGACGATTAGAAATTTGTTCTGGTAGGTTCCTTGCACGAAGGGCCCGAGGATGTCCATGCCCCACCAGGCGAACGGCCATGGGGACGACAATGTGTTCAGCTCGTGCGGGGGGGCGAGGTGCATATCCCCGTGCTTCTGGCACTTGTCACATTTTTTCACGTGTTCCTTGGCGTCCTGTTGCATCGTCGGCCAGTAGTATCCTGCTCGGAGGGCTTTCCTTGCCAAGGATTTACCGCCCATGTGCTAGGCGTTGATACCTTCGTGTATCTCCCGCAGTACGTCGGGGATGGCGGACTCGTCGATGCATTTCAGGAGGGGAATGGAGAATCCTCTTCGGTACAGTTTCTGCTCGAGAACAACATAGGAACATGCTCGTCGCTTGATTGTGGCAGCTTCGGCCTGGTTCGACGGGAGTTCTCCCTTTGTTAGGAAATTATAAACCGGGGTCATCCAAGACGTGGCATCCCCGATGGCGTGGACCTCGACCGTAGTCGAGGGTGGTTCGATACTCGGACGTGCCAGAGATTCCTGGATGACGGATTTATTCCCGCCCTTCTTTCGTGTGCTCGCGAGTTTGGACAATATGTCCGCCCTCGTGTTTTGCTCGCGGGGAACATGAGAAATTTCTGCACGTACGAACTTTGCCATGTGTTTTTTGACTAAGTTCAAGTACTCAATGAGGTTGTCATTTTTGGCCTGGTAGCTTCCCTGCACTTGAGAAGCGACGAGCTGGGAGTCGGTGTAAATTTGAACTTCGCGGGCTCCTAGGTCCTCGGCTAATCTCAGTCCTGCGAGCAGGGCTTCGTATTCTGCCTGGTTATTTGACGTCGGGAAGGAGAGAACCAAGGAGTGCTCGATTACCACACCTTCTTCGTTTTCCAGGAGGATCCCTGCGCCGCTTCCGGACGAGCTGGAGGCTCCGTCGACGAAGATTGTCCACTTGCGTTCCTTCCCCGGGGGAATGTCGTTAGTGGTCATCTCCGCGACGAAGTCGGCCAAGGCTTGTGCTTTCAGGGCCTTCCTGCTCTCGTACTGAATGTCGAATTCGGAGAGTTCCAAGGACCACTTCAGCATTCTGCCCGCCATATCTGGCCGACCCAGGAGTTGCCTCACCGGTTGATCGGTTCGCACGATGATGGTGTGCGCTAGAAAGTAGTGTCTGAGCCTCCTCGCAGCGTTGACGAGGGCCAGAGCAACCTTTTCTATCTGTTGATACCTGCTCTCGGGGCCTTGTAAGGCTTTGCTCGTGAAGTAGACAAGTTTCTGCCCGTCAGGGGTCTCGCGGACAAGAGCTGCGCTGATGGCTTCGTTTGAAACTGCCAAGTATAGGTATAGTGGTTCATCGTTATCTGGTCGAGACAACACGGGCGGTTGAGACAGGCTCTGCTTCAGATGGCGGAGTGCGTGCTCGCATTCCTCGTTCCATTCGAAGGTTGCTTCCTTTCGAAGGAGCTTGAAGAAGGGAAGTGCGTGCTGAGCGGACTTCGCGACGAAGCGAGATAGTGACGTCAACATGCCGTTCATGATTTGTATCGACTTCTTCGACGTTGGTGTCGGGAGGTCGGAGAACGCCCGACACTTGTCGGGGTTGGCTTCAATCCCTCGTTCTGTTAGATAGAATCCGAGGAATTTTCCTGCCTTGACCCCGAACGTGCACTTGTCGGGGTTGAACCTCATTTTGCACTGTCTTGCTTGGGCGAAGACTGTCTTGAGATGGGCTGCGTGATCGGTGTCTGCTCGGGATTTGACGATCATATCGTCCATATATACCTCGAGCATGTCGCCAATCTGTTTGTTGAACACTTTGTTCATCATGCGTTGGTAAGTTGCACCGGCGTTCTTCAGTCCGAAGGGCATTACGTTGTAGTAATAGTTGCCCGAGCTGGTCATGAACGCTGTGCAGCGTTTGTCGCCCAGAGCCATTGGGATTTGATTGTATCCCGAGTAGGCGTCCATGAACGACAAAGTCTTGTAGCCGGCCGAATTGTCGACCAGCATGTCAATGTTAGGTAGAGGAAAAGCATCCTTCGGGCAAGCCCGGTTGAGGTCGGTATAGTCAACACACATTCTCCATTTTCCATTATTCTTTTTAACAAGTACAACATTTGACAGCCAGGTGGAGTACCGGGCTTCAGAAATAAAATTTGCCTCTAGGAGGTATTTTACAGCTTTTTCAGCAGCCTCCGTTTTTTCTGGAGACTGCCTACGCCTACGTTGTACTACGGCCTTGGCGGCTGGATCAATGGCGAGGTGATGACAGGCGACCTCAGGGTCGAGTCCGGGCATCTCTGCAGCGCTCCAGGCGAAGAGATCAGCATTCTCGCGCAGACATGCCTTGATTTTCCTCCTGGCCAAGTCGGGGAGGTCTTTGCCAATCTTCACTCCCTTGGTCGGGTCTGCTCCGAGGGGAACGAGTTCAAAATCGCCGTCCGGAATAGGTCGGAGTGGGATTTGCTCGCTGCTGGATGGCTCGTCTTGGTCGAAGCGGGCGTCTAGGGCTATGGAATCGACCTTTGGTGGAGCCTTCTGAACTTCTACCTCGGGGGATGCTCTGTCGGGCTCTTGCTTTGTCTTCTTGGTGGGTCTGGTCCCCACGTCGACGGTATCCCGTCCCTTGGAAGCGGCGTTGAAGCACCTGCGGGCAGCGGCGAGGTCTCCCTGGATGGTGGCTACCCTTGCCCTTTTGGTATAGAACTTCATTTTTAAATGGACAGTTGAGGGCACCGCTGTCAGCTCCGCCAATGTCGGCCTCCCCAAGATGCAATTGTATAGGGACGGGCAGTCAATGACGAGGAAGCGGACCTTGACCTGTCTTGTAGCCGTTCCTTCCCCGAACGTCACCAGTAGCTCGACATAACCCCAAGGTTTGGAAGTCGAGCCGTTGAAGCCTTGAAGATCTGAACCCACATACGGAGAGAGGTGTGAGTCGTCCAGTTGCAAGGTCCGGAACAGCTGGCTGTACATCACGTCGACGAAACTCCCTTCGTCGACCAGGATGCGATGCACGTCAAAATTGGCCATCTTTGCCCTTATCAGCAAGGGGATGACTGCGTTCGGGGCTCCGCCGGGGAGCTCTTCTAGGTAGAAGGTGATGGGCTCTGATCTGCCCTTCACCCTTTCGAACGTCACAGTTTGTGGAGGAGCTGCGTCGACCAGTTCGTCCAACTTCCTCTTGGCTGAATTGATGGTGAGGTCGTTGAACCCGCCCCCGTTGATGACCATGGTGGAGGGGAAGTATTCCCACCTACTGTGTGTCGTCAGGGGCTCCTGCAAGAGCTCGGGAATTTCGAAATCCTCGGGCCTGGTTACCGAGAAGGCGGTCTGGATTGGTACCGACTCGTCAGATGGTCGGGCATCTTCTTCGGGCTCCTTAGCTTCATGGGCGTCACGACGGGGAGCGTCGTTTCGCCTGTACTGTGCGAGCCTCCCTCCTTTGATGAGGGTTTCAATGGCGTCCTTGAGGTGGACGCAGTCCTCTGTCAAATGACCATGACTCCTATGGTATTGACAGTATTTATTTTTGTCTGCCCTTGGCTTGGCAGGAGCGGGCCGGGGACGCTTGACGCCACCGTCTTTGAAATCTGTGCTAGCACACTCCGCCAAAATACGCTCGCGGGAAGCCGTGAGCGGAGTGTACTCGGTGAAACGGCCCGAGGGGCCCCTTTGTTCCCGGACCTCCCGGGGTCGATCTTCCTTCCTTTTCTCCCCGGTACGTCGGGGAGGAGGGTCTTGTCGCGAGCTGCTGCCATGATTGGGAGCGCGAGCCCTGGAGTCTCGTGCCCTGTTGGCAGCTTCTCTCTCCTTGTAGTCCATGTATGCTCGGGCTTTGTCGAGGAGAGCGTCAAAAGTTGTAGGTGGCTCAATACCCACAGCTTTTTTGAATTCTGTGCCGGGGAGGAGGCCCCTCTCCAGCAAATATCTTTTCATATGGTCCGCGCAGGGGACCTGTATTGCTTCCCGGTTGAAGCGGTTGATGAATTCCCTCAAGGTTTCATCCTGTCTTTGGATGATGGCCTCGAGGGCTGCCTCGGTCTTCGGGTGGCGTCGAGAAGCTGTGAAGGAACTGATGAACTGGTTCTTCAGGTTCCGCCACGATGTAATTGAGCCCGGGGCGAGCCCTTTATACCAGTCCATGGCCGCCTTCCTGAGAGTTGTGGGGAAAAGGCGGCATTTGATGGCCCCCCCGACATTATGGTAGTGGAGCATGGCTTCGAACCCGTCAATGTGGTCGACCGGGTCCGCTACTCCATCATACTTCTTCAGATGCGGGGGTTTCTCCATCCCCGGGGGATAGGTGCATCCATGATGGCCTGCGACAGGGGACCGCGGGGGTCGTCCTCGTCGCTCCTCTCCGGAGAAAGAGAAGGGGTCCTGTAGTTATGTCTGGCACGATGGTCGTGCTGAGATTCCCTCGAGCGTGATGCTCGGTGGTTGAAGGTCACCCGCCCGTCTCCGGCGTGCCTCCTGTCGTGCCTTGAGGGGTCGCGACTGGGTTCTTCGGTAGGGATGACGGGCTGTCTCTCATATTGGGGCCGCCTCTGCTTTGGCCGGGGAGAGGGGCTCCTGGATTTCTCCCTATAGTGTCTCCGCGGGGGAGAAGGGTGTCGAACTTCTTCGACCCGAGGAGGTGGAGAAGGTGGCCTCTGGTGCCTCCTCGGGGGTCGTCGATCATTTTCTAGTGCCCTTAGTCTTTCTCCTTGGGCGAATATGAGATAATTTGTCTGGTTGATGGCCGCGAACAGTGCCTGAGTCGTGGCATCTGCCCCGGCAGGAACTGGGACTTCAAAGAACCGGGCAGCTCTGTGATGGGTGAGAGCTACCGGGTCGTCCTCGAGTGCTGGAGGGGTCGTTGAGGATGATGCAGTATTCCCGTCCCTGCGGGAGGAAGGTCCAGGGGCGGTTGTCACAGGGATGGCATTGTGGCCGGGATCACCGGGATTGTCGAGGTGTCCATTCTTGTCCGTGGGGCCGTTATTAGTGTCGGCGACACGGACGGGCTGCTCGTCGTGAGCTGGGTCAGCCATGACAGGTAGTTGAATTGAGCTTTGGTCCTTAGAATTGTTCGTTAGACGGGGAAGCTGTTCCCACAGACGGCGCCACTGATCTGACCTGATCAGAAATGGACCGTCACGGCTGGCTCCGAGCAGAAAGCTTTTTTGAACGAGGTGGGGGGGGGGGGGTACCTGCAAGGCACTCCGATGCTGAAGTAAGTAGGAGTACGAGCAGATAATAGTAAGTTGAGGTTAGAATGATGAATACCTGACCCTCTGGAAACAGAGGGTATTTATAGCCCCCAGCGCTGGGCCAAGGTCCCTTCATTGGGCCGGGCGGATTTGGCCCAATGGAGGAACTGCCAGGTTCTACGTGGGTAGTGGGGACCCGCACGTGGTCCCCTTCCTGGATGTGCTGCGTGAAGTGCGGGCGGACGAAGACGCGGTCTTTCCGGAGTATCGTTGGGGGAACGGTGGACTGAGTCTGCCCTAGTTGGGATGCTCGAGACAACGTCGAGCTGGACAGCAGGGTGTCGAGCTGGACGTCAGGAGGTGGAGCTGGACGGCAGGGTGTCGAGCTGGACGTCAGGAGGTGGGGCATGGATGTGACCCCTTTGCTCGGCGTGGTCCTCAGTAAGTCCCTTTGGATTGGGCCTTAGTAATGCTTTTGGGCCTGTCGGGCCCAGTCCAGAACAAGAATGAAACTGGAAGTGTGCCTGAATTTTCCATTGAGAATCACTGAAGGTTTGCGGGTATGTGATCTTTCAATTTGTAGAGTTTCTTATGACTCCTTGATTCTCCTCTGATAGAGATGAAGAAAGAATTTTTGATAAGTCATTTTTCATTGTCTACAAATGGGGACCATAATCCCTATAAATAACCTTATAGCTATTTCTTAGTTTTCAATATTTTAATTTACCCCCTCATCAAATTAGATATTGACTTATGGTATCTACACAATAACCTAGTCTTTCATAACATTTATGTTTTTAGCCACAAACTTATTATTAATTAAACTACTATAACTTTGACTAATTACATAATAACTCTAACATATATAATATTACATATCTGATCCAAAAATTCTATCACTAATATGCATTGTAGGGATGGACAAAGATTTTCTTAACCAATCCTAACCATCCTATCCAATTAACCTGCAGACAAATGGATTATCCGTGCGGGTTAGACGGGTTGCCAAAAATGGATACTAATGGTTAAACCCAGCGGTTTCGGATGACCGAAACAGATCCTTTACAACTCAATTTTAACTGACAGTACAGAAAAAGTTGTTTTATCATCATGTTATTGCAGAGGTAATGCAGTAGAATACTTTTAGACTATTTTAAAAGTAATTTATGTCCCTTCTTTTCATAAGTCCCATTTTTCCTCTTTTTTAACCTACATTAAAAATATAATTAAATATAATTCAAATAATTTATTACTCCTATTAAATTTTATTTTATTAAAAAATCACATTTTACTAACACTTTGCTTTTACGTTTTCTCTCACTCAGTCACCATCTCAGCCTCTCTTGTTCTTTTTCTTTATGTTTTCTCTCACTCACAGTCACCATCTCAACCTCTCTTGTTCTTTTTTCTATTCATTTCTTAATTTGAACATTCCATCTTCTTTCATAACCATTTCATTTGTTTCAATAAAAGATAATGTTCTATCTTACATGAATTATTTCTATTTCTTTCTCATAATAATGATTGTTGTTATCTTAACAGTTGTTCTATTTGAGGTTGTTTTTATATCATCTGAATTTTTTATCTCCAGTTCAAATTTAGACTGATTCCAACCCGTTTGAAACCACGCGGCTAAACCGAAACCCGATCAAACCATAATCCGACTTAACTGTAAAGCAAAACGGACGAAATTGGTTAGTGTTTTTCCAACTGTGGTTTTCTTCGGATGAACGATTTACGATCCGAAACCAGCCCTAACCGACCGCTATCCAGCCCTTTAGGTAAGAAAACAATTGTCTTTCGTTATATGTCTATTCAAAATTGTTTTCAAAAATTGTTTTCAAAAATAAATAGATTAAATGATCAATTAAGTGTATGTTACAGTGAATCCCTAAGAAACTTGTATGTCATTAATGAATTTCAGTATAGTAACACTTTACAAGCATGGCACAATTTTGTGCCAACTAGGTTGAACAAGTAGCATTTCTGTTAACATTCTGGATAGCCCAATATCAGAGAATCCTAGTAAAAAATGTAACTAAAATAAACATTGAACTAATCAATATTAATACATGGGCGAGGCAGTCTCCAATAATTCCAACAGTTGAAGTCCTCCTGCCACAAATAGAAATTGCAAACTAAATTTGTTAGTTTTTTGAAGTTCAAAAGTAGCCAATCGAATCTACATGCTGTTTTGTAGATGCTTTCTCACCTGTTCAAGCACAGACGTAGGTGGGAACATGTCATTGACGAGTGTGTGTAGTGATGTATAAGATTTTGAATCAACCCGATGACTTGTTGCCACCTCGCCCTATTGGTATTCATAAGCATTTAGTTAGTATCATATGAGAACTAAAGAAAATGCCAACTGTTAGAAATAACAATAATCCGAGATGGATGCGCGCACACCTTAGGGTTAATGATGAATATTTTGCCTTTCGGAATTCCTATCTTACTGTAACTAAGTTCATCTGTGTCTCTATTGCCAAACCCCGCATAGAATGGATTGTAATCAGAAGGAAAAAGTCTTTTGATATCCTGAAAAATGTTATTACCCGAAGAAGCACGATGTTAGTAAGAAAATGCCTTTTATAGAGCTTTCAAGTTGTAGATTAGTGATACAAAGATTTGTGTCTAGAAATTACCTCTAGACAAGCAATCTTGAACTCATGAGGAGCTCTTTTTATTACTTCCATATGTAAATAAGACAGAAGATTATACAAGTTAGATATGTGTATATATATAGATACAAAAATAAACGTTAATTGCTCTCACATTATAGTTCCTTACCTTCTCGGTAAAGAGAGGGAATTAATCCATCAGGTGAAATAACAACAGGTCCAGTTGGTAACGTTTTTCCATCCTGCATATATACAAACTTAAGGTATCAGCTAATGCAGTACTTTAACAATGATAACTGGGATGTCTCAAGATGCAAGGGGTTAAAAAGATGAAAAATAAGGGTAACAGAAAGCCAGATTTTGTTTTAATACCTGTTCCAGGTTAACCAGAAATTTCCTGGTTACATAAGCCTGGACAATAGCACGGGCACTCAAAAACAGTAGCTGGTATCCATTTTCCTAAAGCAATCATAATACAGTATTAGACATGAATATTCTTTAGATAAAATTCAATGAAACTATGTGTATCGTGATGATGACAACAAGCATGCTGGGCATCATTTCATATTAAACAGACTGAAGCAGTTATGCCGAGTGCTGATAATCACAAAATTTATTTGCATCTAAATTCAAAAGGAATAAAAGGTAAGCAAAAATACAGCATTAAATCAATTATTCATCAAGTGTGCAAAGAGAAACGAGAAAAAATGTGTCAACGTTGTAAAACCATATAAGAGGACTATGGATGTTGTTGATATCGTTTCAGTTTGTTAAGCGGCACACACTGGATGAGATAAGGCTGGTAAATGTGTATGTAAGTGGAAGCAGTCATCACCTTACAAGCCTGTTTTATAGGGATAAGGTTAGTCCCTCAACGACGATATAAGAGCCTATGCAGGTCCTATTGGGCCACCTATTATTAGGTCACCGCTATCGAAGAGCCTCACATTGGATCACATCCGAAAATGAGTTTATAAGTGGGGGAAGTCCTCAAGAGACGGCATAGACCAGTTTTGTAGGCTCACAGAGCAAAACCAGGCTTTAGGCTCACTCTATGCAATCTCAAACAAAATTAATGCGTCCATGTGTATTTTTCACTAGCACTTCTAGTCTATAATTCATCGCTTTCTTAAAAAAGAATACCCATTAAGTTAACAAAAGTTATTTGGTAAATTAACCTTCTTTTCTTGTCTTAAAACTGAAAATTCAAAACCCTAATTTGAAAAGCATGCGGACAGGTAAGTAAAGGGACATGCGGTATAAGGAGGTTGTGACATAAACATAATGAAATGGTGGAAACAACAGAGAAAATTTGAATGCATGACCAAGACACAAGATGCTTACTAATGAAAGACCCTTAGAATATCTTCTAACATTTACACTATCAAATGTTTGACATATACAATCCTGCTCCAGCTTAATAAAATCAATGTGAATGTACAAGTAAATGAATACCTTAATAGCAGAAAAAAGCGTCGCCACTCCAGTCTGGCTCCAATCTCTTCCAACTAAAGGCATGAACTGCCCCAAAACATCAGATCTGAAAGGAAGAAAATAGTAAAATACAAATATGTTCATTTTTAACTTGGGTGTATAATATTATGTACATGTAGGGAGTTGTAAGACACCATGATGAATCTAGTATAACTTGTGCTATAAGTGATTAATAATTTTTCCTTTTCATAAAAGAAAGGAATGTGTTTCATAGTCATTTTGAAATTGCAGTGCAAATCTGCCCTTCATTCCTACTGCAATTTTTTTTCTTTATTTTGTTCAATTCTCACTAAGATATGTATGTCTAGTCTATTAGAAAATGCAATTGGGTAGAACATATCTTGTTAAAATCCAACTATCTACATATGACGCAGAACCATAAATCGCCAGATTATTTACTAGTCAGTTAATCTTCACCAAAAATAGCCAAAAAAGATAATGAATATGACATTTCTTTTTATAATTTAGACAATGGATCACCAAGAACATGTTATCTGTTGTGCACAAAAACTAATGATAGATGTTTAGGTTCATCTCACTCTGACAATCTGAATGAAATTATTTTTAATGCACCATAAGATTACTCAAAGCCAAACCACCAGAACCTGCATTTCATTTTCCTATTTTTATTCATGAAGTGAAATATTTTGAAGAATCAACAATTAAAAATTTGCATGGTAAGTCCAAACTGGGGTTTCATCTTATAAAAGAAGGTCCAATTAAGTAGGAAGAATTGAACAGACATAAGGTAAAGAACATTAGCAACGGCAAAGCAGTATTTTTGTCGAGTTCAAAAGTATAGTTAATAGGCTAAGAAGTATTGTCAGTAGTCTTACTTGGTAATAGTTCCATCAACATCTGAAATTACAATTCTCGCATTCCACTTCCATAAATATAGATGAGCTTCAACCTGTTACGTAGTTAACAGTTCACTCCGAAATAAGCAAAATCGCCAACCGATGTTATAAACTGAAATGGAAACTTGGATTGTTAAAGAATGTCAAACCTGTTGTTTTCCTAGAACCCTCGTAGAGAAATTGAACGTTACCATATTTTGACCATCTTTGAGATTCAATGACTCTATCATCTCATTAGAGGGAACATTTGTCCTTACAAATTGCTTGGGAGGAAACTCGCGCCTAACAGAGGTTGGAGTTGGCTCAACAACAGAACCTAACATATCAGATACGGAATCTAAAAATATATCCTCACTTGATTCATCAGTACTATTGTGCTCAGCTGTCTTTACTTTTCGAAAAGCAAGAGGCCAGAGTCTCCACCTACGTCGAGACGAAGATGGTCCAGGATTATCATCGCTAGACTTCAACGCATAATCCTGTCCCACAGGAATTGTATCTTCAGGATCAAAAGGTAAGTCTAAATCAAAAGCTGCCATTCCAAGAACAAGAGGGGAGGCCTTTTCCCACGGTAGATAGCTCTCTCCGACCTTCACTACAAGATTTTTATTCTTAGTTATTGATGGTGCAGAGACTCTAAATTCCTCTGCAGATATTCGATGTGCTTCAAACACTTCAGCAGCTATGATAAAACCCATACCCGCCTTAAGTTCATGACCACAAAGTGAGATGTCAAATCCTGCAAAATTTATTAAGAAAAGTATATCAACAATTGGCTAAATCAAATAATAGCTGCAAGATAAAAAATAAAATAATTTAAAGCGTGATTCTTAGTCCTTACTTGAATCAAAATGACTTTGATCCCCGTCGGTGGAAGCAAATGTCTGAGGTGCTGTTACATTATCTTCCTCACTAGTATTTTCAAGTACATGGGGGGTTTGTTGACTATCACTCCACTCCACATCATTCGTACCAGAATGACTGCCAGATTCCATGTCAACTTCCACTGGTGCATCTTTATCAACCCTTTGAAGTTTTGTTTCTAAATTTGTAGAAATAATATCGTCTGAAGAAGTAGGCATGCCAAGGGGAGATAACCCTTCAATGTTTCTAGATTGTATGATGCTCTCTTTATCATTTTCATTAGATTCCTCAGCTGAATTTTGATCCACCAATGAGGACCCTTCATTTTGTAAATTGTCGTTTTCAGCCTGCTGAGCAAATTCATGAAAATCTAAACAACTTTTAAAGACATTCTCCATATTCATACATGATGCAGCTTCTTCAGTGTCGGTTTTCTCCTTGTGACAAATAGGTCCCTCCTCTCTTTGGCAATCTTCCAGATGGATCCCAGGAGTACTATTATCAAAATTGGAGCTATAAATACTGGATGGGACATCAGCTGTTGAAGCATCTAGCTGACTAACATCATCAGTAGTGCCAAATTCCTCTTCACCTTCGTCGAAATCAGTCTCTTCACCTGGCCCCAAATGAAACTGAAGAATATCTAACTCCAAATTTTCGTCAGTTGGCTCTGATTCAGAGATAGGGGCTGTCAACATATGACCATCAACACTAACCACGATCACCCCCGGATGAGAACTCTGCGAATCCACATAATTCTCTTCACATTCTGACAAATAAGCTGAACCTTCAATCACAGTTTGATCATCTAGAACTTCGTAAAATCTCTTATCAACATCCGATTCTGCCTTTTGAAGTTTTGGCAAATCCAAGGAATCATCATCACCCGTCACCCGAAGCACCCCCAAATCAGACACACTATGATCTAGTTTATGACCAGTAACATCAATTTTCAAACCACTCTCTTCCGGAGTAAACTCAGACTCAGCACCAACCACATTTGACTCAACATTATCATCACCATCCACCTCTTTAACAAAATAAGCCTCCCCAGAATTATCAAGATACATATGAAAACCCGCTTCAACCCCATTAACATTTATCTTAACAACCTTCTCAGCACCTTTAAGAACACCTTGAAATTTCCCAAACCGAACATACCACGGCGTACTCCTAAAACTACCATCTTCTTGCTGAACAACAATGACATCAACAGCACCACCAAAAGGGTGAAAAGGGGTGGCAACTGAATATACCCCCTTAGTTATCATACTTCCAAGTTTTCCTACCATATCCATTCTGTCAATTTTGGGAGGCCCAAAAAAACAATCTTGAATTTGAAAATATGATCCAAGATTATCAACAAATAAGAACTATACAGAAAATTATCTGAATTTCTTGGTTTCTTTACAGTGATTATGAAATCTTGCAACAAAAGCACTGCATTGAATTTAGATTAAGTCAAATTCAAGTCAAAGAAATTCAAAAAAATCTGAAAGAAAAAAAAAACGTGCATTCATATTCAATGTTGGAAATTACTACATGATGATAACAAAAGCAGTAGCAGGAAGAGGATTGAGACTTACAGATTGAGAAAACGAATCTTGCTGTTGAGGTTTCTTGCAGTTGAAGTGCTTTGAATGCTGTTTTATTTTGTTGCGGATTTTTCTACGCAAAATGGGTTGGGAATTGGATTGAAAAGACAAACTGAGGAGCTAGCATTGAATGTGTATATATGTATTTGTTGCTAACTGATTCCATAATTTCAACCCGACGAGGGTATTTTGGTCAATTTGGAATAATGATATTGGCCATGCTATGTACTACACCGGCCACCTTGTGGCTATCGTCTTCGAGTTTTTACTCCTTTATTGTAGTGGGGTTTTTTTGTTTTGTTTAAAGTGCTAAACTCTTATGTATTTAAGAGCGAAAGACTAGGTTTATTATTTATTTACAAAAGGCTAATTCCCTAGAGATACGAGGAGTACACACCTTGAAAGCTCCTAGAAAGCATATTTTTATAAGAATGGGTTTGTGCAAAAGTTTAGCAGAAAATGGATATAGTTTCCAAAAGAAAAAGTCTAAGATCACACGAGAATGGATAAATCAAAACATTTATGCCTCCCCCAAAGTCACTAAGAAAACACAAAGGAAGACATCCAATTGAAGAATGTGATCGAAGATATGACCAAAGGGGAAAGACATCCAAATTCACATGGGGAGAAAGGAAGTGGATAGAAAACATAAACTGCGGAAAAAATCACTCTTCTTAAGAGAAATGTTGTGGAAGAAAAATTGAGATTAAGCTATTAATTAACTTAATTAAGAAAAAACAAGAGTCGTCACTGGACTTTTCTTATTGTTTCCAAAGTGAAAAGGGAAAAGATCGAGAAAAAACTCACAAAAAGTTTTGAAAATCAAAACAAAAGAGAAATTTAAGTACAAAGATTAGTTATGCAAAGGGAATGTATTAGCACCTCTTACATCTATGGTAGTCCATAGGAGCCACTTGCATTTGTTTATGAAATGGGCTTTTGTTTGTTGATTGATTTTAGGTGAAAAAAGACATTTTGTTATATTCGAGTGGAAAACTCAACTTACTAACCACAAGTATGAGTAAATGAGCATTTGCATCATCTTGATATGGAGAATTTTATTTGGATTTACTCAACAAGTATGTCTCAACATTCAAGTGAAAAATATCAATCAATGTCACAACATACTGTAGAAGGATAGGAATTTGCATCACTTCAAGAATAGACTTATATCCTTTCTTTCAAAAAAAAAGGTCTGGTTTAAAAAGAAAAGTGCACTAAGGCACAAAAAGAAGTTTGATGAGGTTTGTATTTTTTATGAGTTTTGAAAGAGTTTGAATATGCTTAGGTTATTTAGTATTTATTAAGAAAAAGATTTTCTGGATCACCTGACAAAGTCAAGGTTTGTTTAAGAAAAGATGTGAAATTTGAAAACAATAAGTTTTGAAATAGGGAGAAGATTTTGAAAATTTAAGAAGGGGGGAGATAAGGAGACTATCCTAAAGCATAAAGTAAAGGATAGGAAATAAATGGTCTCATTGTAAGGTAGCCCAAGAGAAAACCTTTGTGTGTGCAAGTGAACTAACCATGAGAAGAGCAAGCATTTGACATTGGTCAAAACCAGCATTCCTTTCCCTTTAGATTTAAGCCACAAGTTGATCAAGCACAATGAGCAGATGAACATAACACAGTCTAGATGAGAGTCACAAGGTCTCAGAACATGGCCAAGTCTCAGATTAAAATAACTAGGTCCAGATGATTCTAAGTCTCAGGTACAACAATGTTTTAGATGAAATTAATGCCTCAGATGAAACAAAGTATCAGATGAACTTTAAGCTAGGGGAAAGTAATCATGGTCTCAAGTCCAAAGTCCAAAACTCCATATGCAAGGGATAGCGGCAATAGTCCTCAAGAGCACAACATAAATTTTTTAGGGTTTTGTATTTATTACTGTCTTAAGCCTTTGAAGGCAAACAAGCAAAATAAAACAAAAAGATAAAAAATGACATGAAATGATAAATGACTTGCATAAAAGTAAAGGGCAAGAAATTAAATTGCATAAAAGTAAAGGGCAAGAAATTAAATGACATTAATGCAAAAGTGTAGAAAAGTAAATTTAGCACAATAATATGGAGTTAATGTTAGTGTTAATAGTTAATAATTTGATTTGGAACAATTCAGCGCTATGTTAAGCAATCGTAATTGGACTTATATAAAAGTCACAACTATCTGAGGTCGGGCTATAGCAATGTAGGTGTAGTACATATTATATATATGATACAAAGTCATCCTCCAAAAACACTGTAACACCCTGATTAAAATAAAGCAAAAAGAAAGAAAGAAATAAGAAGAAGAAGAAGAAGAAGAAGAAGAAGAAGAAGAAGAAGAAGAAGAAGAAAGGTGATCAAGTACAAAGGCAAGAGAATTAGATCACTACTTCAGTTCATCTTCTTCATGATACACTGAGACAAACTTATCATAAATCCAAAGTACCAAAAATGATCATTTAATGGTAGATTTGAAATGAAGAAAGTTCATCAAGCATCAATCTAAAGTCCAATTGAACAAGATTAGCTTCAATTAACCACAATTAACCAATTCAACCAAAAGTCAGAAGTACCAGTCATCAAGAAGACTTAAAACAATATTTAAATGATTTTTAAATTGATGAAAGTTAATTAAAAAGAAAATAAAGATAAAATGATGAAAAATACTAAAAATAATTTTAAAAATCTGAAGAAAAAAAAACACATAAGGTATAAAATAATTTTAGAAAATTATAGGAAAATAATTAAAGTGAAAAATTATTTTGGAACTATTTTTTGTGATTTTTGAAAGAAAATGAAATAAAATAGAAATTAAAATAAAAAGAAATAAAAATACAACGGCTAGGGAAAGTGTGGCGCTATCTGATTGGTGGAGGATTTGAATTTCGCTCCCAAACATGCGCACACCTTCATCTTCAACCTTCGTCTAATTGATTTTGCAAGTCTTTGAACTAGCTGATTTAAGCTCAAACAGGGCATATTTTAGCTTCATCTAACATCAACGTTCATGTATCTTTACTTCAGAACAATTTATTTGTTATGAGCAAAGAGAATTTTGGAGAAAACAGAAAAATCATAACTACTTCAAAGTAAAATTAAATGACTAATATAAATGATCAATCACAGTTAGGTGAGGGTTTTTATCAGGAGAACAAGACGAAGCGTGGTAACTTGTTTGAGTGAAAAGGAACCTCGTAGCTACCTGTTTGAAGTAAGCTCAGAAGGTCCAAAAATGGTGAAATGAATTCGGTACTTAGAGGTGCTTTTGAACTTCTGTAATGCTTCAAACACCTACGAATAATGCCTGTGAAGGTTTTTGGGTGAAACTTTGAAGTTGAAACGAAGAGAAAATGAGAAACCAAACTTCTGGTTTTTAGAGGTATCAGGTTCTATGGAGGCGGAGTTTCTTTGGCTCTTGAAGCTTGCAAATGAAGGCAAAAGCTTCCTCTATTTATAGGGAATGAAATGAGGTCATGTACGTGTGAGATTCAGATCCCAAGTGAGATATTTTCTTATTTTTATTCGTTTAAAAATGAAGGATGAAATGTGTGGGTCAAGCATATAATCAAGTTGTTTTGCACTCAACCAAACGCGTTTTATGGTAACAACCAAGTTTTCACATGATTTGGGTGGTTCCAAGTGATATTTGACATGATTGCAAGATTATAGGTCACAGTGGGAAGCAGAGTCCATGGCACCATGTTCAAGCATAGGCCAAATGAAATTATCTCGTGCGTTTTCTGATTTTTCTCGAGCCAGATGATCCTTGCACGGAGGAGAATACAATGCAAAAAGAAACACTTAAAAAGTATGCTTGATGTGAAATTGGCATGAGTTGAAAGTTAGGTTTGTGGCACAGAAAAATAGGTTTGGCATTAGGTTAAACATGTCATAACCTAGTTTTGTGCACAAATGGCCTCTAACATTTGAGGGACTTAGAGCTTAAATTAATGTTTGACATCAGAATCAAAGTTGTAGAGAATATCAAAAGGGACATTTGGCTCAAAGAAGCGCCCAAAAATATTGAGAATTGAGAAAGTTATAGTGTTTGGACCAAATGTCATGTCATACTTGATTTTAGGTCAAACCACCATGTTCCAACTTGTCATTTTTTATATTTTATTGCATTCCAAAGCACAATGATGATCATATGAACTCCAAATTAAGTATCTTTAATACACCCTTGATTAATCTTAATGAGACCATGAGAAAAATAATGAAGAAGACATGGAAATAAACACATGACTCTATCTTGAGTTAACTTACAAACCAAGCATCAAACTTGAATTTCTTTTGATTAATTGGTATTTAATGAAGCTTGGCATGAATGTGTTCTAAGATTATAGGTCATACCTTGAATAATAAGCTGTGTTGACCACTTGTTGACTTTGATTTTGACTTAGGGAATCAAAACCCTAATTTAGAAACCTATCTTGATATTTTGATGCAAAGGCCCTACCTTGCAAATATAATAGTAGAAACCAAAGCCCAATGGCCCACCTCACACTTGTAACCCTAATTATAAAACAAATTAAATAAGGAACAAATAATGGTAAAAAAATTGAAAAAATAATATGCCAAGGGACAGGGTACGCCGCCTACAATTATTGTTGTCCCAAATTCAAAATCAAAAAAACATTAACACAAATCTATGTTTTTACTATTTCAATAGTTACATAAGAAACCACTCAAGTTTGGACATATGGTAACTAAGAAAGATATAAAAAATAAAATAATAAAACATAACAAAGGCATATGACGTGAGAGAAAGAGAAACAATATCATTTAGAATCAATTTTATTATCTTTCTCGCCCTCTTTTCTCTTAATACCTCTATCACTCTTTATACTTTGCTTTTATTTCTTGATACATAAAAAAATCCCCTCCCTAAAAAACCATACAAATCAAAAGCTTCTTAACACACAGTAACAATAAATTGCAGCAACATAATATGAAAGGAAATGGGAGAATCTTATGCGAAGAAAATCAAAGAGAGGGGTGTTGACTGTGATTCCAATGGTTGTATAGTGTTGTGCTTGGTGGAGTTTGGCAGTGACTTGTATGAGTTCAACTTACCTCTAGATTCGTTTTAAATTATGTCAAAAGTGAGAGAACCTAGCATTTGTGTTCATTGGATGGTATCTCCAAGTTTAGTGTGACATCTTGTGCATTTAAAAAACTTTGGAATCTTAGGAATCATCTTTAAAAAGTTTGAAAGTAGTATCATGCATTAAAAAGCATTTTCTGCACAAAATTGCATTGCATGTGCAGACACATACGTGTTTAAGTTTGGCACATGCAACTAAGTAATGAAGCATTTAGCTATTGTTCAGCTTTGGTCGACACATTCTCTCTTAAAGGTCGACACATACGACTCAAAATTAAAGTGTGTGCATTCTATGATGTTTCAGTAGACACGTGCTATTTTACAGGTCGACACATACGACTGGCTTTTTTCTATGTACCGGCACATCCGAGTTTTAGGCCGACACATGCTAATTATTTGAGTCATATTCTTTTAATTCCGTGTTTCCTAAAAAAAAATTGTCATACAACTTACACAACTATAAATACATCATTCATGCATCATTTCAACTGGATGAAACTATAAACACTTACTGCATTTGCTCTTCACCTTCAACCTCCAACCTATGCATACACACTGATAAATCACACATAATTATCTTTTATCGGGGTGCCATCTAGGTTAGGTATGATAACGTTCAATTAGGTTCTTGTGTAGTCGAGAATATTGATTTGAGATTTGTAGGGGGTTTCATCCAGAAAAATCGTGAGTTTATCCTCCAAGATCGTTGATTGATTTGGGGGTTTTCGTGCAAGACGTTCAAGAGAGGATTACAGCCTAGTGAAAGCCTTTGGAGATAAAGAATGCAAAGAAAGTAGTGCGAGAACGACATATCAAACTAAAGTCTTGTATGCAATAGGTACAATTGATCGTGTGCAGAAGCTTTGGAGATAAATAGCACAAAGGAGTAGCAATATTGACAAGTCAATTGGTAGCTATTGTGTCTTGGTCTTTCTTAAGATAAAAACAAGAGAAGGGGTTGAATCAACAACAAATGGTTAGAGTTTGTAGGGTTGTGTAGCGGTAGAAATATGCAAGACTAAGCCATTGGATTGACTAGACTTTATAAAAATCAAAATAAAAATCGCCACCGCGCTTTATTGTTTCCAAAGGAATGGGAAAAGAGCGAATAACCCAAAAGAGGGGGAAAGATTCAAGGTAAGGGGGTTGGTTATGCAAAGGGAAGGTATTAGCACCCTAAACATCCATGGTACTCCGCAGGAACCTCTTTGAAAAATCTGTATATTTTGGCTATAAAAATGTATTATATAAAAAATGGATGGTGGAGGTGAGAAAAGAAATATTTTTATGATTTTTGCACCCGCCGCGGTTGCGAACCTTTAGTGCCTACGTACCACCTTTCGTGCAATAGGGGATCAGGGTACACGTAGTTCATCTTTTAAAAAAGTTTGAAACACAAGTGTGTTGGTTGATTTTATGAGATAAGACATCATCGCAATTGTCCGTGTGAAAAAACATACTTACTACCCACAATCATGAGAAAGGAGAATTTGCATCATCTCAAAGTGGAGGGTATGGCTTGGATTTTAAAATCAACAATGCCTCACTCAACACCCAAGTGGAAAATATCTCACTTCACTACATATTGTAGAAGTATAGTTGCTTGCATCACTACAAGGATTGACAAGAGTCTAATCTTTTGAGAAAAAGTTTAAAGATAAAAGCCAAAGTGGCAAAATGGTTTGAAATGAGATTGATTGACTTTTAGTCTTCTCACAAAAAAAAGGTCAAGGTATTATTAAATTGATTGAAATTTATTTATGAAAATGTTTTGAAAATGCATGGACCTAAGTCCAAGTTTATTATGAAAATGTTTCATGTTTCAAAACAAGAAGAGTTTTTTTTTAAGGAGGGAGAAGAAGAGGTTATCCTAAAGCATAAGGTAAAAGCTAGGGAAGAGAACCGTCTAACCAACATGAAGCCGATACTTGACATTATAAGTCAATGTAGAATTCCCATTCTTTGGATAGAAACCAAGCAAGCAAAGATACAAGACCTCTTGAGAGAATCAAACTTCAAGTGTATTTAGTCTTCGCAAAAATTGGGCAGAGTAACGGCTGTATACAAGTGAATTCCAGATTACAAACAAAGATCGTAATCTCAATAACCTGCACACAAAACAAACAAACAACCCAATGTCTTGAGGTAAACCTCAAGAACTCCAGACAAAATATCAAATAAAGTCACAAAGCCTCCAAGATAGGCCAAGGTCTCTAATCCTAAGTCAAAGAAGTCCATCACTCCATAATGCAAAGGATAGTAACCATGTAGTCCAAGTATCATTAATGATTTTTATGGTTCATGTTGATTATTAAGTGTTTTTAAAAGGAAAAGAAAAGCTCAAGTGAGCAAAATAAAAATGACATAAAAGTAAATGCTCAAGTGAGCAAAATAAAAATGACATAAAAGTAAATGCTCAAGTGAGCAAAGATGAAAATAGCATGAAATGTAAATGGTACATAAAGTAAATGGTACATAAAGCATAAAAAATAAAAGGCATAAAGTAAAGTTAATTGTTAGTAATTAGTGGTTAGTAATTAGTGGTTAGTTGGATGACCATCTTGAAACTTGCATTTGGAACTCATCAGAGGATTGGTAAAACCAAAGCCTCTACACAACAAGTTGCATTTGCTTTTTGTCAAGTATATCATCCATTTTGGAATTCTCATAAGGCAACATGTAATGATCAACGATGTTTAAGTGATCCGCGTTGACCAAAGGTGTTGTAGATCCATCAGAAGATTGGTAGAACCAAAGCCTCTACACGATGAATCTCAAGGTTATTGGATCAAAGAGATCAAATTAACATACTTGGGCTTGCAATCATAAGTTTGGGCCACGAATGATCATTTATTCGAATCGGGACAAAATTTAGCGCTATGTTAAGCAATCGTAAGTGGACTTATGTAGAAGTCGCACCTATTTTGAGGTCGGTCAATAGCAATCTATGTACTTCATGTTTGGATAAATGATATAGAGATCACCATCCCTTAACATGTAGCACAATTAAAAAAAGAAAGGGATAAGATGAAGAGGGAGGGAAATGATAAGCTAATTTGGATCACCATTTCAAAATTCTTTCATCTTTAAATTCAACCACTCCTCTAGATGGATTAAAGCACTAAACATATCATTAATCCAAAGCACCAAAAATAAATTAAATAATTCACTCTTAGGTAGATTTGAATTGATGAAAATTTATCCAACTTCATCTACATCACAAAGTCCATTGAGTTTAAAGACAAATTGGACATTTAAAATTGCAATCCAAACCAACAATCAAGAGGAGTGAGTAGAAAAAACATTTTGGATCAAAGCTGCCCCAAAACAAGGCAAAAAACACATTTTGTTCTGGTGTAAATCGATTTACACTACTATGTAAATCGATTTACATAGTATTATTTTCAAAAATTTATGCAAAATTGTGCTGTGTAAATCGATTTACACATAGTGCAAATCGATTGCACACAGAACAGCAGCCAAAAACAGCATTTTAAAAGGCCAATTTCTTGTTCAAACTTTCCATCAAACACCTTATGATCATGGATCCAATTGAGCACGAAAAATCCATCAAATTATGAGAAAATAACACCATTGGAATCATAAAAGAATGCTCAATGAATCAATCCCAAAGATCACCAAGAGATCACATTGTGAAAGATGAATTATCCAAACTTACCAAAGGTAGATCTAGAGAATTATCAAAACAACTTCAATAATTTGCTTCAATTCAACCACAAGAATGAATTGATCAAGCTTGGATGTAGAGAATTGATGGAGAAAAAGTGTTTGGATGAAGGTTTAGCTCAAAGATTAGTAAGCTTCAATGCAAAGCTTACTAACTTTTTGAAAATGGATCTTTGAGTGAATTTGGTAGAAGGAGAGAATTGAGAGATTTTTTAGCAAGGTGGATTTGGCTATCAAAAGCTTGAAATTTGAATGAGATGAGGGCTCTATTTATAGATTTTTGAATTGGGATTAGTGGTAATTTGGTAATTGATTCTTGGAGCCAAAATTTGAATTAATGATAATTATTTCAAATATTAGAGCCAAAATTTGAATTAATGATAATTCTTCTTAAAAATGAAAGATTGGCACTAAAATTTGAATTAATTATACATCTTTCAAAAAATGAAGGAAAATTGGAGCCAAAAAAATGACAAGTTTAAAATGCTGATTTTTTTTCAAATTCGCTTTATGCAAATCGATTGCACTATATTGCAAATCGATTTGCACAATGTATTTTTCCAAAAATTGTGCAAAATTCACTTTGTGCAATCGATTGCACTCTAGGAGCAATCGATTGTACAGTGAAAAAAAATGAAATTTTTTTTAATTCTTTTTCTTTGCAAATAAGGATTTTAGGAAAATAATACCAGAAACCCTTATTTGTCAGATGCTTCGACTTGGTACCTACAAAACAAAAATATACAAAGACAAAGACAAATATTTTTTTGTATTTTGATTAGAAGTTAGTCAACAACACATATACAAAATACACAACCAAGGTGCTTGGAGATTCCTCAAGAGAAAACTTAAAGATAGGAAAAAGAGAAAGAACCAACCCTAATGTGATCTTGTTATGATCAAGTTGACATGATATGATAGGGGAATCTTAGGGGCAAAAATTGGGGTACAACAGCTGCCCTTATTTAAGTGTCTTCTATCCGGAGATACGAATGTTACAAATCTTCGTGTCGACGCGATTGAAGATACTTAAATATAAAACAAGCCCTATTTTTGTCTCTAAGATGCCATGCAATGCTTATGATTATGGATGCATATGAACAGAACAAAAGAGACGCAAAGTAACACTGGGGATGCCACAAAAATGAAGAAACAAAGGAGCAACTCCACCAGGAAAATAAATCACTGGTGGACCAAAAGAATAGAACCAGAGAGGAGGATAATAAGCATCGACATTCACTGACGATGTACTACCAACGTTCACTGAAGGTAGAAAGAAATTATAATATCACCGCCGTTCACTGACGATGAACTATCAACGTTCACTGAAGATAGCAAAAAGATAACAAACACCAACGTTCACTGCCGATGTACTACCAACATTCACTGAAGGTAGAGAGAAAATATCATATCACCGTCGTTCACTGACGATGAACTATCAACGTTCACTGAAGATAGCAAAAAGATAACAAACACCAACGTTCACTGCCGATGTACTACCAACGTTCACTGAAGGTAGAGAGAAAATATCATATCACCGCCGTTCACTGACGATGAACTATCGACATTCACTGAAGATAGCAAAAAGATAACAAACACCAACGTTCACTGCCGATGTACTACCAACGTTCACTGAAGGTAGAGAGAAAATATCATATCACCGCCGTTTACTGACGAGGAACTATCAACGTTCACTGAAGATAGCAAAAAGATAACAAACACCAACGTTCACTGCCGATGTACTACTAACATTCACTGAAGGTAGAGAGAAAATATCATATCACCGCCGTTCACTGACGATGAACTATCGACGTTCACTGAAGATAGCAAAAAGATAACAAACACCAACGTTCATTGCCGATGTACTACCAATGTTCACTGAAGGTAGAGATAGAATATCATATCACCGCCGTTTACTGATGAGAAACTATCAACGTTCACTGAAGATAGAAAAAAGATAACAAACACCAACGTTCACTGCCGATGTACTACCAACGTTCACTGAAGGTAGAGAGAAAATATCATATCACCGCCGTTCACTGACGATGAACTATCGACGTTCACTGAAGATAGCAAAAAGATAACAAACACCAACGTTCACTGCCGATGTACTACCAACATTCACTGAAGGTAGAGAGAAAATATCATATCACCGCCATTCACTGACGATGAACTATCGACATTCACTGAAGATAGCAAAAAGATAACAAACACCAACGTTCACTTCCGATGTACTACCAACATTCACTGAAGGTAGAGAGAAAATATCATATCACCGCCGTTCACTGACGATGAACTATCGACGTTCACTGAAGATAGCAAAAAGATAACAAACACCAACGTTCACTGCCGATGTACTACCAACGTTCACTGAAGGTAGAGAGAAAATATCATATCACCGCCGTTTACTGACGAGGAACTATCAACGTTCACTAAAGATAGCAAAAAGATAACAAACACCAACGTTCACTGCCGATGTACTACCAACGTTCACTGAAGGTAGAAAGAAAATATAATATCACCGCTGTTCACTGACGATGAACTATCAACGTTTACTGAAGATAGCAAAAAGATAAGAAACACCAACGTTCACTGCTGATGTACTACCAACGTTCACTGAAGGTAGAGAGAAAATATCATATCACCGCCGTTTACTGACGAGGAACTATCAACGTTCACTAAAGATAGCAAAAAGATAACAAACACCAACGTTCACTGCCGATGTACTACCAACGTTCACTGAAGGTAGAAAGAAAATATAATATCACCGCCGTTCACTGTCGATGAAATATCAACGTTTACTGAAGATAGCAAAAAGATAACAAACACCAACGTTCACTGCCGATGTACTACCAACGTTCACTGAAGGTAGAGAGAAAATATAACATCACCGCCGTTTACTAACGAGGAACTATCAACGTTCACTGAAGATAGCAAAAAGATAACAAACACCAACGTTCACTGCTGATGTACTACCAACGTTCATTGAAGGTAGAGAGAAAATATAATATCACCGCCGTTCACTGACGATGAACTATCAACGTTCACTGAAGATAGCAAAAAGATAGCAAACACCAACGTTCACTGCCGATGTACTACCAACGTTCACTGAAGGTAGAAAGAAAATATAATATCACCGTCGTTCACTGACGATGAACTATCAACGTTCACTGAAGATAGCAAAAAGATAACAAACACCAACGTTCACTGCCGATGTACTACCAACGTTCATTGAAGGTAGAGAGAAAATATAATATCACTGTCGTTCACTGACGGTGAACTGTCAACGTTCACTGAAGATAGCAAAAAGATAACAAACACCAACGTTCACTGCCGATGTACTACCAACGTTCACTGAAGGTAGAGAGAAAATATCATATCATCGCCATTCACTGACGATGAACTATCGACATTCACTGAAGATAGCAAAAAGATAAGAAACACCAACGTTCACTGCCGATGTACTACCAACGTTCACTGAAGGTAGAGAGAAAATATAATATCACCGCCGTTCACTGACGATGAACTATCGACGTTCACTGAAGATAGAAAAAAGATAACAAACACCAACGTTCACTGCCGATGTACTACCAACGTTCACTGAAGGTAGAGAGAAAATATCATATCACCGCCGTTCACTGACGATGAAATATCAACGTTCACTGAAGATAGCAAAAAGATAACAAACACCAACGTTCACTGCTTATGTACTACCAACGTTCATTGAAGGTAGAGAGAAAATATAATATCACCGCCGTTCACTGACGATGAACTATCAACGTTCACTGAAGATAGCAAAAAGATAACAAACACCAACGTTCACTGCTGATGTACTACCAACGTTCACTGAAGGTAGAGAGAAAATATCATATGTTCCCCAAACTTCTGGTGTTTTCACCTAGAACGGGTCTCAACTTCTTCCTTAACCAAGGAATTCCGCCTGGAAAGGGTAATATGTAAGCTGTCTCAAATAAAGAGACTTCCACTTGCAAAGATTTCACAACGAGCAATTTCTGTGAATTTGAAAATCTTGCCATCCACTGGCGTAAACTGACGACGGACTGCAAGCTAACCACTCATAGAGGAAATAGCAAAAAAAAATTACGTCGATTTGTACAGGGAAGCACGAGTTGCTCAAACAAAGATACCTGTTGTCTGTTATCATGGAGGATTGCCAAAAGAAACGACTTTCTGGGGATAGAAATATGGCTTCCTGGGGAAATAAGATATGACTTCCTGGGGAAAAAGGATATGACTTCCTGGGGAAATGGATATGACTTCCTGGGGAAATGAGATATGACTTCCTGGGGAAATGCCACATTATTCCTGCTGAAGAGATAAAGTCTTCTCGTGCAAAATAAATGCACAAACCAAAACTCGAAGTTCTCGAAAATCCAAAGTAATTAATTTCGTCATGCAACCACGAATCCAATTAGAAACACACTGGAGCAAGATGGCCAAAGAAGATACATCCTTTGAGAAATAAACTCAAGAGGGAAAACCAAATCCAACTAAGCAAGGAGCGCTATTGTCTGTCCTAAGGAGAAACGTAATCCGGATGTAGATAAATCAAACAGATACTGGGATAAAACATCTTTCTTCCGGTTTCATTGGAAAAACCAGTTTTTTACAAGCAACATTCCTACTGGAGATTGCAATATCAGCCTCAAATAAAGCAGACTGACATCGAGACAACCAAACCTCACTGGGGAATTCAAACCTTTTTCTTGGAGAAAAAACTGAGGATTGAAAACTTTTCATCATGAATACTCATTCCAATAAGAGATGCCATGGGATAACCTTCCCGGGGAATAGCATACAGACTTCAATAGGGAAAACAGATGTTTCACAGTCCGTACTCCTACTGGGGATTTCGATACTGATTATGAATAAGGCAAACAGAAACCAAATTGTCAAAACATTCACTGGGGGAAATCAGGCCCACTTTGAAGGAAGAAAAACATGCAGACTTCACTAAAGGGAGACAATACTTCATCATCGAGACCTCTACCGGGGACTTCATGCTGACTTCATTGGGGAGGTCGACACCACATCAACGAGGGGAAACCAAGATACGTGCTCCACTTGGGAAACCGGAGATACGTTCTTCACTGGGGAAACCGGAGATACGTGCTCCACTGGGGAAACCGGAGATACGCTCTTCATTGGAGAAACTGGAGATACGTGCTCCACTGGGGAAACCGGAGATACGCTCTTCGAGAGTAATTATTGCACCAATTTCTTTGGGGAGAAAGGACTTCTATCACATAAACAAGGCCTTCACTGGAGAATATTGGATTGAGTCTTCATATCATACAAACCTATTCCAACAAAAGATGCCCTGGTATAGTCTTCCTAGGAAATCAAGAAGTCAACACTAATGCCAATACTGCAAAAAGAGCGATATCTTAGCACACCAAGGGAATAAAACCTTTCATCATATGAGGGAAAACTTCGCTGGGGAACCTGGGACAGAGGCTTCTGACCATGCAAACCCAAAATCAAAAGCGAACCAAGACTTGGGCGGGGATCATGGGATCACAAACCTAATATTGTACCTTGCACCCACTGGTATCATCTTTAATATACAAAAAAAACACACACGCATTCCAGCGAAAATGACCTGAGAAACCTTCACGGGGAACCAAGAAGTTCACATTACAGCAAGAGGTCAAAATTATGGGGATTTTAAATCAGACTCAACACTTGGTGAGAGAAAACCCAAAAACTTGACAGTTGTCTCAACACTTCTTAGAAAATGTACTGCCCTTGTCTAGCTACTTGGGAAGCACATAACAACAATAATGTTGTAACAGGAGAAAGCACTGTTGTACAAGAGATTCCATATCAATAAAAGGGAGAAAGAACTCCATCAAATAAGCAAAGGCTTCATAGCTCTTTTTAATCTCTGTTTGATCACCACCTGGCTGGGTAAAGAATCACACTCAGCTGGAGAAGTCTGCAGCAAGACTGGAAAAAATGGGATTATGAATCCAACATCATAACACAACTTGAGGAAGGTTCTCAGCTTGGGGTAGACATAGTAACTATCTTGACAAAATCTGGATATGCCCTTGGAAACCAATCTGGTGTCTCAAGCTTACCATGCTGATCAAAGTAACTTTCGTAACTTGCCCTTGGATGCATGCTTTTAAGATAACTTTTCTGATCAAATGGCTTTCATAGATTTGTTGAATCTTGACATAACTGCCCTAGATTGGCTGAATGTTGCATCCTCTTTGCTCCACAACATGCCTTTTGCTGATACTCAAATGTAAACTTTCATGATATCAAGCAGTTGTTTTACAAGCAGAAAATGTTTATTCTAAGAATGAAAATTCTAATGCAATAATTATGTAAGTCTTGAAGATTTTATTTGAAAAGATGTTGCAAAACCTTGTGAACGAATCACTAGCCAGGATGCGACATGGATTTTTTGTATGAAAGATAACAAAAGCAATATGATACCAATCACAATAATTTATCAAAATTAATGGGAGTCAGGAAACACTATTTCATTGGAGTATGCTTTTGAAATAAACCCTGTTTCAATTAGGACTTTTGAGGGTTGTAACGTGGCCTGGTTCACGGTTTTAGAAGAAAAAATTTAAGGCTCAAAAATATTTGGTGCCCACCCCCTTCATGATGTTCTTCAGTCCTAAGTTCAGTTAACTTGACATGAACATTCATCTCTCAAAAGAAGTTTCGAGATGGTTGAGGAATCAAACAAGGTTTCCTTTGGACATGCAAGTCACTCATTCCAGCTTCTTTTGGGTTTCTTGTCACGCGACTCTGTTCTTTGCTAATAATTTCACATTGTAATCCTTTATCGCATTTTAGGCTTTCCAGTTCTTCCTTGCCTTCTGGGCAAATTCCTTTTGATTTTGACTTTGAAGTGCAACAGGATGCCCTGACTTTTGCCTAAGAGACTTGTTTTTTTCAAGTTCTGACTTAGCGGGGCTTTTTGTCTCTTTCTTTTTCATCATGATTTTTTATTCATGTCATCTTTTTTTCTTCTTTTTGAACATGTCACGTGACTTCGAGTCATTTGTGACTAGCTGGAAAAATTGTGACTGCCCTATTTCTGGGTAGATGAAAGATAACCATTGTTGTATCGTCATCTGCTGATCCCCTGATATGTGAGAGATAGCCATTAAGATATCGTCAATTGACATACCCTCCTGGTAAGTGAAGATTAACCATTGTGGTTTTGACTTTCCTCAACCTTTCGAGGGATAACCATTGTTGTATCCTTAGATGCGCACTCTTGATGAGTTCTGAATGCTTGATTAAATTAACTGAACACTACCCTGCCCCGAGTTAAAAAATGAGGGTTTTTTCTGAATAGAAAAGAAACTCCTACTTCAAGGCTCAAAGGGGTTAACGAGGGTTTCACTCCCTTATATCTCCAGTTTTTGAGGATTTGAAACAATGCTTGTACATCATCAACGGGGTTTTATCCAAAAGCATACAACCAGAAAATTTGTGTTTTAATATCATCATCCTCCTCCCAATCTCTGCCTAGGCAAGAGAATAAGTAACAAGTTGGTATCATAAAGAAATTTAAAATTGAAAACAAATACGAGTGAAACGAATGAATTTCTTCAAGACAAACATACTCATTGTATTAAGATTAAACATTCAAATGCAAACAAGTTCTTACATGCAAACAGTGCAATGATAAACAAGAAAAATTACAAATGAGAAAGCAGTAAAAATGATAATAAACTGAGAAGGCTAATCATCCTTAAACTCCAAGGCATTCTTCAATCAAGTTTATTCTTCGACAAAGATTTGACTTGAACCTCAAGAAAAATATCCTTAAATGACAAGATACCACTTTGGACCAACCTCTGAACTTCAACCTTCAAAGCAAAGCAATCTTCTAAATCGTGCCCAGGAGCATCCTGATGAAAGGCACAAGAAGCGTCAGCCTTATATCCTCTTGGCAGTTTTTCGGGAACAACTGGTCGAGCTCGAGTTTGAACCAGATTCTTCTTCAACAAAGAAGGATACATCTCTGTGTATGTCATTGGAATTGGATCAAATCTCGTTTTCCTCTGATGACATTGCCCTTGATTTCCTTGTTGAGGTACCCTCTGATATGCAACAGCAGTCAGAGTCTCATTGACGAATGGAGTCACAGAAGCAACTTGCTGATTCCTATTATGAGATCCTCCTCGCCTACCACAAAGTATAGCGTATGGGTCTTGCTCTTTCTTCTTGGAACAATTATCACCATACTTCTTAGCACCTTTTGACGAGTCCCCGTCTTCGAAAGATAAAATTCCAGACTTCAACAACCTTTGCACTTCATTCCTCAAAGGATAACAACTCTCAACACTATGCCCTGGTGCTCCCTGATGAAAGGCACACGTCTGGTCTGCTTTGTAATACCACGGCAATGGTGATGGTATAACGAAAGATGGTCGTGTCTGGACCAACTTCTTCTGAACCAATGCTGGTAATAGCTCTGCATAGCTCATGGGAATATGATCATAGTTCTCCCTTCTTTGATTATACCCTTGATTCCCCTGCTGGGATGGTCTCTGATAAACAACGGTAGTTGGAGTGGCATTCATAACAGGAGTAACTGAGGCAACTTGCTAATGACGCTGATAATTCTTTCTAGGAGCTTTTACCCTTCTCCCTTGCACAACAGCATTTGCCCTTGTTGGTTGAGGTTGAACACTCGGTGGCTAATTCTGAGCAACCACCAGAGCTTCCATCAGAGTAGTCAAGTTGGCCAAGCCAGCCTTCAAAGCAGAAACTTCTTCGCGCAGCTCACGATTCTCCTGTTCTAAGTTGTCCATCTTCTTTTTGAAATTAGCCCGAGTGTTGTAGTGATGAGTCAGCTTGCTGAGTGAAGTAAAGAAGCTGGGTAAGACACCTGGATATGCATAACAAATGCAAAAACATGTGCAATATGATGCATGATATGTATATGATTATTATTATTTTATCATTTAATATTTCAAGGGATTTAAGATTTACAAACATATTGCAAACATCAAAATAACAACACATTTAAAATACTGAAAACTTTTATTTTAATAACTTCGAAATGGGTTACAAGTTTCAATGATCCCAAGTACAAGATGAAAATACAATCTAAAATCCTGAGAAAAGGAACTGATAGATCAATCTGTACGAATGCGCTTCCCTGTGAGCCTGGCAATCTGAGCTCTCAACCTCTGGTTTTCTTCCACATGTCTGATGGCAACCTCCTTCCAATCATCTGAATCAGGAAGTGAACAAACAACACTTGTTTGAGGCTTAGGAGAAAATAAATCTCCCTGCCTCTCCATAGGCTCTACTGCTCGACTCTCAAGGATCTCGATCAAATCATCTCTCTCCTTCAGGTCTGCTCTGTAGAAACTCTCTAAAGTATGGAACTTATTCTTCCAAGCATCCCTTTCCTGTTGCATCCTAACCAAAGCAAGCTGCAGCTCTTCTAGATCATATAATAAGGGAGGAGTGGTCTTCACAAACAAATCAGGCATGGGTGTCTCCTGAGTATACGACATCTTCAACTGAATGGCTCTCGATCGGACCCACTGAAGATATGGCTCCAAAGAAACAACACCCCTAGGTCCCAAATCCTTTCTACTCTTCTTATGAATGTGACGCCAGGCCTTCGCAATCTGCTCCCTAGCTTCCCTGTGGTCTTCTCCTTCCTTCAGAAAGAAACTACTCAGATGAATATTGTTCGGTTTACCCCTCATCGGATAACCAAGCTGTCGCCGTGCAAGAACATGGTTATAGTTAATTCCTCCCTTTGTACCAAGAAGAGGCACATTGGGGAAACTACCACAACTGTCAATAATCTCTGCATCCTGGTAAGCTTGATGATACCAATCAATATCCGAGTGAGTAAGTGCCATGATCTTAGGAGCCCAACAAGGTTCCTTCTTGACATCCCAAAAAGCGTCAGACTGAGGCATATGAGAGGTAAACCACCGATACAACAAAGGCGTGCAACAGATAATCATTCCCCCATGATAAGAATTTCGAAGATGAACAGAGTAATAAGCATCACCCAACAGTGTAGGAACCGGGTTTCCAATCATGAAAATCTTGATAGCGTTAATGTCGACAAACTTGTCCACATTAGGAAATAAGAATAATCCATATGCGAGTAAAGCAAATATAGCCTCAAAAGCAACTGTACTCTTCATCCTGGCAAAGTAACGAGCTTTCTCCAATAAGAACTGAGCTGGTAATCCTCTAATCCCTCCTTTGGTAGTCATATGAGCTTCCACCTCAGACTTCCCCAGATGAATCAAAGCAGCAATCTCATGTGGTTTTGGCTCACCTTCCAAACCAGTAAAAGGAACGCGATCGGTAACAGGTAAATCCAATAGATAGGAATACTCTTCTAGCGTTGGCATCAACTGATAATCGGGAAAAGTAAAGCAGTGATACACCGGATCATAGAACTGGACCAAAGTTGAGAGAAGACCCTCCTTCATCTTCAGCTTCATGAGAGGAATAATGGATCCATACTTCTTCCGAAAGTCGGCAGAACACTCGATCTCGGGAATTAGACTGATCAACTCATCTATCTTAGGATCCTTGAAACTGTATTTCCCGGTCTTTCTCTTTCCAGAATCCATGGTTTAAAAGTACCTGAGATATTCACAAATAGTCAACCTTTAAATCCCTTTAAGTATTGTTTTTTTTTCAAAAGATGCTTATGAGTGCATGGATGCATGATGCAACAATCACACACAATATCACACATATTGGGTTCATAGGTTCAACGTCATGAGCATGAGGTCGAAGGTACTACCCATAAGGTATTGGTCTAAAAAGTTATCACCTGCCGAACAAGGTTCTAGAGGTTCCCAGAGTCTACATCCTTCCTTCAGATATTACCAACTTCCCAATTAACTCGGTAATTAGTAATTTTCTCAAGAAAGACTCGTCCGAGCGTAGTATCGCGTGACAACTACTTCCGGATTACTCCGTCATAGCTTCCGCACTACACCTAAAAGGCCAAGAGGGGTTAGGTAATCTACGGTCCTCAGCTTCGCAGGCTCCCAAGTCGAAAGCAGTACGTCTTCCCGATTACTCGGTAAACGATACTACAGTCAAAGGGGCCTCCACTGAGTGGGGGATCTCATGCCTCCTTTTTTTGGATTACTCCCTCAAAGTTAACATGACTATACCGCCCGTCTTATCTTAAAGTTTGCCCAAGTCCGGGTATAGGACTTATTAGTAATCACCAAGCACCCTGTAAACCAGGAAAATCCAGACAAACATATATACAAAATATAACACATAAACAACAATAACACATATACAGATATAAACAAAGATAGGTTTAACCCACTTAGGGATGGACCAGCAAGAGGTCAATCTTTCCCCAGTGAAGTCGCCATTTTTTCTGTAGCGGTAGAAATGTGCAAGACTAAGCCATTGGATTGACTAGACTTTATACAAATCAAAATAAAAATCGCCACCGCGCTTTATTGTTTCCAAAGGAATGGGAAAAGAGCGAATAACCCAAAAGAGCGGGAAAGATTCAAGGTAAGGGGGTTGGTTATGCAAAGGGAAGGTATTAGCACCCTAAACATCCACGGTACTCCGCAGGAACCTCTTTGAAAAATCTGTATATTTTGGCTATAAAAATGTGTTATATAAAAAATGGATGGTGGAGGTGAGAAAAGAAATATTTTTATGATTTTTGCACCCACCGCGGTTGCGAACCTTTAGTGCCTATGTACCACCTTTCGTGCAATAGGGGATCAGGGTACACGTAGTTCATCTTTTAAAAAAGTTTGAAATACAAGTGTGTTGGTTGATTTTATGAGATAAGACATCATCGCAATTGTCCGTGTGAAAAAACATACTTACTACCCACAATCATGAGAAAGGAGAATTTGCATCATCTCAAAGTGGAGGGTATGGCTTGGATTTTAAAATCAACAATGCCTCACTCAACACCCAAGTGGAAAATATCTCACTTCACTATATATTGTAGAAGTATAGTTGTTTGCATCACTACAAGGATTGACAAGAGTCTAATCTTTTGAGAAAATGTTTAAAGATAAAAGCCAAAGTGGCAAAATGGTTTGAAATGAGATTGATTGACTTTTAGTCTTCTCACAAAAAAAAGTACAAGGTATTATTAAATTGATTAAAATTTATTTATGAAAATATTTTGAAAATGCATGGACCTAAGTCCAAGTTTATTATGAAAATGTTTCATGTTTCAAAACAAGAAGAGTTTTTTTTAAGGAGGGAGAAGAAGAGGCTATCCTAAAGCATAAGGTAAAAGCTAGGGAAGAGAACCGTCTAACAAACATGAAGCCGATACTTGACATTATAAGTCAATGTAGAATTCCCATTCTTTGGATAGAAACCAAGCAAGCAAAGATACTAGACCTCTTGAGAGAATCAAACTTCAAGTGTATTTAGTCTTCGCAAAAATTGGGCAGAGTAACGACTGTATACGGGTGAATTCCAGATTACAAACAAAGATCGTAATCTCAATAACCTGCACACAAAACAAACAAACAACCCAATGTCTTGAGGTAAACCTCAAGAACTCCAGACAAAATATCAAATAAAGTCAAAAAGCCTCCAAGATAGGCCAAGGTCTCTAATCCTAAGTCCAAGAAGTACATCACTCCATAATGCAAAGGATAGTAACCATGTAGTCCAAGTATCATTAATGATTTTTATGGTTCATGTTGATTATTAAGTGTTTTTAAAAGGAAAAGAAAAGCTCAAGTGAGCAAAATAAAAATGACATAAAAGTAAATGCTCAAGTGAGCAAAATAAAAATGACATAAAAGTAAAAGCTCAAGTGAGCAAAGATGAAAATAACATGAAATGTAAATGGTACATAAAGTAAATGGTACATAAAGCATAAAAAATAAAAGGCATAAAGTAAAGTTAATTGTTAGTAATTAGTGGTTAGTAATTAGTGGTTAGTTGGATGACCATCTTGAAACTTGCATTTGGAACTCATCAGAGGATTGGTAGAACCAAAGCCTCTACACAACAAGTTGCATTTGCTTTTTGTCAAGTATATTATCCATTTTGGAATTCTCATAAGGCAACATGTAATGATCAACAATGTTTAAGTGATCCGCGTTGACCAAAGGTGTTGTAGATCCATCAGAAGATTGGTAGAACCAAAGCCTCTACACGATGAATCTCACGGTTATTGGATCAAAGAGATCAAATTAACATACTTGGGCTTGCAATCATAAGTTTGGTCCACGAATGATCATTTATTCGAATCGGGACAAAATTTAGCGCTATGTTAAGCAATCGTAAGTGGACTTATGTAGAAGTCGCACCTATTTTGAGGCCGGTCAATAGCAATCTATGTACTTCATGTTTGGATAAATGATATAGAGATCACCATCCCTTAACATGTAGCACAATTAAAAAAAGAAAGGGATAAGATGAAGAGGGAGGGAAATGATAAGCTAATTTGGATCACCATTTTTCTTTCATCTTTAAATTCAACCACTCCTCTAGATGGATTAAAGCACTAAACATATCATTAATCCAAAGCACCAAAAATGAATTAAATAATTGACTCTTAGGTAGATTTGAATTGATGAACATTTATCCAACTTCATCTACATCACAAAGTCCATTGAGTTTAAAGACAAATTGGACATTTAAAATTGCAATCCAAACCAACAATCAAGAGGAGCGAATAGAAAAAGCATTTTGGATCAAAGCTGCCCCAAAACAAGGCAAAAAACACATTTTGTTCTGGTGTAAATCGATTTACACTACTATGTAAATCGATTTACACAGTATTATTTTCAAAAATTTATGCAAAATCGTGCTGTGTAAATCGATTTACACATAGTGCAAATCGATTGCACACAGAACAGCAGCCAAAAACAACATTTTAAAAGGCCAATTTCTTGTTCAAACTTTCCATCAAACACCTTATGATCATGGATCCAATTGAGCACGAAAATTACATCAAATTATGAGAAAATAACACCATTGGAATCATAAAAGAATGCTCAATGAATCAATCCCAAAGATCACCAAGAGATCACATTGTGAAAGATGAATTATCCAAACTTACCAAAGGTAGATCTAGAGAATTATCAAAACAACTTCAAGAATTTGCTTCAATTCAACCACAAGAATCAATTGATCAAGCTTGGATGTAGAGAATTGATGGAGAAAAAGTGTTTGGATGAAGGTTTAGCTCAAAGATTAGTAAGCTTCAATGCAAAGCTTACTAACTTTTTGAAAATGGAGCTTTGAGTGAATTTGGTAGAAGGAGAGAATTGAGAGATTTTTTAGCAAGGTGGATTTGGCTATCAAAAGCTTGAAATTTGAATGAGATGAGGGCTCTATTTATAGATTTTTGAATTGGGATTAGTGGTAATTTGGTAATTGATTCTTGGAGCCAAAATTTGAATTAATGATAATTATTTCAAATATTAGAGCCAAAATTTGAATTAATGATAATTCTTCTTAAAAATGAAAGATTGGCACTAAAATTTAAATTAATTATACATCTTTCAAAAAATGAAGGAAAATTAGAGCCAAAAAAATGACAAGTTTAAAATGCTGATTTTTTTTCAAATTCGCTCTATGCAAATCGATTGCACTATATTGCAAATCGATTTGCACAATGTATTTTTCCAAAAATTATGCAAAATTCACTTTGTGCAATCGATTGCACTCTAGGAGCAATCGATTGTACAGTGAAAAAAATGAAAAATTTTTTTAATTCTTTTTCTTTGCAAATAGGGATTTTAGGAAAATAATACCAGAAACCCTTATTTATCAGATGCTTCGACTTGGTACCTACAAAACAAAAATATACAAAGACAAAGACAAATATTTTTTTGTATTTTGATTAGAAGTTAGTCAACAACACATATACAAAATACACAACCAAGGTGCTTGGAGATTCCTCAAGAGCAAACTTAAAGATAGTAAAAAGAGGAAGAACCAACCCTAATGTGATCTTGTTATGATCAAGTTGACATGATATGATAGGGGAATCTTAGGGGCAAAAATTGGGGTACAACAGGTTGCTCTTGGAACACTTCTCTTGTATCAACTTTTTGCATAGTAAGAATTTATCCTAATTCTAAAATTTGAATTGGGGGGAAGACTTAGCCATAGCTAGGATGATTGGTGAACTTCCTAAACAAATCCTCGTGTCTCTTTTTCTTATCGCTTTACTTGTTTTAATTTTCATCAATCAATTTATCTAATTGCATTGCATAATCGATCGACTTGTAAGAATTTTTCCGTGTCTGTTTTTGTTTTGAATTAGGTATTGATTTGCTTATAATCACTTTTGATTATAAGTGCTTTTGTATCAACACAACTCAAAAGGAAAATTCTTAAAATTCGGTCGCACATCAAGTGTTCGACAAATTGTTTAGTTTGTTCTTTTGATAGTTACCATTAGAAATAGTATTTCTAGTAACTTGTTACAAACGATTAATATGTTGTTACTTAATTGAAGTTTACAAATTCAATATTATAGTGTTTATTCCATAATTCTTTTTATATTTACATATCTGACTTCTAATAGCTTGGTTCGTATAGACGACAACTTATAAAATCCTTCCGCGTGCACCTTTTCTAAATCACTTTTAAAACCAGAATTTTTATCTAGATTTTGTGGCTTGGTGATCTATTCACCTCCTCCCTCTAGATAAGGTGTTATTGTCTAAAAATTTACATCAAGAGCCTTGTTTATTTCGGCTTTGAAACTTATTAGAAAATGGTGTACGAACTTAAAGGAGATTATAAAAGAGCCCTAATTTTCACGGCAGAAAACTATTGTTATTGAAAAGCTTGTACATAAATTCATGTTAATTCATATGACAAAGGTGTGTGGGAAGCCATTGAAAATGTTCCAACACCGGTGACATATGTTGTTGATGGTGTTACTACACCAAAGCCAAAAATTTATGGAATGAGGATGATAATAATAAGTGGGCACATGATTGGAAAGCAAAAAACATTATCATATCTGTAATACGGTGGAGAACTGACTTGGGCGTTTTACGTTTGATCGCAATTGTTGCGGATAACAAGAGTCGCCACCGACTTTTCTTTTATCCAATAAAGGAAAAGGTGAAAAGAATAGGAAATACCTTTTGAGAATTTTCTTGAGTTCATGGGGGGGGGGGGGGGGTTATGAAAAAGGAAGGTGTTAGCACCATTTTCATCTGTAGTTATTTACGGGCTCTTAGTTGCTAGCTCACTTTGAAATGCTTTTGTGAAGATATTGGTGTTTGTTTGAAAGTATTTTTGAAAAGTGCCTTTGTTTATGCGAACTTTGTAATGATTCTCGTCTCTATAAGAATGTATACAAAGTGTTGACTTTTGAAAATATTTCATGGAAAAAGTGTTGGTGTGTTTGAAAGATGTTTTGTTTTGGAATATTTGTGATCAAGCAACTACGAGCGTTCTACCTACTCAAAAGTAAGTCCTTGTTCTTTTCCTCCTCCTTTAGATAGTGTTATCTTACCATTAGTTAGTAAAAAACCTTATCATTGGATGTGAAGGGACAGACGTGGGTCGTCGTACAATCATAGAAGGCAACATTGTAGGATACCTTAGTAATTTTGTCATAAGGGTCTAAGATCGTTTACCGAAGGCAACATCGAAGGGTCATCGAAGGACTACGATCTTGTAATCGAGGGTCTTTGCTAAAGTATCCCATGTTCGAGGGACGTGACTGTTTTATTCTAAGGCAACAAGTGTGGGTTAACCCTAGAGGTGCAAGTGTACAAAGTGTATTATTTTCATGCATTTATCTTGAATTAGGGTTATCTACTTGTTGATTTTATGTCTTGCCATACAAACCTTAATTACTAGCAATAATATTGAAAGAGCTAAATTGCAGAAATTAAAAGTCCTACGCTATTACATCATTTTAAGGGATGAGGATACAAATTACAAATGGGGATGAAAGCAATTAAAACCTAATTATTATTACAACCATATTGAATAATGTCAAATAAAATGTACAAGAATATAAAGATAATGTAAAAGAAAAATGTTTTTTATGTTTTTTTGTATGAAAAAAGTTTTAACCTAATTAATCAAATTGAAAATAAATTAATAATAATTCTAATGTCTAAATTAAATTAATTTAATTAAGAGAAAGTTAAAACCTAAGTCTAAATTAATTAATAAAATAAATTAATTTATTAAGAAAATATTTTTTTGGTATTTTTATTTAAAGGAAATAAAACTAAAGTGAAAATAAAAAATAACAATTTTAGTCTAAGTATTTAATAAAAAATATATTTTTGTATTTTTTAATTTAAATAATAAAAAAATAATAATAATAATAATGATAATATTTAAAATAAAAGAAAATAAAATAAAAATAAAATATAAATTAAGGGTCAGGGGTTTGAAAAGTAGTGAGGGAGGTTTGATAGTAAAAAGGTTTTTGTTTTGGGCCCAAACAACCTTTTTGTAATCAGAAATAAAACCAAAATAAAATAAAATATTGGGCTGCGTGGTAAAAATGAAATGGAGGGTGAGAGAAAGAGAAAAAAAGAAAGGCCCAATATCTCGATGGCTCAGACGCGTTTTTGAACAAAAAGAAACAAGGAAAATGTTGTAAAAATGACAAAAAGGTCTCGCTGGGGCTCGAATCCAGAACCTTCTATAGGTATGCCTTACGCGCGCGGTTTCTACCACTGGGGTGGCTATACATTCGTTCATTTATACGCAACCAATATATTATATTTTAAAATAAGTCCTGAACACATTGTTTTCTTCTTCTCGCGCCAGCATCCATGGACAAGATTTTCAAATTTTGTATCTTGCTCATTTCTCAACCATTCTCAAAAGTGTAAACATCAAACTTGTTAGAAATTTCACCACGATTCCAAATATGTAAACAAATTAATCTAACTCTCAAATATGAACACAAATTTTATCGATACCAAATTTTGACCAAAATATTTCAGAAAGTTCAAAACTAAAATTCACACTACTCAAGCAATATAAATGAATTCTAAGGACATGATCAGTTTCATGGCTATGTGTTTCCAGTGATTTCTGGTAAACAACCGCTAGTCTTCCAAACTATCGAATAATCTTTCTGACTGTTATTCAATTCCTCTGGTAACTCACAGGATCGACTAGATTGATCCTAGGACTCCTTGGATATTAAGGTTACTCTCACGATCGAACATATATTCTTGGTTGATATTGTATATGTGTTTGGCTTATTTCGATTTCTCTCTCTAAAGGTCTAAAGATGTAATCAAAATGTGTGTGTGAAAACTAAGTTACATGAATAAATGCTAATTGTAAAGACATGTAAAATTTCATAAAAGTGAAGTAAATGGTTTCGACTTACAAAACAGTTAATATAAAGGATTTCTGGAACGTAAAAGGTTTGAAATATGGAGAAAGCGTTTAATGCAAGAAATCTTTAAATGACTTTAAGTAAAAATATGCATTCGAAGGATAAGACTTGAAGGTAAAGGTATGGAAAATATGACAGTTTTCTGAACTATAAAGTGCTTGAAATATGAAGACAACATTAAAATGTAAAACTTTGAAGAAGAAATTTCGAAGTGAAAAGACTGTAAATGAGAAAACTTGTAAATGTTATTTGACAAAAGGATAAAGGAAAGTGCTGGAAATGGTAAAAGGTTTTCATTAAATCAGAAATACATGGTGTTATCATACATACATTTCTCTTGCATTCGTTTCCCTTGCCATGTGGTAGTTTGAATGTTACTGAATATTTTGTATAATAGATATGACACACAAAATCCTAATACTAAGACTTCTATTTATACTAATTCGACCATAACGGTCTTGCTATAGGATTATGCCATGTTTAGAACATGCAGGACAATGCCTCTTTCGTCTTTCCACGTGTCCCCAAATGCTCCAGCACATAACTTTCAAACTTCGAAAGTCCCGCTTCCATTTGAATTTCAAATGCTTTGGTACTTCTCCGTTTCGAACGCTCTTCCCAGACACAGTCTTGTTGTTATTTCGAGACTTCTTTAAATATGTTCCCATAATTGCCACTCAAAGCTCCAAGCTTTGACATACTTATTCGAAACACTGCTTCTGCTACTTCGAAACATGACGCTTTACCTCATTTCGATCAAAACGTTTAATTCATTTGGCTTCCAATAACATTATCAAAATCTTCAGCCAACAAATTGCCCCTTTAAAATATGTATTTCGATTCCTCTGAGAAATACCTATTTTAAACACCTATACAAGATTTTGATGGGACTTTCGAATCATCGTAACATTTAATGCATTTGACTCCAGTCACGTCAATCATAACACCTTTTGGATTCCTTAACCGCCTGGAGCCACTTCACAGCATGGTGCAGTTACAAATAATGATTATCTTTAAATCACGCCTATTACCCATGTTAACTTTACGCCACCTCTTCATCACACCAACCCATGATCTCCACGTATCACACCTTTATTCGGTGGATGCTTAAACTTCCCCATTATAAAACATCACCAACTTCATCTTTTTCTTTTCTTTTCACACTCTAAATCTTTTACCCTCCTTCTCTCGTAAAAAAAATCCAAGCTTTCAACATCTTTCAAAATGTCTTCTTCTACTTCATCCCAACTCAAGAAAGTCTCCAAGAAGAAAGGAAAAACTGCAGGAGCTACCATGGAAAGTAAAATCATCACTCACCAAGGTCAATCCGTTCTTGCCCCTCAGATGATTTCAAAAGAAAAAGAAATGCTGTATGCGTCACAGGTACTCATTCCTACCAACGTTGCTGGTAAGAGGTTAGCTTTAAATGGCCCTCTTACGGTTTTTGAAATATTAAAAGACACCAGGACGATTTTCCCAGTTTGTTATAGCTTCAAACCCTTATTTAACAAAATGGACGCCCCTAAGGCAGTAGAATCTCCTAGGTCAAATAACATAGAAACCCCAACTGTTCCTCCTAAGAACCCCTTTGTTTTGGATTATGTAAAAAGTAATTTTAAGCCATTTCGATCTTGCCCCACCTCTGATATTGCTTATCAAAATTGGTTCAAGAAAGTAGAAGCTAAGAAATCCCAGCAATGGGAAGAATTAGGCATCTATAACCTGATTAAGCTATCGAAGCCTGGTTTCACCTACAGCCACCCTCTGTTATTCGCGTCCCTTTACTTCTGGGACAGTACCTATAACACTTTCCATCTCCCAGGTGGAATGATCACCCCAACCTTCTTCGACATAGCGGCCATCACTGGGCTATCGCCAGTGGGAGAAACTTATATACCCGACAACGAAGAGCACTCAAGCATAATTGACTTCGAAGTCAAGCTAGCCAGTTTTTCCAAATTTATTAGTCATTACCATGCTGAGGGGGACAATGTGTCTGACGTAGAGCACATTGCTTTCTTAACCCTGTGGCTGTCAAGATACGTTTTCTGCAGTAGATCCCTACAGGTAGCTAGTAGGTTCATTCCTCTAGCTAGGGACTTGCATGAAAATCGAAAAGTGTGCCTAAGTGAACTGCTCTTAGTTGACCTCTATGAAAGCCCGAGGTCAGCTGTTTCGAGCCTCAAATCCCACACCACCAAAAATATTCTATTGGCTGGCCCTTTTTGGTTACTCCAACTATGGCTAAATGCCATGTTCGAACCCTCCTTATCAACCGCCAACACCATTGATGAGCAAGATTATGAGATAAATGATAGGATAGTCGAAGGCACTAGGCTTCGAAGATTAACTCCCAATGACGACAAAGATGACTTCAAAGTTCAATTCTCGAAGTACATCATGATATTCTCCAAAAGGCACAAGTTCGAAGAGAGCATGGCGCCTTTTGCTTCGAGGGCCCATGGACCTTCTTGGTTCACCATGGCTCTCTCAGAAGCTATCAAGAGCAAGGAGATTCAAGATGTATGGAGAGCTTTCCTACTGCCTAGACTCATTTCTTCAAGAATAACCCCAGCCAAGAACCAAATTTTCCTCTTTGCCTACCAACCAAACTTCGTTTCGAGGCAGTTTGGCTTATGCCAACTGATTCCTGAACCTTTATTTCACACTGAGAGCGCCATCACTTCTGGACGAACTTTCAAGGCACGGGAAGCCAAAATACAGCAAGAACAATATCAAGGCTTTGCCCAATTTGAGCTGATAACCTTCGAACCTACCCATCTCATGGCTAAAGGATTTCTGGAATGGTTGACCAAGTTTTATCAAACTTATATGTTCGATACACTTACAATTCAACAAAAACTAATTGATGCCTTCGATGTGCAGGTACCAACAAAGAAAGGTATGTTTACTCATGCCAAAGAGATTAAAGCTTTCCAAAATTATTTTGAAACTACTTATGACCCCACGCGCTTGGACTCCACTGTGCATCAAGCAGCTGAGACCTTGAAGGAAAAATTTAAACAAAAAGTTTCTAAGTTAAAACTTCCTTCAGGGCTGTCACCTGAGGATAGGTATAGGTTGGCATTCAAAATGCATCCACCTAAATTTCCCAGATTACCTACCTCAGAACTGGCTCTGGCTTGGTTTCCCCCATATCCATGGTGGTTTACTTGCAAAGAGATGTTCAAATATCTTCAAAGGAAACCAAAGCCATCTGAGACTGTGACATGGGCTCGATACTGGCTTCATGATTTCCCAGGACACCTTCGATACGACCTTTCTGCCATGACAATTAAATCTGATCAAGGCACAGGTGCGAATGCTTGGGAAAATCCCAAATGTCTTTTATTTTCCATATCTTTAACCTTTGCTTTAATTGTTTCGATTTTCAGCCATCAGGATAAAGACAGCTGCCTCGAAGTCGAAAGACGGGAGTGCCTCTCAAACCTCCATCGAAACTACTGACAAAGTGACTCCACCCGAAACAACCACTATTGCTGCAACCATAACACCAACAATAATACCAACAACAACCAGTGTTCCAATTCCAACGGTAATCACTTAGCCTTGATGTTTCGAATTCACTCATGCTTTATGGTTTGCATCTAACTCTTTATTTAAAATTCTTTCAGACCAACAAGCTTCCTCCTACTACTCCCAAGAAGCGGAAATCAAGCACCACTGGGGAAGACCCCAAGGCTGGAGGAAACTTAAATACTGCTTCGAAGAAGAAACCAAAGAAAGATATTCCGAAAAGCACCGTTCCAACTAGTGTCTCTGGACTTGATTCCAGGGATGCTGCTCCCTCACCCAAATCCAAAAATCCACCTTCGACCTCCAACCCAACGTTGGAACGTATAGCTAGTAACCTCTCCTCTGAGAGTCCACAGGTAAATTGAACCTTTAAAATTTTTACAATACTAACTTCTTGTTACCTTGGTGAATGTTTTTTCTTAACATTCTGTTGTTCCTTACAGAACATCTTGAATCCAACTTCCACTATTTCGAACTCACCATCCAGAGCTGCTGCTCCGCTCAACTCCTCTCCTCAAGGAGATTCCAGCAACCTGGTTCAAAATAAAGGTTCCTCCAATATGGCGGTTCTGGCTGGAACTTCTAAACAGCAGGATGATCAAGGTACCTCCATTCCTCTGAAAGAGATAAACGAAACAACGCTTCAAACGTCTGCAGAGGATTTGCAAAGGGCTTCTCTTCAAAAGTCCCCTCTTGAAACTCTTCAAGAGGACCCAAAGGACACTCAAACTGAAGAAGAGAAAGCTGATTCTGGGCAAAGAGCCGAAGAATCTGCAGACGAAGAATCTGAGGAGGAGAATGCCAATGACGGTTCGACTGTTGGGACAGAGTCCAACGCAAATAGCAATGAAAGGGATGGTATCGAAGTGGTGGACTTGGATGAGGATGAAGAAGACCAAGAGCACGAAACGAATGAAGGGGATGGTAATGCAACCAACGAACCCATAGAGGTTGAAATGGACGTGGCTCCCCTACGTGTGGAACTCCCTCAATCCTCTCTGTCTCGAATGACTGACGAGGAACTGGCACTTCTGAGACGAAATGACCCTATTGGGTACATGAAGGCAAAGTTGGCTCAGAGGGACGTCCCACTTGCTAGGGCTGGCACAAGTTCGACCAGCTATCCTCTTCCCACAGATGAAAGAATTGTTCTTCTTAATAAAATTAGGAAAACCATTCTCAATGTGGATATATTCGAAGTGCTTAAGCAAGATAGTACTGCTTGCTATACTATGAAGGAGCTGCTCACAAAGGTCAATCTTTCCACCTGCTCCTTGCCAGTTAGTACTCTCTTATTCGATCTTCAGAATTTGCTGGACAACGTAACTGGTTACCTTCTCCAAGACGAATCTGCTGCCAAGAAGGTTCAAGAGAAACGCATTGCCATGGATGCCGCTTATGAACAAGCTTCGAAACTCTCTCAAGAAGCTGAGGATCAAGCTATGCATCTGAAGCAGGCGAAAACTGATTATGAGGCTCGAGCTGAGTCCATCCTTCTTTGGGAAAGGCAGATTCTGGAACTTCAACAGAAGGTTAAGGAGGCTAAAGAACAACAAATAGCCTTCGAAACCAATTCTGCTGGTAACCAATTCGAAGAGCTTCTCAACCAGGGGCTTGTGGAAATGGAGACTGCAGAACAACTTAAAGGAGAAGTGGCAACCTTGGAAGGAGCCAGGCGTTTCGCTCAGCAAAAACTTGAATCATTTCGAAGCACTTTTAATCGATTGAAAAATAATTCTTACTTCTAGATTTTGATGTTTATTTGACTATAATTTTGGTTTCTTACATGTAATATTCGAACAACGCCATTTTGGCATTTTATCTTGCCATCTTGGCTTTTTATAACATCTTGTTTACGTTGTTACTATTCGAATCTCCTGCAGGCTTGGCTTATATTTCTTTAAATATTTCCCATTAACCTTTAGGACGCGTTTATCATCCATGAGTTCTTCGATTTCGTATGCATTGTTTGAGAATACTTTTAATATTCGAAAAGGTCCTTCCCAATGAGGTGACCATTTACCTAACGCTTTATTCTTCTTGTCCATAGGCAATATGACTCTCCAAACCAAGTCATTAATAATGAATACTTTTTTCTTCACCCTTTTATTGTATGTTATGGCCACTCTTTCTTTTTGCCTCATCAAAATTTCCAATGCATGTAATCTAATTTCGTCCGACTCAACTAATTCATTCATCATCATTTCCCAATATAATGCAGTTGGGATTTCGTTTTGTCTCTGAATTCGAACTGATTGTAGATGAATTTCTACTGGCAACACTGCATCATGACCAAATGTGAGTTGGAAAGGCGTAGTGTTAGTAGCTTCCTTAGGAGATGTTCTACAAGCCCATAATATTTGGTCCAGAGTTTTGTGCCAGTTTCTTGGCTTTTTGCCAATATGCTTCTTGATTAATCCTATTATTACTTTATTTGCTGCTTCGACTTGTCCGTTTGCTTGAGCATAATATGGCGTTGATGTTAGCAATCTAAACCCCATTTCTTGGGCAAATCCTTGCATCTTTCTACCAGTAAACACAGAGCCTTGGTCTGTAGTTATGCTCTCTGGCAATCCGAACCTATAGATAATGTGCTTTTGTATGAATTCAATAATAGCCTCTTGATCAGCAACTATCAGTGGTATAGCTTCGATCCATTTGGTAAAATAATCTATTCCCACCAAGATGTATTTCTGTCCTTTGGACGAAGCAGGATTTATTTCTCCTATCAAATCCAATGCCCATCCTCTAAATGGCCATGGTTTGATGATCGAATGCAACTCACTTGCAGGGGCATGTTGAATTCCTGCATGTTTCTGACATTCCTCACATCCTTTAGCAAAGTCTATACAATCTTTGAGCATGCTAGGCCAATACAAGCCGTATTGAAATAACAACCATTTCATTTTATGGCCTGCTTGATGTGCCCCACATGCCCCATTATGGACTTCAGACAATGCTAAGTATGCCTCACTTTCTCCTAGGCATTTCAATAATACACCCTCTTGGGTCTTTTTAAACAATTCGTTCCCCATGAGGAGATATGACAATGCTCTATATTTTGTTTTTCGATCCACCTTTAGAGTTGGGTCTGCTAAATAACTCTTCAATGGACTTCGCCAATCTGCATCTGACAAAGTATTTATGGCTAATATTTCGAATCCCTGTTTCTCAGCATATCCCAATCTCATATTTTCCAGATCCGATGGTGTGAATCTAGTAGCCATAACTCTTCCCCTTAATTCGACCAAATCCTTGAAGTTCTTGGTAGACACTTTATAACCTGAAGCCAACTGCGCTAAGTCATTTGCTTTTTGGTTCTCTATTCTTGGTATGTGTTGAATATCCATGTATTCAAATTTCCTCAATAGCCTATTGACTATGACGAAGTATACCATTAAATTTTCCTTTATGGACTTGTATTCCTTTGTGATTTGTTTGACCACTAATTCAGAGTCTCCTTTAATTTCGACTCTGGTTGCCCCCAATTCCAACAAAGCTTCAAGTCCAACAATGAGCGCTTCATACTCAGCTTCGTTGTTATAACAACGAGGACCATCTAATTTATACTTGAATTTTGTTGGAATTCCTTCAGGAGAAATCAGAAGGACTCCAACACCACTTCCATTCCTGTGGGTTGAACCATCAAAGTACAATTTCCATGGTTGCATTTCGACGTAACTCATGACCGTCTGCTCAACCAAAGAATGGTCCACAATGAAGTCAGGAATCACTTGACCTTTCATAGCTTTTAAAGGCATGAAAGTCAATGAATATTCTGTTAAGGCTAAAGCCCACTTGCCAACTCTGCTATGCATTATTGGTTTTGAAAGCATATGTTTAATGACATCGAAATGAGATGAAACATAAACATCAACAGGTTTTATATAATACTTGAGTTTCATACAAGAGAAATACAAACAGAGACATAGCTTTTCTAAATTGCTATATCTGGTCCCTGCATCATTTAGCACTCTACTTAAATAGTATATGGCTCTTTCGACGCCATTGCTATCTTCTTGTGCTAGCATACTACCTATACTAACTTCAGAGGCAGATATGTACAATCTCATGGGCTTCCCCCATGAAGGTGGAGACAAAATAGGAGGCTGAGAAAGGTATTCTTTTATTCTGTCAAACGCCTCCTGGTGAGCTTCGTTCCATTCGAAGGCTTGACCTTGCTTTAGACGAAGTAACAAAGAGAAAGCTTGGGTTCTTCCACTTAGGTTCGAGATGAATCTTCTGAGGAAGTTAATTTTCCCTAGCAGAGATTGCAACTCCCTTTTTGACGCATGTGCTTTCGTCTCCATTATGGCTTTGGTTTTGTTCTGGTTGATTTCGATTCCTTTCTTGTGAACCACAAAACCAAGAAAATCTCCAGCCTGCACAAAAAATGCACATTTAAGGGGATTCATCTTTAAGCCATGTTTTCTCATTCGCTCGAATGATTGGCTTAAATGATGCAAATGTGTTTCTGCAGATATAGATTTGATGACTATATCGTCAATATACACCTGCATGAAGGTTTCAATGAAATCATGAAAAATCGAATTCATTGCCCTTTGATAAGTTGCCCCAGCATTCTTTAAACCAAAAGGCATCACCACCCATTCGTAGGTGCCTAAGGCTCCTGGGCAACGAAATGTTGTCTTTGCAACATCTTCTTCAGCAATGAAAATCTGGTTATACCCAGAGTATCCATCTAACATACTCAAGTATTCGAACCCTGCAGCAGAATCTACTAGCATTTCTGCCACAGGCATGGAATATTCATCTTTAGGGGTTGCAGTGTTTAAATCCCTAAAATCTATGCAAATTCTTAAAGAACAATTTTTCTTAATAACAGGTACTATGTTTGCTAACCATTCGACGTACCTTGTTGTTCTGATGAATTTGCAACGCAGCAACCTTTCGATCTCAACTTTAATTTTTGTGAGAACCGCTGGTGCGAATCTTCTGGGAGTTTGTTTGATGGGCCTCTTGCCATCTTTGATTGGCAGTCTGTGTTCGACCAACTCCCTCTTTAAACCAGGCATCTCGTCATAATCCCAAGCGAAGCAATCTTTGTTTTCCTTAAGGACTTCGATCACTTCCTTCTTGAGGCCTGGACTAAGTTTAGCACTTATGTAGGTTATTCTTTTCGTTTTTTCATCCCCTAAGTTGACTTCTTCGAGTGGATCCTGTGCCAGCATTTTGGCACCTGAGTTTATGGGGTCCCTTTCGAAGCCTAAGGGTTCTTTATCATATATGGCATCCAACCTTTGATCCATCTCAAACTCTTTAAAGGGCGAGCATTTCGAACCATTCCCACTTACTTCGTCCGTCTTTATAGTTGATTTATTTATTTCAGCCTCTAAGGCCGCTTTTGATTCGTTCTCAGCCATATAGGCCGAAATCCTTTCGAAAAAGGTAGACTCAGTCATGGCTAAGGTTGTCGAAGTCCCAGCCTGCTGGCCGTTTTTGTATAGTGCTTTCGACTCCTTCTTCTTCACTGATTATTGTTCTATCCCAGTAAAGGCCATCATGACGAAGGGTCATGTAGTAGTGGGCGTTTCTAGTTTCATTAATCTCATCATTTGGAACATACAGAGCAATCTTTGCCAGATTTTTATCATAATCCCTCTTGTCAACTAAATTGACAGTTGACATAAAGTAACTCTGGTCTGCTTCGATGTTTTCCACGATTCCATCATCTCTCCATAGAACTAGTCGCTGATGCATTGACGAAGGAACTGCCCCCACGCCATGGATCCACTCTCTTCCCAGCAGTAAGTTATAGTTGGCCTTGGATTTGATCACCATAAACATGGTGGGCCTACAACTCGAGCCTATTGTCAATTCTAACTGGACCACTCCCAGTGTTTTGCCCACTTTTCCCTCATAATTGGACAGAACCATATTATGGGGCTTGATGTCTCCTTCGCGGATCTCTAATCTTTTTAGCATGAAATGGGGTATCAAATTGACTGCAGCACCCCCATCTACTAGAACTTTGTTCACACCATGGACACCAACTTTCGCCCGAATGAAAAGTGGCTTGAGATGGTTCTTCATTGCAGGTTCTGGACGTTCGAAGAACGCATTTTGTTCCTCAACAGCCCCATTGTCCATCACATAATAGCACACGGGCCTATGTTTCATCAAATCTGTAGTGTCTTCCTCCTCATATTCATTGATTTCGGTTTCCTGCCCAAATTCGCAGGGAAGCACAAACACCACGTTACAGTTTAAGTTAAATGAAGACTCCCCCTCCGATTCGAAGTTATCTGTTATCATATCTTCGTCCTCTTCCGGGCCTGGAGTGTATTCCTTTGGTTCATCGCGTTGTTCTTCAGAGAAGAGCCTCCTATTGACTGGAGGTTTGTCTTCAGTTTGATTTTTTGGTTTGTTGGTGCTAGATTCACCTTGGTTTTTTGTTGAAGTAACCCCTTCGTTTGCCACAGCTTCTCTCTCAGCCTTTCGAATCCTTTGCTATCTGCGCCACTGGGATCTTGACATGGGGTTCCTTCCTTTGTAATTTTCTAATCTCACCTCCTCCCTTTTTGCTGTGTTAAATTGCCTCCTGTATGTCACAACATGGCGTGCATTTCGTTCAGCGTTTCTCCATCTATCTTTGCCTTTGTCATTTCTGACCTGTAACCATCTATCGGTTGGCACTTCAGCAGGGAGTTTGAAAGTCACTCTTCGAGCGGCCTTGGGGTGAGGGCTATCAGGCCTTCGCTGTTTGTGTCTGCTGTCGAAACGTGGGCCCATTTGGGCAGTTTCTTGATGGTTCCAGCAAGGGGCGAAGGGAATCGTTTCGAAGGCCCTGGCCATGCTTTGGTCATACACAGCAGAACACCTTGGGCAAATCAAGCACTTGGTTGCCCCTTTGTAGCAGCGAAACACAAATTCCAGCAAACTTTCTCCAGCCTTGGGATAACACCTAAAAAGCTGGTTATCCTGGCGCCAATTGTTGCCAGTTCGAGTCCTCTGTACCCTTTCGAAATTCGCAGCGATTCTTTGATTGCAGAGGATGCTGCACCTAGGGCACAATATCATGCCTGAATCTCCTTTGTGGCATGTCATGAGATAATCCTTGAGACTAGCATCTCCCGTGTGATTATCCCTCATTCTATACTTTTCTTTTTCTAAGTATTTTTCCACTTCCTCCATCTCAGAGCGAGGTCTTTCCATGTCCACCATATTTATTTCAACATCTCCCCCTTTAGCTTCATCATCACCCCATCCTGTGGGCTTTATATCCTCAATCTGAACCTTCGAACTCTCTGGGGCAGAATATTTGACCAAATAGTCAAATTTTCCACTGGGTTAATTCTTGGTTTTGATTTCCCTGGCCTTCAGTAGCCTGGGTTTCTCTTGCAACAGCTATAGGTGTGGCAATCGGAGTCTCTGGCGTATTCTGGATGTCTTCAGTGACCTCCTCGCTGACTTCGACCATCACCCAGTTTTCAACTCCAGTACCCTTCTCTCTTGTTAGGGCGTCGCTTTGATCAGTTTCCACCATGTTGACCTCTCCAATGCATGCAGGCTCGGAGTAGTTGGTGTCTGCGACGTCCAAAGGATCTTCGTCCACTTTCATCTTCACCTTATCAGCAAACTTTAGTCTTCCATCTTTGATCGCGTTTTGAATCAGGTCCCTGAAAAGAAAACATTGTGAGGTTTTGTGGCCTAGGAAACTATGATATTTGCAAAATCCTCTCTTCTTTCTCTGATCCAAAGGAGGTATTTTGACATTTGATGGCACAATTAGTTGGCCATCTTTGACAAGTAAGTCAAAAATCTCGTCACATTTGGTGACATCGAAGGTATAAACCTTCTTTGGAAATTTTTCACTTTTTTCATTTTCAACAATGTCTTTCCCTTTTGTGGGAACTAACAATTTGCAGGAATAAGGCGGGGCCTGTTTCAATTCAGCAAGGTCGATTTCGACCTCTTCGAATTCGAATTCAGGATATTCTTCTGCTTCCACAGTCCCAACATAGGAAATCCTTTCTTTCTTGCTATTCTTAAAGACTCTGGCTTTTTCGGCCTTTAGTCTTTCGACCTGTCGAACCCTATCGGCTAACTGAGCCATATCCCTCAAATACTGAGTGTCTAGTTTCTTTCGAATAGAATAATCCAAGCCACCAGCGGCCATTTCGACTAACTCATGTTCAGGCACTACTGTGTAACATCTGGATTTCAAAAGCCTAAACCTATTCAAATAATCATCTATGGGTTCGGTGAACTTTCTCTTAACACTGGCCAATTCCTTCAAACTTATTTTCGACTGTCCCATGTAAAATTGTTCATGGAATAATCTCTCTAAGAGAGCCCAAGTGTCAATGGACCCAGGAGGCAAAGTGGTAAACCATGTGAAGGCGTTTTTTGTCAAGGAACTTGGGAAGTATTTGATCCTGAGATCTTCATTATTGGCTATATCTCCCGCTTCGGTTAGATATCTCGCTATGTGTTCGACTGTTGACTCATTGGTATCCCCAGCGAACTTTGTAAATTTAGGGACTTTATATCCCCTTGGTAAATCAGTATGCATTATACAATCCAATATAGGAGAAGCGTAATTTGGCCTTCTCATTCCTGTGTTGAGGCCATTCTGGGCCATGACTCTCTCTATCATGGTGGTTAGGTTGTTTTCTGCCAAGATGTTATTGTTTCAAATTCTATGAACGACAGCATCGGCATCTTGATTTCGACCAACCAAAACAACTCCCCTAGGTTGTTCTTCTCGAAACTCTAGGGCTTCTAGCCTTTCGACCCTTGCCCCTGGTTCCATAATTTCCCTTTGTGGGCCCGGGATTATTGGGGCTTCTAACCTTGGTGCCCTGGCCCCTAAGTTAACTTCTTCTCTGGGTGGTCTATAAATTGGGTCGTTAGCAATTTGTTCTATAACAGGCATGTTTGCTCGAAATCCCGCCTGATTCTGCCTACGCCTTTCTGGGGGAGCAAAGAAATCTGCTATTCGACTCATATTGTCAGCGTTTTCTCTGTTTGTCACAGTCACATTTTGCACTATTGGGGCAAATATCTCCTGCATGGTTTGTGCTAACACCCCTATCATATTATGGTTACTGTCATCCATCAATTGCCTAAAAGCCAACTGGTTGTCTGTGGTTAAGATAGGCATTGTGCTATAACCCACCGATCCTTGGTTATTTGTCATAAACTGATTCGCCCCAGATCCAGACCCTAGTTGTGGAGATGAATTCGATGTGGAATTGTGTAAACCTGCCATAAAAGATGTTGGCATTCCATAAGAGGAATTTCTGGTTCTATTCCCATCGAAACCGGATGGTCTAGTTAATGGAGTGGCGAAATGGGATTGTGTCCCAGATGGTGGAACGAATCCCCCAGGGTAGCCAATGGTTCCAGTATTCCCTAAGATCGAACTATTAGTTGATATGCCACTTACTCCATTGGTGGCTATGTTACTGGTCGAAGATGCAACAGACTGTGCGTTCGAAGGGATTACATTAGATGTTCCGATCGAAGTGGACGCATTAGTGCCTGTTGTATGTGGGCCATTTTGGTCCCCTTGTTGATTGTCTGAATTAGACATTTTGTCCAAACTTTTTCTTCTGGATAAAGGTTGGTTGCTGTTGGTTATCTTACCACTTCTCAGGTTCATAAAACAGCAAACTTCTTAGGTTCCAACGTTTTTGTAATGGTTATGTCCCAACAATCCTTATTTCTAATACCCAATTATTGGTCCCACCGGGTGTGCCAATTTGTTTCCAGTGATTTCTGGTAAACAACCGCTAGTCTTCCAAACTATCGAATAATCTTTCTGACTGTTATTCAATTCCTCTGGTAACTCACAGGATCGACTAGATTGATCCTAGGACTCCTTGGATATTAAGGTTACTCTCACGATCGAACAAATATTCATGGTTGATATTGTATATGTGTTTGGCTTATTTCGATTTCTCTCTCTAAAGGTCTAAAGATGTAATCAAAATGTGTGTGTGAAAACTAAGTTACATGAATAAATGCTAATTGTAAAGACATGTAAAATTGCATAAAAGTGAAGTAAATGGTTTCGACTTACAAAACAGTTAATATAAAGGATTTCTGGAACGTAAAAGGTTTGAAATATGGAGAAAGCGTTTAATGCAAGAAATCTTTAAATGACTTTAAGTAAAAATATGCATTCGAAGGATAAGACTTGAAGGTAAAGGTATGGAAAATATGACAGTTTTCTGAACTATAAAGTGCTTGAAATATGAAGACAACATTAAAATGTAAAACTTTGAAGAAGAAATTTCGAAGTGAAAAGACTGTAAATGAGAAAACTTGTAAATGTTATTTGACAAAAGGATAAAGGAAAGTGCTGGAAATGGTAAAAGGTTTTCATTAAATCAGAAATACATGGTGCTATCATACATACACTTCTCTTGCATTCGTTTCCCTTGTCGTGTGGTAGTTTGAATGTTACTGAGTATTTTGTATAATAGATATGACACACAAAATCCTAATACTAAGACTTCTATTTATACTAATTCGACCATAACGGTCTTGCTATAGGATTATGCCACGTTTAGAACATGCAGGACAACGCCTCTTTCGTCTTTCCACGTGTCCCCAAATGCTTCAGCACATAACTTTCAAACTTCGAAAGTTCCACTTCCATTTGAATTTCAAATGCTTTGGTACTTCTCCGTTTCGAACGCTCTTCCCAGACACAGTCTTGTTGTTATTTCGAGACTTCTTTAAATATGTTCCCATAATTGCCACTCGAAGCTCCAAGCTTTGACATACTTATTCGAAACACTGCTTCTGCTACTTCGAAACATGACGCTTTACCTCATTTCGATCAAAACGTTTAATTCATTTGGCTTCCAATAACATTATCAAAATCTTCAGCCAACACTATGATATCTATATTTTATCTTCACAAATCATAATCAAATGATGCTTGTATGAAGAGTTGGAAGTTTGGAAAACTTACCTTGTGAGTGGATATCGTGTTTTGAGTTAGAGCTCACTTCAAGGGGTTGTAATGATATGGTTAGCTTCCTTGAACCTCTAGGAAGTTATTCCAATAGTTACTTTAGATTGAGAGTGGTTGAATCGTGCTGGAGAAGTCAAGATGCAAGCTTCTGGAGAATCAAGCAAGACGTGTTTAGTTATTTGAGTCTTTTGTTTTGTTTTATGATGTCATACTCTATTCATAAGTCTTATTCCTATGTTAAGGAATATAGTAGTTTGAGTTGTAACTTGTTCCATCATTCTTAATCTATTGTAACTATCCAAACACTTGAGAGAGTGTTTAAGAGAAAGTGAGAGGGGTCGCACATTCAGGGGGAGTCTTGAATATGAATTAATAGGTAGTTCTAAGAAAAGAGGCATTGAACCAGGAGAGTTTAAATCAGACCCATTTGTACTTTTGAATATTAAAAATAAATTTCCTTTCTTGGGTTAATGTCCTACAGGCGTAGGTGACTTTGCACCGAACTGGATTAACAATTTCTTGTGTCATTTTACTCATCGTTATTATTTTACTGATTACATATTAATCTTGTCATACACATTGTTAAAATGTATACACTAATAATGTAAAGTAATTTTATACTGTGAATCAATTATAACTATATTAAATGTCAAATCATATTATTATTTTTAAATAAATTATATGACATAATTAAATGATAAATTTTTATTGAATAAAAATATAAAATTATTTTACATTATTATTTATTATTTAACAGTATATTACCTTTTTAACTCTTAATTATTACTAGTACCACTAAAAGAATAAATAATAACATAATGAGTTTTTATAATTAAAGTGAACTTAATTACCATTCTTATAGTCATCTCTAAAATAATTGAGGTCAATAATTAATCAGAATCCTAAATACTGTTTCTTAATTTCTTAATCTGTATAAAAATGAATAATGGACGGAAGGAGTAATAATGCGTTAAATTAGATCTTAAAATTATGTTACTATGTTAGGAAGTCTTGCTTAGTCAAATAAATTCAATTAATCTTTATTAACGAGTAAAATTAAATAAAATTAAATTAATCCCAGGAGTGTAGTTAACACGTCGTAATACGGGTGTGTTACGGTGACAAGATCACATTCAGATCTCTTCTTCTTCTTCTTCTTCATTCATCCAAAAATTTCCATTTCTGAAACAGATTCGATTCACACATTCAACAATGTCGAGACCCTACATTCCCTTCCTCATACTCTTCTCCACCCTCCTCCTCCTCCTCTCCCCCTCCACCGCCGAAATCAAATCGCTTACAATCACCTCCGACACCCGCTCCATGATCCTCTTCGAAAAATTCGGTTTCACCCACAAAGGCCACGTCACCATCTCCGTCTCCTCCGTCTCCGTCGCCCTCCTCTCCTCCTCCTCCCAACCCGAATCCTCCCATCTCGGCTTCTTCCTCCTCAACGAAGAAACCCTCCTCCAAGTCCTCATCGAGATCCAACAAAACCCTTCCTTCTGCGTCCTCAATTCCCACTACATCTTCCGTCTCTTCACCTTCCGCGACCTTTCACCTCCTCCATCCGCTTCCTTCAACCGTTCCTACCCCGTCTCTTCCCCTAACGAGTACAGCCTCTTCTTCGCTAATTGCGCTCCGCAAACCTCCGTCTCCATGGTCGTCCGCACCGAGATTTTCAATCTCGATTCCGACGGCTCAAAAGACTATCTCTCCGCCGGACAAACTCAACTCCCTTCCATCTTCTTCCTCTTCTTCCTCGCCTACCTAACTTTCTTCATCTTCTGGGTCTACACTTCTTACACTAACAAACATTCCGTTCATCGTATTCATCTCTTAATGGCGGTTTTGCTTCTCATGAAGGCTTTCAATCTTATCTGTGCTGCAGAGGATAAGCATTTTGTTAAAGTCACTGGTTTACCTCATGGATGGGATGTGTTGTTCTATATTTTCCAGTTCATTCGTGGTGTTGTTTTATTCACTGTCATCGTTTTGATCGGTACCGGTTGGTCTTTTCTTAAGCCCTTTTTGCAGGATAGGGAAAAGAAGGTGTTGATGATTGTCATCCCTCTTCAGGTTTTGGCTAATTTGGCTTCTGTTGTGATTGGCGAGACGGGTCCTTTTATCAAGGATTGGGTTACATGGAATCAGGTGTTTTTGCTTGTTGATATTATTTGCTGCTGTGCTATTATTTTCCCTATTGTTTGGTCCATAAGATCGCTTAGGGAAACGTCCAAAACTGATGGGAAAGCTTCCAGGAATCTTGCCAAGTTGACACTTTTTAGGCAGTTTTATATTGTTGTTATTGGGTATCTGTATTTTACCAGAATTGTTGTGTTTGCTTTGAGGACTATTGCTGCTTATAAGTATCAATGGGTGAGTAATGCTGCTGAAGAAACTGCCAGTCTTGTTTTCTATATTGTTATGTTCTACATGTTTAGACCTGTGGAGAAGAATGAGTACTTTGTTCTTGATGAGGAGGAAGAAGAAGCTGCTGAAATTGCTCTCAGGGATGAAGAGTTTGAGCTTTGAAGCTTCTCTTTATGGAATTTTGCACCTATCCCTTTTTTGTTGACCTCTTTGCAATGGCAAATTTGATGCTGTATTTTTATCCTTTTTTAGCTTACCCCTTTCTTTATTGTTACCTATCCCCTATAAGCCTTCAAATCAAATGTTAAGAGTAGAGAAATGTCTATAAAGGAATACTCAATACTTCCTGTATTTTAAGTTTCCTTTTGTTGATGGTGTTGTTGTTGATGAATTACGTGGTATACACAAAGCTTTGATGTATGTATCTTGAGAAATTGTACACTCAATTATATTACTGAATTGATCTTTTACTTACTATCATTCTTATGTGGAGTTTCTGATAGAAAATATGTTGATACCAGAGTGTTAGAAAGCACACTATTTTCACATTTGCTTTATATATATATATATATATATATATATATATATATATATATATATATATATATATATATATATATATATATATATATATATATATATATATATATATAGAGAGAGAGAGAGAGAGAGAAAGGTGTCCTTTGCAATTTGTTGTGTATAGGTGTGTTTTTAGGTTTTGTAAGAGCATGTAGAATTAAAAAGTTGATGAAATATAGAGAGAAAGGAATACATCTGTTTTGTATAGGTGTGTTTTTAGGTTTTGTAAAAGTATGTGGAATTAAAAAGTAGATGAAATATAGAGAAAAGAATACGGTGTGTATATGGCGGTGTCTGTGATTTTGGGAATTTAAATATCATAACTCAAAGAATAAGCACCAAAATTACACCAATAAAACACAACAAACAAATTCTGCTACTAAAATGAGCTGATATTTTCTAGTGTCTATAATTGGGGACTATAACTCTTTATTTATAAGAACCTCAGGCTCTTAAGAGTCATGTTTGTTCAAGTTTAGAATTTCATGCCCTTCCATGAAGGATTATTGATTATTTTTCTTGACCTGGTATTCCCCTCGTACTTGAGAGACAACGGACTGAGAGTCTGTGAAGATCTTCACTTCCTCAGCCCCTAAATCTTCGGCTAGGCAGAGTACTGCGAGGAGAGCTTCATATTCTGCTTGGTTGTTTGAGATCGGGAAAGATAGCACAAGGGAGACCTCGACCAATATCCCTTCCTTGTTCTCCAGTACGATTCCCGTTCCGCTTCCTGTAGAGCTGGAAGTTCCGTCCACGGATATGATCCACTTGTGTGCACCGTTCGTGGAGGTTGGGGAGGTCATCTTGGCTACAAAATCGGCCAGTACTTATGCTTTCATATTTGATGTCGAACTCTGAGAGTTCTAAAGATCATTTAAGCATCCTACCCTCCATGTCGGGGCGTCCAAGTAGTTGCTTTATTGGTTGGTCGGTACGGACCACGATGGTGTGTACTAGGAAGTAATATCTCAGTCTTCTCGCTGCATTAATGAGTGTGAGGACTACCTTCTCTATCTGTTGGTATCTTACTTCAGGGCCTTGCAGGGATTTGCTCGTAAAGTAAATGAGTTTCTGCCCTTCAGCGGTCTCCCTAATAAGAGCAGCGTTAACGGCCTCGGAAGCTACGGCCAAATAAAGGTAGAGAGTCTATTCTTTATTTGGTCTCGAAAGTACCGTTGGTTGAGATAGTCGTCGTTTGAGATGGAGGAAGGCGTGCTCGCGTTCCTCGGTCCACTTAAAAGCGGCCTCTTTGTGAAGAAGTTTGAAAAAGGACAGTGCGTGCTGGGCAGATTTTCCCACAAAACGGGATAACGAGGTGAACATTCCGTTCAGGGTTTGTATCGACTCTTTTGAGTTCGGCGTCAGGAGCTCGGAGAATGCTCAGCATCTGTCGGGGTTGACTTTGATTCCCCGTTCTGTGAGGTAGAATCCAAGGAATTTCCCGGCCCGAATGTGCACTTGTCAGGATTGAACCGCATTTTGACTTTTTTCGCCTGGTCAAAGACTTTCCTGAGGTGGAGTGCGTGATCGGTTTCCTCGTGGGACTTTACTATCATTTCGTCTATGTAGACTTCGAGTATGTCTCTGATTTCTCCTCGGAAGACTTTATTCATCATTCGCTGGTATGTAGCACCGACGTTTTCAGGCTGAAGGGCATTACTTTGTAGTAATAATTATCTGATTCGGTCATGAAGGCTATATTTTTTTGTCTGTTTTAGCCATGGGGATCTGGTTGTAGCCAGAATACACATCCATGAATGAAAGTAATTTAAAATCTGTAGAATTGTCGACCAATTTATCTATGTTGGGAAAGGGATAAGCGTCTTTAGGGCAAGCCCTATTAAGATCGGTATAATCAACACACATACGCCAATTTCCATTATATTTTTAGCGAGGACTACATTGGAGAGTCAGGTTGTGTACTGGGCTTCATAGATAAAATTTGCCTCTAGGAGGTCTTTTACAACCTGCTCGGCAGCCTTCGTTTTCTCTGGAGACTGGTTGCGCCTACGCTGAGCAACTGCCTTAAGGGAAGGATCTATTGTTAGATTGTGATAAGCTATCTCAAGGTCCAGGCCGTGTGTTGTATCCCAAAATTTGCCCTCTCATTTATCAAATATTTTTCTCACAAAGATCTCTCTTGGTTCAAGACTGCACTAGGGTTGATCAGCTCAAGACACCTCCTTAAGCACTGATGACCCAAATTAGGCTTTGAGATTGCACAAGGATAATTGGACTCTCAATGCTTCATATGACTTTCATGGATCATTATGGACCCCCAAAATTACTCATGTCAAGTTTCAAGCCTTGGATCACATTTTTGCTCAGTCAATTGAGCAGTTGACCTAAAAATCAACTGTATTTGGGAAAAAGTCAACTATGGCCAATTTACAGTCAAACTTCATAATTTTTTATCCACATCAATATTATAAACTCATATGTATCATTTTATCAAGTTTGCACCATAATTCCTCAAGAAATTTGATCAAATCATCAAAAGGGCAAAATGGTCAAAATTAAGGTTTTGACTGAGAAAGGGCAATTTCTGATTTTTGACTTAGCAATTGGTCAATTGGTTTGAAGCATGACCTCAAAAGTTCAATTGCACCATTTTGAATTAATGGCATGACTCAAAATATTGCTCAAGATCAATTGGATTGATAGTGGATTTTCAATCAACTGATCAAAAGTCAACTGTACACTGAAAAGTCAAACTTTGACTTTTTGGTCAAAAATTAAGTCTCAAAAATCATAATTCATCAAAACATGTCAAAATATGAAACGTGTTCATCAAGAAATCAAAAATCCAAGATTTTATTTTGAAAAGTCAAAGTTTTCAAACTTAGAAATTTTTCTAAGTGTTGAAAACTTCATGTTTTTTTACAACTTTGAGCCAATTTTTGACCATGATGCAAGATGATTCAAAAGAAACTTTCAACCTGGAAGTTGTAGATCTCCATTAGATCTACAATATTTCTTTACACAACTTCTCCTATAAATGCTTGGATTTTAAGTTATAAATTCATGAAGTCATGGCATTTTTGAATAAACACTTACAAAAAATTTCAGTAGTTTTGGTCAGGATTTTATCCCAATTTCTTGGCATTTTTTCACATAGTTACAAGATGATTTTGTCAAAATGGTCATCATGAAAGTTATAAAGGATGTTTCAAGCTTTCCAAAACATTCAAGAGCTTGAATTTATCATATTTGAGCTAGGAGATTCAAGGGCCTGAAGTTGGGCATTCATTCTTGAATTACAAGCCATTTTTGTTGAAGAACACATAATCCAATTGGCATGATGTGCTGCATAATCTTACTTTGCAGGCCTTGTGACTTGAAAATCTTACCATAATTTAATGCTTACACAAACTTTTGAGCTATGGTCCATTTGGTTTAAGCATTGTCCAAGTGATCTTTCCATTTTTGGCACAAATGCACCATTGCCATTCTTGCAAAGTTCACTTTAATCATAAAGTCAATTTCTTGAGCCTCTAACTTGTTGTTATAATCACACTCAACTTCTACAAGTCAGAACGAACATGTTTAAAGTGATCAACCACTTTAGATAGCTTGGTACAAGCATTGGAAACATGTTCTTCAAGCTTGCTTCATGTACAATCTAACCTAGCCATAACATGTGATCCAAAATATGAGTTTGTTCAAGTCGCAAACCTTCTCTATAAATAGATAGGCCAATCACAAGAGAAAGAGCCCAGAAAAATAGGAGGAGAAACTAACACTCAAAATCATTTTTACTGTCAAAAACCATATTTGTCCACAAAACTTCCATTTTTGAGCTTTGAAGTCCAAATCTTTGAATCTTATACCTTGCAAGTTTTATCCAAAAAAACCATCCAAACACTTCACATACACCATATAGAAGTTATTCAAACATAATAATAACTTCTGTAACATCACTACCACCATCTTCCAAACTCAAAAACATACATTGCAACTTGACTTAGTTGGAGCGGTTCAACCATTTTCAGCATAAAATGAAGGTTGGAGCTACTTCAAGAAGGTTCAAAGGAGCTCGATCAATCACCACTTTACACCTGAAAACATACGTATGTGTCCTAAAGCTTCCGCTTCGAGAGGTAAAATTTCTCAAACTGTGATCTCATTGTTCATACATCATTTTCTTTTACGCTCAAAAGATATAACAAGACAGATCAAAGAGAAAAAACTAACAAAAATTCAGACCAGAGGCTGACACGGGTGCCCGTGTCACATGAAATGGACCGTGTCAGCTTATTTGGGTTGAAAAACATAGTAAAATGCAGGCACAGAGGCTGACACGGGTGCACGTGTCAAACGACACGGCCCGTGTCAATGTTACTGGTGCGTACTCGAGCAAAAAAAGATGGACAGGGGCTGACACGGGTGCCCGTGTCACGTGTCACGGCCGTGTCAGATTGGCTGGAACCAAAAAAATGCATAAAAGTTATGGACAGGTCCTGACACGGGTGCCCGTGTCCACTGACACGGCCCGTGTCAGCTCGGGCACCAAATTTTTTGATTTTGGAGATTTTTTAGGTTATTTTGGACATATTGCATTTCTTGGAAATGACCTAACTTTATAAAACCTTTTTGTTCAAATGAAACCTCAAAAATACTTTTCTAAACAATTAACTTAGACTTAGGTTTTCAATGAAATTAATTACAAAACCTTTTTTCTACAAAAAAAAAAAACCTAAAAAGCAATTTCTCTCACTTTACATATGTTTTCTTGCAATCCCCATTTGTAAATTCGTATACCCCATTCCCATAATGATGTAATAGTGTAGTAATTTTACTTTCCGCAATTTATCGCTTTCATATCAATGCTAGTAAATTAGGGTTTGTATGGAAAGATAAAATCAATGTTTAGAGAACCATAATTCAAGATAAGCAATGCATGTAAATCAAACACACTTGCACACATGCACCCCTAGGGTTAACTCCACTTGTTGCCTTACAAAAATGGCCATGTTATGCATATGGGATATCTTAGCAAAAACAATCAAAATACAAGATCATAGTCCCTCGATGACGCTATCAATGTTGCCTTTCAAAATGATCTTAGTCCCTAAAGGAAATGGTAATATACCTTGCAACATTGCTAATCATGATTATACGATGACCCACGCCCGTCCCGTTTACATCCAAAGATAGGGTTACTTACCAAATTAATGGTAAGATAACAATGTCAAAGGAAAAAGGAAATGAACATGAAAGACTTTTGAGTATGTAGAATGTTCCTAGTTACTTGCTCAAATTTTCAAAACCCAAACATCCTTGATATTTTCTAAATATCCATATTTTCAAGACATCTTTCAAACCTGAAAACATTTTCAAAAGATCAAACACTTTGTATACATTCTTACGAACGAGAATCATTACAAAGTTTTCCTAAACGATGACATCTTTACAAAATACTTTCAAAAACCATACAAAGCACATTTTCAAACAAAAGCAAGTGATCTAACAAGTAACTAATAGCCCATGGAAAACCATGGATGAAAAGGGTGCCAATACCTTCCCTTTTCATAATCTACCCCCCCGAACTCAAGAAATAATCTCAAAGGTCTTTCCTGTGCTTTTTTGCCTTTCCTTTTGGATAAAAGAAAATTCAGTGGCGACTCTTGCTAACCGTAACATTTGCGATAAAACACAAAACAGCCAAGTCAGTTCTCCCACCGTATCACAGAAATGGCGACTCTGCCGGGGAAAATTTTAAAATTGGGGTTACCTTAGGGTTAGATCATATTTACTTGATTTCTTTGTTTGACTTGTGTGCTTTACATTTTGGTTCTTTGTTTGGGTTTGAATCCTCTACCCGGATTTAGGATACCTTATAGGTAAGTAGCAATACATTGTGGAAACTGTGTGGGGTATACCGACACGGTCTAAGCAATAGCTACGTTAGTGCGACATATTTGTGGGTACCGGTAGCCCTTGAGTAGTCAAGGAGAATACGGGGCAGCTGAGTGATGTCATGGAGCACTAATGAACTTTTAGAACCTTTACTTGACTAACTTGGCCTTTAGGACGTAGTGAGATGACCTACTTTGGTGCAATTTGAAGTTGGTAGATACTCGATACTACACTCATTGAGGTTTTGTTTTTTGGGATATTTCGGTCGCCATTAAAGAGGCTTGCGCTAAAACAATGCCCGAGAAAACAAATCAGTGATATTGAGCTCCTTAGAACCCGATTACTATTACTAGGACAGATTTGAGCCAACTAAACTTCAAGAGGGTACTTACCTACGAGACTCCATGCAAGCCTAAACCTAAGGAATCGTTTGCTTTGTTTGTATGTATTTACTTGTACATAACATCATAAAGACCGTGACATCATATTCATACTCACTAACCATTTCAAGGATTTTTGGGATTTATCTTTGTTCTGTTTTGTAGGACATGGATTCTATTCGCAGGTGTGATACGGTGGCAGAATCGACTGTTAATACTGGTTTGCATTTTGCATTTTGTGTTTGTAAAATGTCGCGGTAAGCAAGAGTCGCCACCGACTTTTATTTCATCCAATCATGGAAAAGGAAAAAGAACAGAAAAAATCTTTTTCGAGATATTCTGAGTACGGGGGGTAGATTATAGAAAGGGTAGGTGTTAGCACCCTTTCTATCCATGGTTTTCCATGGGCTCTTAGGTACTTGCTCATTTTTCAAATTGCTTGTGTGTGGTTGTCTTGAAAATGTTTTTACTTCGTGATAACCCTTGTATCAGTCCTCAAGGGTGTGACGAAGTTGTTTTGAAAACTATTTTTGAAAAGTGTTTGTGTGAAAGGTTTTATTTTGAGCAAGTATCTACTAGCATCTACCTACTCGAAAAAAGATCTTTTATGTTCTATTTCCTTTAGACAACGATATCCCACTATTAAGGAGTAGGTAGCACCATTGTTGGAGTTGTAAGGGACATTCGGAAGGGACGTACGGTCACAAAAGCAATGTTAGGACACCTTAGTAACCATCCTAGAGTCTTAAAGATCTTTTCCGAGGCAACATTTCCGAGGCAGCATTCGAATGGGACAATTTGATCTTTTGGGACATAGAGGATAGCCTCTAAAACATCCTATGCTTCATGACTATTTACCGAAGGCAACCGGAGTGAGAGTATACCCTAAGAGTGAGCATGTGCAAGTGTGCTCTTTTCAGTTAATATTATCTTTGCACATTAGGGTTTTCTAACTGTTTTAATTTTTCATGCATTCTTGCCATACAATCCTATTAGCCATAATCTAACAGTTAAAGATTGCGGAAATTAAAAGCGGAAATAAACCTAGCTATTACAAGGCTTCGAGGAGGGGGATTAATTACATAACCAAAAATCAGGGATTTAAAGCGAGAAATAAAACCCTAATTTAACTATTACAAACCATGAACACTTACAAAATAATGGAAAAAATAATTAACAAGCGCGCGGCAAATTAAATACGAGGACGATAATTAATAACTTAAAACCCTAATTGAGAGAAAGAAATTTTTGTGGATTTTTATTTGAGAAAACATTTAATTGCAAATTAATTAAACCTAATTTCTAATTGTTTTTAAATTGTGAAAGAAATCAAATTAACCTAATTTCCTAATTAAATTAAATAATTTATTATTAAAAAAAGTTTTTTTTTGTTTTTTTGTGATTTGTTGGTTTTATGATTAATTAAAAAAAACAATTAATTTTTTTGGTGAAAAATAAATAAACAAAAATAATTAAAACAAAAGAAGTAAATAAAGAAGAGAAAAAGAATGGGCCTGGAGTGATGAAGCAGACTGGGAGTGCATGCTGAACTTCTGAACCCCAGAAGGATGGCCCAGAGTCTGGCGCCTGATCCAATGAGACCATCTTCTGGGGGCTCATGGTGGACCTGCGTATGCCGGTGTTGGATCTGGCTGGAGATGGATCCAGAGGATGATGATCCTCAGAAGATGAGGTGCGCTGGATCCGGCTGGAGATGGATCCAGAAGATGATGATCCTCAGAAGGTGAGGTGTATAGAACCTGCAAGGAAATTGGAAGAAAAATAGAAAATATTGGAGGCATGGGTCGAACCCCTGACCTCTCATACACAACGCTTTATCAACCTTCCTGCACGCCACTGGGCCATCTGGCCTTTTGTTAACAAAAATAAACAAAATATAATATGATAAAAACGCATTATGCCCGGAACAAGAACGCGCCAACATTAAAACTAGCCAGTGGGGCATTGCCACATCACTGTCTTCTTCCCAGAAACTGTCGTTTTTGGGTAAAGGTTTTTACCTACAGTTCAACGTCTATAGCAGTAAACCTGTAAATCTAAAAAATCAAGTACAAGTAAGATAAATTAAATCCAAGCATACAGATCAACTAGGTTTGACCTCGTGAGTATGATGGTACCCATCTTTTTCCCTGTTTTACCTGTATCAAAAAAGCCCTAAAACACAAGCTTAAAACCTAACAATGGCAGATGTCCACACATGCGTCAAAACTCATAATTAATCATACCAATGCATTCTAAATGATGATACAAACATGAAGGTATGCTTAAAAATCATTAATCATGCGCGTATAGTCAGAACCAAAATAAAAAAAGTGTCAAACTGTGATGTATATGGAACGTGATTCTGGGTGCTTCAGAGTTTGGCAAGGGTTGGAAAAGCTTCTGGAGGTGTCCAGGAACGTGTTTCAATCCTTAAATCTCCTTGAGGATGGCTGTAGTATGGAATCCGATTTGAGATTTTTTGACAAAAAGTTGCAACTTTCCCTTGCTGTTTCACACGATCAACCCTTCTTCTTGTGCCTTGGAATTGTTATGTATATGTAGTGCACTGAATTAGGTCAACAAAAAGTATTCAAATCTTGGAAAATTAGGAAGATTGGATTTGATTTCCTCATGTATGATTTCTTTCCAAAACTTGCTTCAATCCAATCTTTTTCAACCCTAATGAAACTTGCACGATTTGTTTGACATGCTAGTTGTACATGGACTCAGAATATGCATCAAAATCTCAAGATTTGATTTGTTTTCATTTTTTTGCCATTTAATTTGATTTATTTTGATTTAATTGAATAAAAATCAAAATAAATGATAAAAGTAATAAAAAATAGGTGGAAAAGCTCAGGGGTCGTGGGTCCTATTAGAGACATGTTTCAAGCAAGAAAACATGGGCCCCTTTGGAAAAAATGCAAATTTGATCAATGTTGACTTTTGACAATTTTGCAAAAAAGGTCAACTTTGACAAGGCATATCTCTCTCAATTTTGACCCTAGGAGGGTGTTCTTGGACTTTTTATAAATATTAGAATGTCCTCTAAACAAACCTTTTGGTTTCACCTCAATTGGATATTCCATGTTCATGTATGAAGCTTTGACCCAAAAGGTGTTTTTGTTGACTTTTCAAAAGGACCTATAATATCAAAATTCATATCTTTCTATGAGTGCATATTATGAACTTGTGAGATGAAGATGAGTTGTAGGAAATTGTATCCTCTTCAAAATGAGCTTTGGATGGAAAATTTCTGATAAAGCATATGGAAGTTATGCTTGGTCAAAGTTGGGTTGACTTTTATTGAGAAACCCTAATTTAGCAACTTTTGGGTTTTGATGAATTTGGAGCATTCCTTGAGGAATCATGATCAACCCTTGATAAAATTATGGATATAACTTCAAAATGTTGATGTTGACCAAAAATATTGAGGTTTGACTGTATGTGGGCCACAATTGACTTTTGACCTAGTACAGTCGATTCTCAAGCATCTGAGCAGTTGACTGAGCAAACTTCTTGTGCAAGGCATGAAACTTGACATGTAGGGTCTTGAGAACATATTAAAACCTTGGAAAGCATTTTAGCCATTTGTGGTCCACCCATCTTGATTAAAGTAGAAACCCTAATTTTGAGGTGCACTGCCTTAGGAGAGAGTTTGTCTGGTTGACTCTTGGACTTCCTTGAGCAACTTGGGGACCTCACTTGACATTTGTTGAGTAAAATTAGAGGGCAAATTTTGGGGTACAACAGCTGCCCCTGTTCAATCTTCTTAAACCTGAGGATGTAGATTGGTTGCGCTGCCTTTCTTGATCTGAAGGTGGAAGATGATTGAACACTAAAGTGCCCAGAAATTTGCACTCCCATGAAGTGGCACTTGACTTGTGATATCGGGAATGGGCTTACAGATGCCATTCAGAAGTTTATGATAGAATATTATCGGAGATGGGCTTAAAGATGCCATCCTGGATGTGATGGAGAATCGTCGGAGATGGGCTTAAAGATGCCATCTAGGGGATGTTGATTTCCTGTCCTGGGGAAAAAATAGAGTTATAGGAGCTTCAGTTGTCCGTTACTCTACTGGGGAATAACTCTGGCCTGAGGAAGCGGAAGTGTACTGCGTATCTGGTCAGAGTATATGTTGCACCGCGACTTACTGGGGAAACGCAAAACCAATCATGTTTGATCGGGTCCCGGTCTTACAATGTTGGACCGATGCTTGGGGATAAGAGAGGAGGAACCTGGATAGTAAGGATATGAGAAGGAACCTGGATAGTAGGGTTACTTCGGTATGAAATCCTGGATAGTAGGGCTGTGAGAAGGAACCTGGATAGTAGGGTTACTTCGATATGAAAGTCGGGATAGTAGGGTTGTGAGAAGGAACCTGGATAGTAGGGTTACTTTGATATGTAAGCCTGGATAGTAGGGCTGCTGAGAAGGAACCTGGATAGTGGGGTTACTTCGATATGAAAGCCTGGATAGTAGGGCTGCTGAGAAGGAACTTGGATAGTAGGGTTACTTCGATATGAAAGCCTGGATAGTAGGGCTGTGAGAAGGAACCTGGATAGTAGGGTTACTTCGATATGAAAGCCTATGTAGTAGGGTTGTGAGAAGGAACCTGGATAGTAGGGTTACCTCGATATGAAAGCCTGGATAGTAGGGCTGTGAGAAGGAACTTGGATAATAGGGTTACTTCGATATGAAAGCCTGGATAGTAGGGCTGTGAGAAGGAACCTGGATGGTAGGGTTACTTCAGTATGAAAGCCTGGATAGTAGGGTTGTGAGAAGGAACCTGGGTAGTAGGGTTACTTCGATATGAAAGCCTGGATAGTAGGGTTGCTGAGAAGGAACCAGGATAGTAGGGTTACTTCGTGATGAGTTCGTGTAAAACTTCAAAAAGAACCTGGGTAAGGTTACTCTGAGATAAGTTTGTGTAAAACTTCAGGATGAACCGGGGTAAGGTTATAAGTTTGTGTAAAACTTCAGGAAGGACCGGGGTAAGGTTACCTTGAGATAAGTTTGTGTAAAACTTCAGGAAGAATCGGGGTAAGGTTATAAGTTTGTGTAAAACTTCAGGAAGGACCGGGGTAAGGTTACCTTAAGATAAGTTTGTGTAAAACTTCAGGAAGAACCGGGGTAAGGTTATAAGTTTGTGTAAAACTTCAGGAAGAACCGGGGTAAGGTTACCTTGAGATAAGTTTGTGTAAAACTTCAGGAAGAACCGGGGTAAGGTTACCTTGAGATAATTTTGTGTAAAACTTCAGGAAGAACCGGGGTAAGGTTACCTTGAGATAAGTTTGTGTAAAACTTCGGGAGGAACCGGGGTAAGGTTACCTTGATATGATAATGTAGATTAGTTGACCCGTTTGATTTCGGGAACTGAGTTTCCATTAGTTGTCTGTAGATATGATATGTATAACTGTTGGATTTGTTGAAGCTAACCGTATTTTCCTGAAAAATATCGGGGTTAGTCATATACGATGCATGAAATGCAGGGCGAGATGATGTTCTCAAAATAAATGAGATTATGATGTATATGTCATGTATGTGTATGTCATAATGTATGTTCATGAAATGTTGTCGGGGTATGCTTGTGCCTGGGAAAATAAATCTCTGACTGTTGCTGGAGATTCGCAAATATTCTGTCGGGAATAGGTGTTGGAGAATAACTCTGCAGGGACCAGACTTTGGGGGAAGAGATACTCTGTTGGTAGACCTGCCGATCTGGAGGAGTAAACTCAGCTGGGGATGAAATTTTGTCGCTGGAAGTGATGAGCTCTGCTGGAGATTAAGCTTCTGCATCTATAGAAATAGACTCCGCTTGGGGAATGAAATTTGTTGACTCGCCTGCGATTACGAACCTCAGTTGTGGATAGTTATATCCTGTTTCGGGAAAGCTGACATCAATACCTTTGGATATTTTTACTCTGTGGGGAGTGCGCATACCGATAATTATGTTCCCAAGCATGACTCTATCCCGATGCCTACGGGGCAAAGTGACTGTAGGGTTTGGTACTTCTTATTTTCCTGTTTCTGGAATTACGAGTAATCGTCTTTTGTTTCTTATGCAAATATTTATGAGCAGCAATCATTTTCAAATGCACATATCAAAAATAAATCATTGGACGTTCTTGTAAAACAAAACAAAAAAAGAAAAATAGACTGAAGTTTTATAAGAATGACTTGTATTAATTTTGAAATTGCCCTGTAATAGGCGTTTTGTACAAAGAGGTTGGCGTCCTAGTAAGAGAACGCTGTTGAAAGGAATTACAATTTATGCAAAAGAAAGAAAAACTGTTATGTGAAACAACCCCATTGGGTTCCAACTCTGCTATTGCATTTATATCTTCAAGCGTCTCATCACTTTGCTACTTGGCCGAAGGTTGATCAGATTGATTAGCGTCGTCTGAGCTTGATAGCTGATACCGAAGTATGGTCGCAAGATGATCTGATGATACATAGTGATACGCTTTAATCCCTAAATTTTGCCTGGATGTCCCTTTCGGGTTTTCAATCCACCGGGATACCCTTTTTTTCCCAAGCCGCCCTTTCGGGTTTTCGACTTGCCGGGTGTACAGATTTTTCATTTTCATCCCTTACTTTTTCCCGAACCCTTTTGGTTCGCCGGTGTTGTACCCCAATTTTTGCCCCTAAGATCCCTTCATCATACCATGTTGATTCAATCACAACAAGATCACATTAGGACTTTTGGTTCTTCTCCCTATCATTTAGCTTTGCTCTTTTTGAGGAATTACCAAGCACCTTGACTTGTTTTCTTTTGTGATCATGAATATTTTGCTTATATTTTTCTTTTATTAATAAAATTCAATGTGGGTTTGCCTTACTTGTTAATAATGTAGGTAAAGGCAATGAGGTTTAGCAAGTTGCTCAATGGGATCATGAGTTTATTTCCATGCCCTAGTCAACATAGCTTGAGGAGTTCAAACCTCACCATTGAAGTTGTTTTGGAAGAAATGGCATGACAAGGCTTATTTTGGTTCAACATATTTCAAAGTTATCAAAATTGATTCAAAAGTACAAGGGGTTGAGGGAAGAAGTTGTCATGATTGGACAAGGTCTTGTTCCTATTAGTCACAAGAGCACATTTCTCTCAAATTTCAAGATATGGAAGTGGTTTTAGTGGATATGAGTCCTCATCATCATCCTCAACAACTTCTATTCACAAAGAAAGAATGTTGGCCCAAGAAGTTTGTTCAAACTTGTCAAAGTTCCTCAAAGTATTCTCTTGATCTAGAGGCTAGGGTTTTGAACTTCAAAGGAGCATATCTTGCTCACCTTTTGGTATTTTTGAGTGATTCCAAAGGCATGTTTCTCTTCAAAGAGTTAACAAAAAATCACTTCAAAAGTTCCAAGGAGTTTTCATGTGGAAAGAACTTGGTGAAGAAGAAAGATTACAAGTCATCCAGATAAATCCCCAATTTTCCATATGTGACTTCAAATGGTCATAACTTGGTCCATTTTTATCACCTTGAGTCCATTCTTTTTCCATGATGATCTTGATTATGTGTACTTTTTACCTTCTTTTATGTTCAAAGTGATAAAATGGATGGAAGTTGCCTTAAGAATGCAAAATATTATAGGTTATTTCATGATTTTTGGCCAACTTCAACAAGTCATAACTTGCTCATTTTTTGGAGATTTTGAGTGGTTCAAATTTCAAAATGTCATTCAAGAGATCTACTTCATTCCATCTTTTTTGGTCAAGAGAAAATTCTAAGTGGAAGTCCATGTTTGGATGCAAAAGATTATAGGTCATTTTTGAAGAAGAATTCAAAATATTTCTAAGTATGGAAAGTCAACTCTTTTTCTTCAACTTTGACTCCATGTAACTTTCAGCTCAAGCATCCATTTGATTCCATTATTTTTCCATTGCAAATCTTGTAACCTCATCTTTCCAAAGTGTTGTACCCCAAAATTTTCCCTCCCATATTTTTCAATACATTTCAAGTGAGGTCCTCAAATTGCTCAAGGAAGTCCAAGGGTTGACCAGACAAACTCTCTCCTAAGGCAGTCTACCTCAAATTAGGGTTTCAGTTTGCATTAAGGTACTTAAGTCCAAAAGACCCTAAATTCTCACCATTATCCTAATATGTTCTCAAGACCATCCATGTCAAGTTTCAAGCCTTGCAGAGGAAGTTTGCTCAGTCAATTGCTCAAAGGCCTGAAAATCGACTGTGTTAGGGCAAAAGTCAATTGTGTCCTACATACAGTCAAACTTCAATATTTTTGGTCAACATCCTCATTTTGAAGTATTATTCATCATTTTATCAATTGTTGATCATGATTCCTCAAGGATTTCTCACAATTCATCAAAACTCAAAAGTTGCTAAATTAGGGTTTTGTAGGAAAAGTCAACTCAACTTTGACCAAGCATAACTTTCTCATACTTTATCAAAAATGACCCATACAAAGCTCATTTTTAAGAGGATGTAATTCCCTATGATCCATCTTCAGCTCCTAAGTTCAAAATATGCACTCACAAGAAGATATAAATTTGGACATTATAGGTCATTTTGAAAAGTCAATAAAAACACCTTTTTTGTCAAAGCTTCATACATGAACATGGAAGACTCAATTGAGATGATACCAAAAGGGTTGCTTAGAGGACATCTTAAGCTTTCTAAAAAGTCCAAGAACACATATCTAGGGTCAAAATTTGAGGAGTTATGCTTTGGAAAAGTTGACCCTTTTTGTAAAATTGCCAAAAGTCAAAAGTAGCCAAAATTGCAATTTTTGTCAAATGGGCCCAATTTGTTATGCTTGCATTGAGTTTGTAAAATGACCCACGACCCATGATCTCTCCCACTTGTATTTATTTTATTTTTGTCATTTATTTTGATTTTGATTTCAATTAAATCAAATAAAATCAAAATAAAATCATGAAAATATCAAAACTAATCAAAGCTTGAGATTTTGTGCATGTTTAAGCCTTTTATACAGCTGGAAGAAGAATCAAATCATGCAAGCTTCATTTGGATACAAAAATATTGGATTTGGCTTGATTTGGAAAGATTTGCATAAGGATCAAATCATGATTCAATCATCTTAATTGAAAAAGATTTGAAGCAAGTTTGTAACCTAATTCATTCTAGGGTACATATAGAACAAGTGCAGACAAAAAATAGGCACATTGGAGGCATGAAAAGAGAAGAACAAAATCTCAAAATTTCAAAGAAAAGTTGCAATCTAATTTCCTAGTTCCAGGCTTTCTCAATCCATTCCAGTCACACAAATCACTTCCTGGACGTTCTAGGATCCTTTTACAATCATTAACCAGCCTCCTAACGCCCAGAAACGCGCTGTAAGTACCCCACGACTTCCATGTTTTTTTGAAATCGTATCTCATAATTCTGGCATTGTTAGCATGTTTCATGGACATATCCCACGACTTCCTTTCTATTTCTTTCTTTTATTTAATTTCTTCATTTATTTATTTTCTAACATAAAATTAAATTCTTTTTTTACAAAATCATAAAATCAATTTCACCAATTTAGAATTTAGGTTTTATTTTATTTTATTTTATCAAAATCAATTTTATATTAGTTTTTAATTTAGGTATAATTCTAACTTTTTTTTGTAAATAATTAAAATCAAATTAGAAAATTAGGTTTGTTCTTGATTATATTTTTATTTCTTTTCATAAAATAACAAAAATGCAAAAATAAGCCAAATTAATTATTTTTATTAATTTAAATTAATTAGTAATTAGGTTTGTATTTATTCAATTAAAGCCTTATTTTCTCAAAATAATCAAAAACAACAAAAATGATTTTTCTTTCAATTAGGTTTAGAAGGGGTCAAAACCCTAATTTTTCTCGTTCTTAATTCATCGTGCGCGTTTACTATTTTTTGCGATATTAATGTAACTGCTCATGGTATGTAATAGTTTAATTAGGATTTTCTTTTATTTATCGTTTTACGGGTTTTTGGCTATGTAATTAATCCCCCTCCCCGAAGCCTTGTAATAGCGTAGTTTTATTTCTCGCATTTTAATTCTCGCAAATATTAACTGTTAGATGTATGATAATAGGATTGCATGACAAGACTGTATGTTAATTTAAAATGGCTAGCAAACCCTAATGTGCAAAGATAATAACTTGAAATCAAATCACTCGCACATGCGCACTCCTAGGGTATACTCTCACTTCGGTTGCCTTCGGTAAACGATCATTAAGTATAAGGTGTTTTAGTGGTTGCCCTCTTGTCTCAATAAAGATCAAATGTCTCGTTCGGAAATGTTGCCTCGGAAATGTTGCCTTGAATATGATCTTAAGACACTAGGGTTATTACTAAGACGTCCTAACATTGCTTTAGTGATCGTACGTCCCTTTCGAATTGACCCTTACAACTCCAACGACGGTGCTACCTACTCTTTAATAGTGGGATAGCACTGTCTAAAGGAAACAAGAACAGAAACATTCTTTTTTCGAGTAGGTGGATGCTAGTAGGTACTTGCTCAAAAAACAAACTTTTTCACACTTACACTTTTCCAAACAAAGTTTTCAAAAACACTTCGTAACACTCTTGAGGACTGATACAAGGGTTAAAACGAAGTAAAACAAAAACTTTTCAAAACACACAAACACGGAAGCAATTTTCAAAATGATGAGCAAGTACCTAAGAGCCCGTGGAAAACCACGGATAGAAAGGGTGCTAATACCTTCCCTTTCTATAACCTACCCCCCGTACTCAAAATCTCGAAAAAGGAATTTTTTGTGCTTTTGTCCTTTCCAGTTGGATAAAATAAAAGTCGGTGGCGACTCTTGTTTACCGCGACATTTTGCAAACACAAACGTAAAACGCAAACCAGCATTTCCAAAACAGTCAGTTCTGCCACCGTATCACACAAAGCATCAAGAATTATGCCCTAAAACCCCTTGAGTTGGAAATGCCATGTATTTGAATTTGGTAACTTGAAACTGAATTTTTTCACAAAGTCAGGATTTTGAAATCTTTGTTTTGGCTTCTAATCACAAGTTTTCCACGCGTTTTTGTTTCTAAACATAATTAGCAACTTGCCTGAAGTGATTAGCATCATCAAACGCACGGTTTAGCCAAGTTTTGATCAAAATTGAGTCACATTTTCTTCATGATGCAGACCCACACGAATTCCCTCCAAAACGCATTATTCACTCTTCCTTTTGATCCCATTTGCTTCCCTATAAATAGAGGGTCATCCCCCATCCATTTTCCCAAGCTTAGAGAGCCAAGAACACCCTGCCAAAACTTCACACGAACCCACTTTTGTTGAATTCAGTTTTTGAAATTTAAGCTTCCTTTTCCAAAATTCTTTGTGCATTCATCATCCTTGAGCATCATACAAACACTCCAACACTTAAACCAATCAAAACGACCCATAATTCAAGCTACAGAAGTCCAGTTTCAGAGCTTCTTACTTAAACTTCGAAAAAGTATAATTCTCCACCATTTGGATCCAAATTAAACACTAATCTGTTCTACTCCTTTGTCTGATTCTAATGCTGCTTATAATTTTTAAATCCATTAAGAATTGAGAGAGAAATCCCAAATTGAATGTGCTTGCTATTTTCTGAGTTTTTGATTCATAGCTCTCTCCATACCTTATATAAATTTGGGGCGATGGTTGTGTTAGAATCGTCTTGAAGAGATGAGTTCAATGATGCTAGCCAGGGATCCTAATTTTCCCATTTGAAGGATCTCACAAAATCCCCATTGCAGGGTGTCTGGAGGTTGAAGATGATGACATGTCTCGTCTAATCCAATGATAGCGTGCCAAGCGTTTTAATTTCATTGATTACCCTTTTTCTGATCCCATGTGTATTTCACTAAGGTCCATATCAAGCACAACGCGTCTGGTCCATTGGATTAGCTTACTAACGCATTTTGACTACGACCTGATGGTCCACATCTTTTTGGTTTTATTTTATTTTCTGATTTTATATTTTATTTGATTAAATTTTCAAAAATTCATAACTCTTTTATTTTTTATCCAAAAATTATGAAAAAATTCACAAAAATACTTTGAATTATTTTTGATCTCATGAATATTTTTTCACATTTTTATTTTAACATTTGGTATTTGTTATATTTTTTATATTTTTTATGTTATTTGCTTTCTTTTAATTACTTAAAAAATACTTTCTGACATTTTTTAATTCTGGAAAAATTCATAAATATTATTTTGCATATTTTTTACTTTCTAGAAATTTTATGGAATTTTATGTTGAGGTTTACTATGTTTGATCTATTTTATGTTTGTTTTAGCAATTTTAAATAGTTTAAAAATAGTTTCTGACTTTTAAAAATTATCAAAAAATTTATGAAAAATATTTGGATCCATTTCTGATTTTTTCTATGGCCTTATTTTTCATTTCTTGATTAATTTGAACATAATTGATATTTTTCCTCATTATTTTCTATTTTCAAACATTTTTAACCCTTTTATTGTATATATTAAATATATTATTATTTTGTGATTATTTTCTGGCTGTCTTGAGTTGATTTTTTTATCATGACTTTATTAACATCATTAGATCTTGGGTGTTGAGTTCAACTCCACCAAAATGCATGAATGATTTTAATAATAGTTTGATTAAATTTTTAATTTAAAAGTGGTTTATTCCTCTTTTTGCCCTAATCCTCTTCATCTCATCCCCTTATTATTGCACTAAGTGTTGTTGGAGCATGATCTCTATATCATGTCTCAAAACAAATGGTGCATAGATTGCTATTGACCGGCCTCAAAATAGGTGCGACTTTTATATAAGTCCACTTACGATTGCTTAACATAGCGCTAAATTTTGTCTCGATTCGAATAAATGATCATTCGTGGCCCAAACTTATGATTGCAAGCCCAAGTATGTTAATTTAATCTCTTTGATCCAATAACCTTGAGATTCATTGTGTGGAGGCTTTGGTTCTACAAATCCTCTAATGGATCTACAACACCTTTGGTCAACGCGGATCACTTAAAGATCATTGATCATTAAATGGTACTTGTGAGAATTCCAAATGGATGATATACTTGACAAAAAGCAAATGCAACTTATTGTGTGGAGGCTTTGGTTCTACCAATCCTCTAATAAGTTCCAAATGCAAGTTTCAAGATGGTCATCTAACTAACCACTAATTATTGACTTGTTTTATCTTATGCTTTTATTCTTTTTATGCTTTATGTATTATTTATTTATTTTAGCATTTACATTTCATGCCATTTTTATCTTTGCTCATTTGAGCCTTTATTTTCTTGTCATTTTTACTTTGCTCACTTGAGCTTTTCTTTTCCTTTCTTAAGATACTTAATAATCAACATAAACCCTAAAAAACTCTTAATGATACTTGGACTATTTGGCTACTATCCTTGGCATGATGGAGTATGGGACTTTTTCTTGGACTTATGATTAGAAACTTTGGCCTATCTTGGAGACCTTGTGATCTTATCTGATTATTTTGTCTGGAGTTCTTGAGGTTTACCTCAAGACATTGGGTTGCTTGTTTGTTTTTTATGTGCAGGTTTTTTTTTTTGTGATTACATTCCCTGTTTGTAATCTGGAATTCACCCGTATACAGTCGTTACTCTACCCAATTTTTGTAAAGACTTAATACACTTGAAGAGGTCTAGTATTTTTGCTTTCTTGGTTTCAATCCAAAGAATGGGAATTCTATCTTGGCTCATAATGTCAAGCTTTGGCTTCTTTTTGGTTAGATGTTCCTTATCCTTAGCTTTTACCTTATGCTTTAGGATAATCCTTTCTTCTCCTCCCATTTTCTTTAATTTCAAAAATATTCTCCCTCCTTTTGAAAACCATTCTTGTTTTGAAACTTGAAACACTTTCATAATAAACTTGGACTTAGGTCCATGCATTTTCAAAACATTTTCATCATTAAACTTCAATCAACTTAATAATACCTTGACATTTTTTGTGAGAAGACTAAAAGTCAATCAATCTCATTTCAAACCATTTTGCCACTTTGGCTTTTATCTTTAAACTTTTCCCAAAAGATTAGACTCTTGTCAATCCGTGTAGTGATGCAAACAACTATACTTCTAGAATATATAGTGAAGTGAGATATTTTCCACTTGGGTTTTGAATGAGGCATTTATTATTTTAAGATCCAAGCCATATCCTCCACTTTGAGATGATGAAAATTCTTCTTTCTCATGATTGTGGGTAGTAAGTATGTTTTCCACACGGACAATGATGATGATGTTTTATCTCATAAAAATAACCAACACACTTGTGTTTCAAATTTTTAAAAGAGGAACTACGTGTACCCTGATCCCCTATTGCACGAAAGGTGGTACGTAGGCACTAAAGGTTCACAACCGCGGCGGGTGCAAAAATCATAAAAAATATATTTCTCTCCTCACCTCCACCATCCATTTTATATACAACACATTTTTATAGCCAAAATATACAGATTTTTTCAAAGAGGTTCCTGCGGAGTACCATAGATGTTTAGGGTGCTAATACCTTCCCTTTGCATAACCAACCCCCTTACCTTGAATCTTTCCCCCTCTTTTTGGGTTATTCGCTCTTTTCCCATTCCTTTGGAAATAATAAAGCGCGGTGGCGATTTTTATTTTGATTTGTATAAAGTCTAGTCAATCCAATGGCTTAGTCTTGAACATTTCTACCGCTACAGAAAAATGGCGACTTCACTGGGGAAAGATTGACCTCTTGCAAGTCCATCCCTAAGTGGGTTGAGCCTGTATTTGTTTATATCTGTATATGTGCTATTATTGTTAATGTGTTATATTTTGTATATATGTTTGTTTGGATTTTCTTGGTTTTCAGGGTGCTTGGTGATTACTCATGAGTCTTATACCCAAACTTGGGAAAACTTTAAGATAGGACGGGCGGTATAGTCATGTTAACTTTGAGGGAGTAATCCCAAAAAAGGAGGCATGAGATCCCCCACTCAGTGGAGGCCCCTTTGACTGTAGTGTCGTTTACCGAGTAATCGGGAAGACATATTGCTTTTGACTTGGGAGCCTGCTGAAACTGAGGACCGTAGAATATCAAACCCATCTTGGCCTTTTAGGTGTAGTGCAGAAGCTATGACGGAGTAACATGGAAATAGTTGTCACGCGATACTACGCTCGGATGAGTCTTTCTTGAGAATATTACTAACTATCGAGTTAATCGGGAAGTTGGTAATATCCGAAGGAAGGATGTAGACTCTGGGAACCTCTAGAACCTTGTTCGGCAGGTGATAACTTTTTAGACCAACACCTTATGGGTAGTACCTTCGACTTCATGCTCGTGACGTTGAACCTATGAACCCTATATGTGTGATCTTGTGTGTGGTTGTTGCATCATGCATCCATGCACTCATAAGCATCTTTTGAAGAAAACAATATTTCAAGGGATTTAAAGGTTGACTATTTGTGAATATCTCAGGTACTTTTAACCATGGATTCTGGAAAGAGAAAGACCGGGAAATACAGTTTCAAGGATCCCGAGATAGATGAGTTGGTCAGTCTAATTCTAGAGATCGAATGTTCTTCAGACTTTCGGAAGAAGTATGGATCCATTATTCCTCTCATGAAGCTGAAGATGAAGAAGGGTATTCTCTCGACCTTGGTCCAGTTCTATGATCCAGTGTATCACTACTTTACTTTTCCCGATTATCAGTTGATGCCTACACTGGAGGAGTATTCTTATCTATTGGATTTACCTGTTACCGATCGTGTTCCTCTTACTGGTTTGAAGGGTGAGCCAAAACCACATGAGATTGTTGCTTTGATTCATTTGGGGAAGTTTGAGGTGGAAGCCCATATGACTACTAAAGGAGGGATTAGAGGATTACCAGCTCAGTTCTTATTGGAGAAAGCTCGTTATTTTGCCAAAATGAAGAGTACGGTTGCTTTTGAGGCCATATTTTCTCTACTTGCTTACAAATTGTTCTTATTTTCTAATGTGGACAAGTTTGTCGACATTAACGTTATTAGGATTTTCATGATTGGAAACCCGGTTCCTATACTGTTGGGTGATGCTTATTACTTTGTTCATCTTCGGAATTCTTATCATGGGGGAATGATTATCTGTTGCACGCCTTTGTTGTACCGGTGGTTCATCTCTCATATCCCTCAGTCTGATGCTTTTTGGGATGTCAAGAAGGAACCCCGTTGGGCTCCTAAGATCATGGCACTTACTCACTCGGATATTGATTGGTATCATCGAGCTTACCAAGATGTGGAGATTATTGACAGTTGTGGTAGTTTCCCCAATGTGCCTCTTCTTAGTACAAAGGGAGGAATTAACTATAACCATGTTCTTGCACGGTGACAGCTTGGTTATCTGATGAGGGATAAACCGAATAGTATTCATTTGAGTAGTTTCTTTCTGAAGGAAGGAGAAGACCACGGGGAAGCTAGGGAGCAGATTGTGAAGGCCTGGTGTCACATTCATAAGAAGAGTGGGAAGGATTTGGGACCTAGGGGTGCTATTTCTTTGGAGCCATATCTTCAGTGGGTCCGATTGAGAGCCATTTAGTTGAAGATGTCGTATACTCAGGAGACACCCATGCCTGACCTATTTGTGAAGACCACCCCTACCTTATTAGATGATCTAGAAGAACTGCAACTCTCTTTGGTTAGGATGCAACAGGAAAGGGATGCTTGGAAGAACAAGTTCCAGACTTTAGAGAGTTCATACATAACAGACTTGAAGGAGAAAGACGATTTGATTGAGATCCTTGAGAGTCGAGCGGTGGAGTCTATGGAGAGGCAAGGGGATTTATTTTAACCTAAGCCTCAACCAGATGCTGATTACTCACTTTCTGATCCAGATGATTGGAAGGAGGTTGCCATCAGACATGTGGAAGAAAACCATAGGCTAAGGGCTCAGATTGCTAGGCTCACAGGGAAGCGCCAACGTACAAATTGATCTCCATCAGTTCCTTTTCTCGGGATTTTAGATTGTATTTTCATCTTGTACTCGGGATCATTGAAACTTGTAATCCATTTTGAAGTTATTATAATAAAAAATTTCAGTATTTCAAAATCTTTATTACTTTGATGTTCGCAATATGTCTATAAATCTTAAATCCCTTGAAATATTAAATAATGAAGTAAAAATAATCATGTGTATTGCATATCATGCATCATATTGCACATATTTCTTGCATTTTTTATGCATACCCAAGTGTCTTACCCAACTTCTTTACTTCATTCAGCAAGCTGACTCATCACTACAACATTCGGGCTAATTTCAAAAAGAAGATGGACAACTTAGAACAAGAGAATCGCGAGCTGCGCGAAGAATTTTCTGCTTTGAAGGCCGGCATGGCCAATCTGACTACTCAGATGGAAGCTCTGGTGGCTGCGTAGAATCAACCACCGAGTGTTCAACCTCAAGCAACAAGGGCAAGTAATGAATTTTCGACTGTTCCTGTATCCTCTACTCCGGCTGTTGTTCAAAACCGTATTCCTCAAGGTTATCCATGGGGAATACCAGAGAATTTTGCACCTGAAGGTTTCAATCTTAGCCCTCAAGATGCTCCAGTGGTTCAAACTGTTGTTACTCCTGCACCTCCTGTGGTGCATAATGTTCCTACTGCACCTCCTTCGGTGAACTTGGTTCCGTTTGTTAATGAAGATGTGTGTCGTCCTTTCCCTCCACCGAGTGAAGACTTGGGTCTTTATGACAGAATGGATGATTTTCAAGAGCAGTTTGATAGAATGCAAAGAGATATGAAGGCTCTTGGGGGAAAAGAGCTATTTGGGCAGAATGTGAATGAGCTGTGTTTGGTCCTGAATGTTAAGATACCTGCTAAGTTCAAGGTCTCAGAATTTGAGAAGTACAAGGGAAACACTTGCCCTCGTGCTCACCTAGTGATGTACGTAAGAAGAATGTCTACCCACACTGATGATCAACGTCTGCTTATTCACTTTTTTCAGGATAGTGTGATCGGTGTTGCGTTGAAATGGTATATGAGCTTGGACATCGCCAACATCCATGCTTTTAATGATTTGGGAGAAGCATTCATCAAACAATACAAGTACAATATGGACATGGCGCCTGACCGTGACCAACTTAGGTCCATGGTTTAGAAAGACAGGGAATCATTCAAAGAGTATGCGCAGAGATGGCGCGAGGTAGCTGCCCAAGTGATTCCTCCCATGGAAGAGAAGGAGATGACTAAGATTTTTCTGAAGATGCTAGGAGCTTTCTACTACGAAAGGATGGTAGCAAGCGCACCAAGTGATTTTACGGAGATGGTAGGAATGGGTGTCCGCCTAGAAGAGGATGTAAGAGAAGGTCGTTTGACGAAGAGTGAAGGATCCGGAGGTGTGAAGAAGTCATCTTATGGGTTTACCAAGAAGAAAGAAGGGGATGCAAATGTTGTTATGCAAGAGAGAAGGGTAAACGCTCCTAAAAGGAATTATCAGCGTCACCAGCAAGTCGCCTCAGTTACTCCTGTGATGAGTGCCACTCCGACTACCCTTGCTTATCAAAGACTGTCCCACCAGGGGAACCAAGGGAATAATCAGAGAAGGGAGAACTATGACCCTATTCCCACGAGCTATGCAGAGCTACTACCAGCATTGATTTAGAAGAAGTTGTTCCAGACACGACCACGTCCCGCCATACCATCACCATTGCCTTGGTATTACAAGGCAGACCAAACGTGTGCTTTTCATCAGGGAGCACCAGGGCATAGTGTTGAGAATTGTTATCCTTTGAGGACTGAAGTGCAAAAGTTGGTGAAGTCTGGAATTCTATCTTTCAAGGACATGGGACCTAATGTGAAAGATAATCCTCTACCCAAGCACGGGGGAGTGAATGCTGTAAATATGGTGGTCGGTTGTCCATGCGACTTCCGAATTTTTGACATTAATTTGGTTAGAGGAGATTTGGTGAAAATGCACGCAGACCTCTGTGAATTCAGCTATTATATGCATGACCATGCCGGTTGTGTTATTTGCAGTACAGACATACAGGGTTGCGAGAAGATAAAGGCTGATTTACAAGAGATGATGGATGAGGGCTTAATCCATATAATCAGGCCTAGGGCAGAGTATGAAGAGGAAGTGAATATGGTTTCTGGATGTCCTGGTGAATTCAGAATTTTTGATATGGAGTACTTGAATGAGGATCTCGTGCAGTTGCATGCTACCTTCTGTCGTACTGCTGGTCAGGTGGAACACCAATATGGGTCTTGCATAGTTTGCTGTCGAGACCCACGAGGATGTTCAATTGTAAGGGAAGGTGTTCAGTTCCTGTTAGACAATGGGACTATCAAGATTACAGGTCAGAGAGATGATTATCATGAGGTTAATATGGTTGAAGTTTGTTTAATGGAAGAAGAGTCAGAGGAAGAGTATGCCTCCGCGGATGAGTATTTCTCTTTAGACGAAGATTTGTTTTTGTTGTACCCCAAAATTTGCCCTCCTATTTTTCCACAAGAAATCACAGCTTCGGGCTTTTCCTGATTTTTCAGATTGGCGTAAGAATCAGTCAAACAGACTTTTCTTATCAGTCAGACAAAATTAGGGCTTTCATTGATTTTAAAGCAGTTCAGGCAGATTGCTAAGGTTTGGTTGAGTTGGCTCAGGTTTTGATCAGGCGGACGCTTCTTTGACATTTAACCAAGAACCAGGGTTTTGTGCGCGCATTCTCAGAAAGAATTAATTTTACAGTTTCTTTTCAGTTTACTCTGAGATTTGGATTGAAACATTTGAATTGAGAACTTGCAGTTGTTTTGTTCAATCAGTAAAGGCATATGGACGTTTGTTTGATTTGACTGTGCATTGCTGTGGCTATTTGAAACGCCAGGTTTATTATTGATTGATGCTAAGACCACAGTGTTTATCAATTGTTTGTTTATTCTAAGATTAAAATAATTGGGATTTATTTCCATTTTATTATAATTTAAGAATTATAAACAATTAAATAAATATTTGAAGGAGAAAAAAAGAATTAACTGATCAAAAAGGATTTTTATTTTATTCATCTTTAATTGTTTCGTTACAAATTATTATTTGAACAACTGTAAATTTATTTACATTCTTGTTTACAATGATAATTTTACAAACAATTAAAATTGAAATAAAGATATCCTAATTATCCTAAATCTTCATCCTCCATTTGTTGCTCCCCTTTGCTTAATTGATTTTCATCTGCAAAACAAAGAAGAAAAAAAGTCAAATGCAGATAAAATAATTAAAGAGCAGACAGATAAAATTGGATTCATCATTAAAAGCAACTGGCCGGAATCAGTTTCCCCTCTCTGCAAATCACAAGATTGCTCTTGGTTCACAAAGAGGGATAAAATGTCTTGCAAAAATGTGAAATGCACAAATTCAAATTTTCAAAACATACTGCATTGTCAACATACTGCATAAATCCAAAATTCCAAACCAAGGATAAAAGGCAAACTGAACTAGGCCTAACCAAATCAAAAGTTCAAACTATCCAAACTGTCCAAAGCTGTCCAAGAGATATAGAAAGATATCAAGCTATCAAACAAGTAAAAAAGTTGTCAACAAGTATGCAGAAAATCTTGAAAGAAGTACAAAGTATGCAGAGCTAAACTACAAGTGCAAGCAACATCAAAAAAGCATCATTTTCCAGCCAGTACACTTTTTCAGCATAGGACAAACATAAGCAATATTAAAAGCTTTAATCTGTCAAGAGAGAGAGAGAGAGAGAGAGAGAGAGAGAGAGAGAGAGAGAGAGAGAGAGAGAGAGAGAGAGAGAGAGAGAGAGAGAGAGAGAGAGAGAGAGAGAGAGAGAGAGAGAGAGAGAGAGAAGAGAAAAAGAAAAGGCTTACAGGGTTTAGGCTTGAAGAAAGAAATATATAAATCAAACTGTTATCAACACAGTAGAGGGAGCAGAATAATACATAGAAAGGACCAAGGTTGCAAAACGGTAACACAAAACTGAAGCAAGCCTTGAGCCAAAGCCATGAAACCTGCCTCAAGTCTTAACCAGCTCACCAACAAACGTCCTGCAAAAAACCTTAAACTGAAAACAACCAGAAGCAAAAACCTGCATTCAAAGCCTTTTAACAGCATAAGCCTTACCAAACACATAACTCACAAATCAACATCAACCTTTCAATAACCATTCAAAGCTTCCAGCCTTACCTGTTGCAAACCCAACCTGTCAAAAGCCAAAGCCACAAACTGAGGCCTAGAACCTCAAGCCTCTAAACAACAAACAGAACCCTCAAGCCCTGTAAAACCCCAGAACCAACACATAACAAAATTCCAACCAAACCTGCTAACTCGTTACAAGCTTTTCAAAGCCTAAACTTCAAACAAGCTTACTAACCAATCCAAATAGCAAATGTCCAAACAACCCTAAAGCCTCAGAATCAAATTCATCATAGGCAAGCAATCAAAGGCATCAAGCAAGCATACAGAAACAGAAAGAGAGGAAAAGCAGTGAAACGAAAGCCAACAGTTCTCAGATTTTTCTCATCATTGAAGAACATCATCAGAGGCAACAGAAGCAAAGGGCGAACAGAAGAAGAGGAAAAGAATAAAAATCATACAGAGGCATGTAAGCAAAAGACAGAATCAGGCGAACAAGGTTTTCAGGTATCATCATAAAACCTAAAAGAGGCGAAATACAAAAGTACCAGGAATTTTTAAAGCGCACATCATCACCAAGCCCTCGCCTCCGGCCGTCCAAAGCGCCTCCAATTCCATCTCCTCCTCCGTCTCTAAAAGGTAGTATCCCTCCCTTTTTTTCTTTCACGCACCTCAAACAACAACAACACTTAAAAATCAGAAAACGAAACTAAAACATGCATGAGCAAGACAAAACACGAAACCACTAGGACGAAACGGAGAAGCTGTTACCTTTGCTTTGTCACTCCTTGAGCGATCCATGGAGAGAGAAGGAGCGGACGATGGTGCTGGTGGCTAGGCAAGGGAGAATCGCGTTCAAGATGCTTGGCTCAAAGAGAACGAAGGACGAAGACGAAGAAGAGCGCCGCTTCTGTATTCAACAAACCCTAACTCATTCCCAAATGAAACAAATCCAAGTAACCCTAAACAAAAAACGTTATGAAACAAAATGGGCCTTGCCCTTTCCTAATCAGACTAAAGCCCATTTCCAATCCTAGCGCACCCCCCCCCCCCCCCCCCCCTCATGCTTCTGTTCATTTTCTGATTGGGCTCAAGTAAATTCCTTAGCCCATTTAATTTTGAAACTATACTTTTTTTTTCTCATCACCTCATATCTTTTTTTATTTTGTTAAATAAATTTTTTATTAGCTCTTTATTTTCTTTTTCATAACACAATTGAATTTTGTAAATAAATAATACATTAACACATATTTTTTTACACAAATTTTCTTAATCATTTCTTTTATTTTATTACATTTGAAAAGTACATAAATACTTGAATTTAATTAGGTTAATAGATCTTTTTGTCTTAAAACTTTTAACTAAAAACATTTGTACATAAAATACTAACTAAAAATACATAGAACATTAATTTTTATTAAAACTTTTCTTTTCTTAAAACATTTGTTTTGTACATATTAACAAAAAATACAAAAAGAATAAATACATGCTTAATAAATACATTCTTTTTCACTTGTAAATAAATCATACACTTACACAAATACATTGATACAATACACATTTGCTTATTCTTATACATTGCTACAT